>JASPKZ010010685.1:4770000-4795000 GCA_030220185.1 Diploptera punctata | reverse complement strand
CAAGAGGAGACAGGAATATTGGTAGACCGAAAAGGGGATGGATTAAACTTTTTGAATGAGAATCTATGAGACCGGAACAAACCACATGGGCTTAAACCGTGATTGTTGATGATGTTAAAAAACTTTTTGATAAAATTATAAAATGAATCGCAACTTTGATACAAACTATACTCCTAATTGTACCTTAGTTGAAATAGGGTATATAAATTTCAGTTAATAAATAATAATAATAATAATAATGATGATAATAATGATAATAATAATGTACAGACCCTTGAACACCGTGACTGTGTAGCCTGTGAGGATATTCGGCGACAGCTTGGTGTATTTGAAAAAGATCTATGATGCGACGTGTGAACGTGTGCATTGAATTCCATGGAGGACACATGGGACATATTTTAGTACATGGAAATGTAATGTAAATTAAAGTAAAGTAATTCCACTACAGGCTTCGGCACTTGATGTCAGCCGGGTTGTTAGCCCTGCGTGACGGCCGCCTTTACCCCAGAACAAGCGTCTGGTGCTCATTTCAGTTAGAGGCTGAGTCGACCCCATGACTATAGTTTTGGTCAGTTTAAAAATCCTGACCCCACCGGGACTTAAACCCTCGACCTTCCGACTTGTAGCGCAGTGCCTTAACCACTACGCTACGGCGTGCCCCCTGGTAATGTAATGTACCAGTATTAATTTATTTCTTGTAGATCTAAGGAATGCAGGGTATACACTACTACATCATATAAACATGAAGACATCTTAGAAGAATTATACATGCAACCTTTAGAAAAAAAAAATTTAATACAGCTAAGTCAAGATGGATGCAACATGTTTATCGAATGGGGGATCACAGGATACCCAAACAAATATTAAGCTATCACTGCAGGAAGAAGAGGACCAGGACGTCCACTCAAAATACTTTTGGATGGTGTTTCTATTGAGGTCGAAACAGGACAACAAATGGCTTAAATTCATGAATGGACTACAATGATAATGAAAGATTCACCGTTCATATTTAGACAAGTTGATATGATTTTTTTTAATGTCAGAAATCATCTCCTGAAGTTTGTCCCCATTTGTTTTTATTCGCCTTGTATATAAAATATTAGGAACAAGAAGGCACAAATAATTTTAAGAAAATCACGAATTTTCAACCGAAAACATGCTTACAGTTGTTGCCTATTTAAAAAAAAAGACTGGTAACAAAAAAAGGCAACAGGCTAAATGAACTGACAGCAGATGGTACAAATCAATATGGAGTAAATTAGCTTTCTTCTCCAGGAGTGAGTTATTAAAATTAAAACTCGGGTTACATTATATTGGCACTGATATATGATTATGTGTATATATACTTCACCAAACAGATACCGGTCATGAAAAGAACTGCAATAAATCGTAATCTTGCACCCTTTCATCCCCTTCCAGATTGACTTCAACTACCACCTGGGTTAACACAATAGACTGCTGCGTGCATTTCACTCAATAGCGATATATGTCCGTAATTACAAGCAAATCCCATTCCGAGATTTATACATTGCCTGCATTAATTACAACTGTGCAACTAATTTAAAAGTAGAACATAAATACTATGTATTCATATAGCATACTACGATATACCAGGAAAATAAAATAACATGAAATTGCAATGAAATGTTATATATATATATATATATATATATATATATTATATATATATATATAGGGCCTATGTGTGTGTGTGTGTGTGTGTGTAATTACAATAAAGATAAATACCAATTAGATAGTATAACTATCACAATATTGATGATCGGGGCAAGAGGTACTATACCAGGATTCTTAACTAAATTTTGGAATTTCTTAGATTTGGGCAGAGTGTATTTTTCTAAAATTGCCATCGCTGCCATTAGAGGAAGAATTTTAATTTTAAGAAACCATCTTTACAAAATTTCTACTTTATAGAAGAAAATAATTCAATTACAATTTGAAATGTTTAATGTATTTACAAAAGTATTTAAATCAATTTCGAAAAAAAATTGTCTGTATCACTTTGTCTTGTGGCAACCTTCTAATGAGGAAAGTTTTATATATAGGGAAGTTCGGGTAATGTGGACCCTTCTATTTGAGTAGATCCTGTTCATATCTTATTTTATTAGTGCTGCCCTCGAACAGAAAACATTTTAACTTCTTCCCCTCATCAACTTTGACGGGTTCAAAGCCAGTTTATTTTATTCTTTGTGCAAAGAAGGGTTTATTTGTGATATTTATGAAAATTACCACTTTAAAGTTTTTCAAGCTAAGGATCAATCTTTAATTTCTGCTATTGAATATTACAATTGTTGAAAAAAACTCTTAAATATATTACATTATGCTGTTTTAATATACTGACGGGTTTGGTTTGAAATCATGTGACATGATGGTTGTATAAAATAATTAAACGTAACAAAGGAATTCAGTTAATGTAGACCCTCCACGAGGACCTGGGTCAACTTTACAAGAATACGTATATTTTATGAATGAGGATGCTATCTGTAAAAACCATTCACTTAATTAATTTTATTTAATATCCTTGTAATTTTACTAAACCCAAAAACCGTCATTTTCTGCAGTTGAATGATGTGTGAATGTTATAATCAACATTTTTTCGAAATATTAAATAAACGTCAACGCTTTTTAATTATGATCAGGCATAAATATTTTCAGATTAATCTGTGCCTGTCTGTATAAATTAATAGAGTAAATAAACTAAAACAGACTAAAAGCTAAGGTGGACTCTCGGGTCAACTTTATCCGAATATGGAGGTTAAAGTGGACCTTTCTAAAGTAAAGTAAAGTAAAGTGATCCCACAACAGGCCCGGAGGCCCTTGGGTTAGTAGGAGGTTAAGGTTCCCACTTTTTCTAGACAGTCGGCACTTTGTCAGCCGGGTTGTCAGCCCTGCGTGACGGCCGCCTTTACCCCCAGAACAAGCGCCCGGTACTCATTTCCGTTAGAGGCTGAGTCGACCCCAGGGCCATAGTGCCGCCAGAGGGTTTGGGTCAGTTTAAAAATCCTGACCCCAACGGGACTTGAACCCTCGACCCTCCGGCTTGTAACTCAGTGCCTTAACCACTACGCTACGGCGTGCCTTTCTTGCAATGTAAAAAAGTTTATAAATTATGAAAATGTTTCCATATCTGAATAAAATAACAATGCTATTTCATAGTTACAACACTAATGATAATCACTGTAATTAAGCAACATTCAAATCCCTTAATTCAAAGAAGAAAAACAACAAATTCAAAACAGGGGTCCAAATTACCCGAAGTTCCTCTAATAAAAAATTACTTAATCCAATCATCCCTTGTATAACCTACTTCCATCAAAGCATGATTAATTTTATGCTGCAACCTCATTCTTGGTCTAATAACTATGTGTTTTCCTTCTAGTTTTCCCACATGTCGCTTCCACGCTCCTCTTTCATTCCCCATTCCTGCCACATGCCCTGCCCATCGAAGTTTTAGGGACTTAACTGTTGTTATTATTATATCTGTTTTCCTATAAATATCATATAGCTCACTGTTAAGTAGTCTTCTCCATTCGCCTGTCTGTTCATTTTTCTTTGGTTCAAACTTTTATACTTTTAAAATTTAATTAGAAATAAATGAATAAGTAAATAAAAGGAAGAAGGGATTAATGATATGATACATATTGTTCTTACTTAAGTTTTGTTTATGGTTACTGAATAATTTTTAAATAAGTTGTAAAACTTGCCAGTGTTTTCTCAATTTGACTTTTTTCTATTAACTTTGTGTTCAAAGGAAAAGAAGGCCCGATGTCGTTATTCTTACCTATATCTTATCTATGACATTTTTAGTGAAGGAGTATGCTGACGAACTGGCCATTTTCTGGTTCAAAAGTCGTCTGAATTAGGAATATGAGAAGGACCTCTTCAAGGACCTCTAGTCAAAATTTTACGAGGTCATATTCTTAGCATGAATTTTTTTAAGGAAGGAATGCAAGGTTTAGAGTGATTTACGGCTTTGACTTCAGTAACGTTCTCAGGTTCGTTTTGCAAGAATATTTTACTTCTGATACCCAGCGTCCAAATTCAAATGGACAACTACTAATATTACTTCATATGAATGGATTATTTCATGGGAGATGCGTCGCTACCAATTATATATATTTCCCGCTCCCCATCTCAATATTCAAAATTAACCTTACTACGCTGTAACTGACGAGTTTAAGGCACAATTCCTTGGCATAGAACAACGAGACTTGCGCTGCTTTGAGTATCCATTGCAAAATAAATTTTCTCATAGAATTTCGGCCAGTATGAGATCAGTGCCCACCCAGCATGGTGAGGAATTTGCGTAGCTATAATAAGTAGCGGCTCCAGGTAAAGAAAACAATTATAACGATTGGGGGACGCGACATGCTGACCACATGTTACAACTATACAGGTCCATCTCTGTAAATAACACATAAGGATATGAGACCAGACAGTAGGCGAAGGGCCTTCTAGGCCTGTCCCGCCATAGTGTTTTTAACACGCTTGCATAGCTGTTTTGAGATACATTTTAATTCCATATTAATATATAAGTCCACCGCTGCGGTCTCGAGGTAACGAGCTGCCTTGTCACGTAGCGGGCCGGGGTTCGATTCCCGGTCGGGACAGGCTCCTGGGTGAGTTTTTTTTCGGGGTTTTTCCACACCTGTAAGACAAATGTCAGGAAGCTTAGGGCCCAACGGTCCCCGAAAATCATCCGGACATCATTATCACCCTTATCATTGTCATCACCATCCTTCACCGGTATGGAAAGCAACGGGAAGCTACCACACCTATGGTAAAGCTGCAAAGCATAGCAAGAAAATGCTGTGATTGCAGTGAAAGACCTGCCCTCGGGCAGAATTACTATGGATGGATTAACATATAATAAGACACTTTCTTCAACTAGTCATTCTCTTACAATATAATATGTAATTCGTCTACCGCAATAGCCAGTTTTTAATTTTAAAAAATAGTTGTGGTAGGCTATCTAGGGAACGTGGACTTTACACTGTTTTAAATTAAAAATGAACTACAGTAAAACTTGCTCAAAGCGGAATCGGCATGGGACCAATTTTGTTTTCCACATTAGACAAAATTCCGCATTATAAAAAACTAAAATTTATTAATACTATTACATTATAGAGTACCGTATATGTCTTCTTATGTACCTTGGATTATTTGAAGTTCCGCTGCCGTTGGAAAGTGAAGTATAGTAGTATGTACGCGAGCGACTTCGACGGTAACGCGCGAAAAAACAATCCCGTTTCGTCAGCGTTAAAAATGTCTCTTAGGCGCGTATCCTGTTGAGACTCGGCCCCTAGCTCGCTGGTTCGTTATTTATATATAGGGACAGATGGAATCTCGTTAATCCATTCATGCGCGTCACTAATTAAAGTATGCAGTTTCGATGTCCGCTCACTAACTACATTTTCGTCCACATCCTTTGATTTCGCGCAAATTTAATTCCACACTACATTGCATCGTCTTTTAAAACTACACAGCCGACCTGATAGGCCTTGAAATCATTACTCCCTAGGAATTTAGAAACAGCTAGAGCTTGACTTTGGAGCATCGGTCCGGAAATTTGATCGTGCACTTGTAGAACACTCATCACGTTTTTTTTTTTCTTCATTTGACCCTTTCCTTGCATCCATTCATTTCGCGCACTGGGATTTTTTTTTTATCTTCACCACTTTCACTTTTTCGTTTAATGACAATAATATACATACGTTTTAGTCATCTTTATTCCGTAAATTCATAACGCTACCTGTGAAAGATCGATCTCAGAACTTAAACAAATTTAAGATTTTACAATGAAATGGTTATTTGTAAGACAGGTACAGTATCTGTATTTATCATAACGGGTGTGCAGTGAGGCCGAAAGAAAATTTCAGGTAGAATCTCTACTTCACCCGGCTGCAGGGATCATTCATTATTATTGTTGTTTTGGCCTAACGGGAATTCATTGAAGTGGGAACTAATTTATTTCTCTTTCTTTCTTTCCGCTTTATAAACTTTTTCTTCATGAAGTGCGTAGAAATATACTTCCGTTTCCGCTTTGGACAGTTTCCGTTTTATGCAAAATAAATCCACGTAAAATTGCTATTATTTCGCCGGGACCAACAAATTTGTTGACATTGGACAGATTTCCGCATTATTCACGTTCCGGATTGAACAAGTTTTACTGTATTTATTTAAAACATATCCCCGATAATCGGCACAATACATGTTCAATAAATAATATAATATTACCTCATAAATCCTCAACAGTCTGGACAAGTTAATGATGATGATGTGCGTAGTATATCGAAACATGTTCTAATAGAACACAACGATTTATGAGGTAAGATGATTCCAGACTCACCTTATTTATTAAGAAGAATCTCATAATGTTACTTCCTATTGTAATGTATTATACAGGTTTTTCTTGTACAAGGTAGGAATCCTTCAATTTACGGGTGACAACTATTAAATTATAGTGCTCCATGCTTATGATCATTAGTAGAGTCCGGATGTTAGGAACTTAAAAATTTCAAAATAAGCAAGCAGGCAAAAAGCGAAGCAGTAAAAATCATTAATATAAGCACTAAAAATCAAAATAGGCTCTTACAAAAAATAGACTACAACATAAATTGTTACAGCCTTACGTAAAGAATATAAACATATGCTATCAATATACGAAGATATCAGAGATACTTTTGGAACTTGTTTTGCCTTTTTACAAAGAGCATACTTATGTTTTGCAGTATGTATGTGCTGCAAAACATGGCACTTCTTCGACCGTCACTTGATAATATTTCCGCACCAAATTCTTTTACGGAATTGGTCAGTTTATCTTTTACTGTTTTACTGTTGTCCGTTCTTTAGGCATCGTAAAACAACCGTTCTAAAGGAGAAAAAAAAACACATAAATTTGTCGCACCACTTTCTCTTTGAAGCACCTATCTGCGAACGAGGACTACAGACTGAATTCAGTGTTATCACATCAAAAATAATATTGCCAGTCACTTAAAGGTTTCTATGCAATGATATGTGCCGTGTAGTTTGTCCATTTCAATCAAATTTCATTGAAATACTAAGTTAATTTCGAGAAAAAATGGCAAATAGGCATTTATAGGAATTGTAAGCTGAAATAGGCATTTATAGGCAAAATTAACTTCATGGAAAACAACTCTAGGGTTGTCGGTATCAACTTACATGAAGCCACTTTTACAATGTCTATAATAAATAACTGTAGGCATTTTCCCTAACATCCGGTCTCTAAACATTAGGGTTTGTATTTCTATTTAGTAATGATTGATTAACTGGAGTAGTTCTTCCATAATCATCAATTGATATTGTGCTACATGATACTTATGCTGTTGCACATTTCCATTATGTACTTTCGATAGGAACTGTATATGCAATTATAGCAGGCTATATTCAATGATGACCTTTATTTACAGGTTTATCTAAAAACTCTACATGATTAAAAATTCCATTTTATATTTACTGCGGTAAATCAACTTTCTTTCCCTTAAGATTTCTTCGAATTAGCAGAAATACCACGACGCTATTCCGATTACACAGGTCGACAAGATTTTCTTCACAAGAAATCTGATTAGTGAATCTAGTGCATTTTTATACTAAATTCAGATATGTAGTCAGAATTTTTCGATCAGGCACAGTCTTTTTTTTGTGACAGCTACTTTTTAAAAATTGATTTTAGCATTCTCTTTGACCTGTCATAGGAACCTTTACCTTATATGTAGCGATTTTATTCAAGCTGTTTTTAAGGGCTGTCTCTGATGAGCACGATGAGCGTTTTCATCAGTAAATTTCCACAATGGAAAAGAGGTACCAAGACAAGTGGAGTTCTAATATGCTGGCTGACTACTATTGGACCAAGAAGAGAGATGTTCCAGATGCAAAATATGCCCGAAAATCACTATCTACCACTTTCTAGGTAAGTCAGAATGAGTTAGAATTAGATGGATTTTATTAAAAATTATAAAAAAATGTAAATGAATATCACAGAAAACTCTTGTCTGATAAGAAAAAAACTGAAATGATATTTAAATTCAGGATGAAAAATACTTCTAAAATCTCATATTTTTTTATTCTTGTGAAAGAAAACAGTTCATTTTTGTCGACCAATATTACCTAAACACTTACACAGTCTAAAATGTGGTATCATTAATTGGGCTAATATATCTTAATGAACATTTTTATTATCTGAGAAATTATAATTACCATCCAGCATTATCACTCCCTATACAAACCAGAAATACAATTGAATGATTCCAAAATACACTCCCCCAGTAGACCATAACAATTCAGAATTACCAACAAATGGATTGACGTCTATATATACTCTTCTCCTATTAGAAGCTTATTATGACTATATAATCTAACGTAAATTTACAGGGTAGAGCTTGGCCCATTATTGAAAAATCTATTTGCATGATGTGAGATGTCAACTAGGCAACGCCGGGGGCAGAAAATTCAAGCTATTAGTGAATGTTTATTCAACATTTGCGCCTTATAAGGCTATGTCATGAAATAATCCACTCGCCTTAGCTGCTGTGTTTGAAATGTTCGTACTCTGAGTTCAGAATAATTGAAGACTTCCCTCGAAAAAGGAAGCAACTAACATTTTTTTGTGACATTCATTTTAGATGGATCACAATCTTACAGCCATCCTCAATCGAATGAAAATAATGCTACATAGCAGTATGCCAGATAATAAGTTGGGGAAGATTACACGTAGGTCTATAAGTGAATACTGATGCACAGCATTCGACCAATAGTGGTAAAACATGGTTCGGTAAAACATGTTCAGATAAGAAAACAAGGTGAAGTGTATATTACAGTTCAATCTCTTATCAAACTATCTCAGCGTTACTTTCTATCAATTTTGATAATAAAATATTACCTTCTTCTTATTCTTTCGGCTCTACGGTCCTCTAATATCCTTGGTCTTCTTCATAACAACTGCCCATTCTTCTCTACTACTAGCTTTCTGTTCCCATCTTTTCACCTTCAGTTGTCTTCCTCAACCTTATCTAACCATCTTAGTTTCTGTCTTCCAACCTTTCTTCTTCCTTCCGGTTTCCCTTCTAAAATCTTTCTTGCTCCATCCGCAACACATGTCTTATCCATTCCACTCTCTTGCTTCTAATATCTCCCATTAGATTTTTTTTTTTCAAATGCCCCAGGTTTGTCTTTCGACATTCTTGATTTCTCTCCTGGCATGGCGCACTTGTAACCCACTTCTGAGGTTGGGGCGCCTGGAAGGCGGGGTTACGTTTCCCCGATGATATGATGGGTGATGATGATGATAATGGTGCGCCAGGAGAGTCCCTAATCCTAAACTTAACCTAAGATGAATATGAATAATGATGATTGCGATGACCATATGATTTCGGGGACCGTTTGGGCCTTAAAGTTTTCCCGACATTTGTCTTACAGGTGAGGAAAAACCCCGATAAAAACCTCATCCAGAAAAACTGTCCCGACCGAGGATCGAACCCGGGCCCGCTGCGTGACAAGGCAGCACGCTGCCCCGAGACCAAGCGGTGGACCCATTAGTCTAAATCCCTATATCATTCTTTCAATTCCTGGTTCGTTCTAATTCTCCATATAGGACCTATCTTGTTCCTGTACTGCTCCATATATCTTCCTTAATATTTTTCTTTCCCATGTGTTTAATATGTAGGTTACTTATCTTTTTCTGATAATGTCCATGTTTCGCTTCCAAACATAACTATTGGTTTCAATATTGTTATAGCCTACATGTTTTAATTTTTGCTATCCTACTTACTGTTCTTGACTTAAAAACTTGTTTGAATGCTTATTGCCCATTGTTATCCTTGGTCGAACCTCTTCACTTAATTCTTCTTTTTTGAGATAATTAATACTATCAACTTTTTATGACTAATCCTGTCTTCCAAGACCATTGCTTTAGTTGTTTTAATGCTCATTCCACTAGAACGTTGAAATATAACAAGGTCATCTGCATATGCATATGCATTGACCTATTACCTTCCTATATAATTTCTATAGGTCTATAAATATAATTCTGATATATCCTTTAGCCTATAGACTAACCGTAATTAGCATCTTAACAAACCTTGACCTATTTCACCACAAAATCGTGAATTAAAACACAAATGTACATTAAAGGTTTCCCATTAATAGGTACGTACGGGATGATAAAGGAAAGGGTGGAGAAGTGAATGGAGCTTTCATGTTCATCTCTGGAGAGTTTTATTTTGTATGGCTTCTTATAGCTTCGCCTACATAAGTTTTCTTTTGCCAGTTACAATGCAAATACTTCTATTAATACGGTTGTTAAATTTTTATCTAAAATAAGTAGACGATGCTAGATTATTAAATTAATACCATACTGCAGAAAGATCCCCCAAGAAGCACAGTTTGGGTTTGTCCCTCATGTTCATCATTACGTAAATTAACAGATACGCTCAACTTCGGAAACACAAACTTATTATACATTACATATACTCTTGTCACCAAAAATTCTTAAAAACAAAAAAAAATTAAACTAAATATTTCTAAAAATGTTACTATTCCAGTTATAGTTTTTGGACCAATGAGAGACGAACAGATAGAGGAATGGAAAAATACATAACACCTGAGCTACATGATATTTATGGGAAACCAGATGTACGCCTAATAAGAATAGTTAAGGCCCAGAGACTGAGATGAGCAGAAAGTAATGGAACGAATAGGTGGTGAGCAAGGACACTTCTAGTAAGAAAACCCGAAGAAAAGCGGCCAGTGGGTAGGCCAAGATGAAATAATATTAACCATGGTGTAAGGAAGATGCATTATACAGGTAACATATGGGAAGTAGCTCAGGATAGAGATGTGTGGCGAGCACATGCTTGCTCGTTTATGAACCAGCTAGTGCAAGTGAGTTAGTCCATCACTGAGGGAAGTACGTAACGGTACTATTTTATTTAGCAACGTTCTATAACAAGTAGTGACATTTGCTTCGCAATTCAATGCTGGGAGAGAAAGGATACGAAGAATATTATTTTAGATTTTAAACTGGATCTTAACATATCCACCATATCACATACAAAATGAGTGATTCCACTTTAGGCCTTAGGATAGGGTGTCCATAATACTTTCAATGTAAAAGGGGACATGTACAAAAAATTAAAGGAAAATCCTGGGACATTTTTAAAAAAGGTGGGACATTAACAAAATATAAAAGGATGTTTCAAAAATTGTATCAAACAAATTATACAAATTGCACATATAAGTTATGCCTATTTTTATTGTCCATTAAAATTACTAACTCATCTACATTAATAAAAAAACACAAAAGTCATTTATGTTTAAAAATATTTATTTATCGCTGCAAGGGGTATAAAAATCCACTAACTAAAGCTCTATCATCTAAGTTAAAATTGCATTTCTCCACCGCCAAAGTACCAGAATTAGCAGGAAATCTCCGACATTGGCTGCACTGACATGGTTGACAATTTGAAAAAATGTACCAGTCACCGATATACGGTATGAGACTAAACAGTGCATCGTGGTCATACAACTGTCGCTTTTAACGTTCATATTTATAATTACATAATAAAGAACAAAACGAAAGTCGCCATTCATAAATACATTGACAAAGCATCATCCCAAAAACGGGACATTTGAGCGTTCCCAAGAAAACTTTTGGGATAGCGGGACATAAAAAAAGGGACTGTTCCGGCAAAAGCGGGTAGTAAGAAGTTAAGAGTTCCACCTTTCTAGACAAGAAATGTCAGCCTTGCCTTACGACTGCCTTTATCTCCATAACATAAGTCTGGTACTCACTTCAGTTAAAGAGTGATTCCACCCTAGGGCCATTGTGCCACCAGAAGGTTTAGGCCAGTTTGAAAATCCTGACCCTATCGAGACTCAAATCCGCAAACTTCGACTTGTAGCGTATCCCCTTAACCAACTAGACATACTCTATGCGTTTCGACAATTTATGCAGTAAATGATCCCACTATAGGCCATAAGAGGCCCTTAGGATCGCAGGAGGTTAACACTTCCACCTTTCTAGACAGTCGACACTTGATGTCAGCTGGATTGATTTGTAAAGTATTGACATCTAACCTTAACATAAATAAAATAATAACAAAGCCATGAAGAGGAGTTATGTAGCTACTTTTTTTTTATATTTAAAGGCGATCTTTTAATATTATGAGATGATCAGCATTAAAATAAAATGTTGGGTAAGAAAAGCCTGGAAGACTTATGAAAAGATTATAGTCCTACTCATTTTAGGTTTCATATTAGACTTAGAGTAGCGTGTCCATTCGTTCCGTTTTTCCCGGGACAGTCCTGTTTTATTTTTTGGAAAATGTCCCGCTGTCCCAAAAGTTTTCTTGAAAACGCTCAAATGTCCCGCTTTTGGGATGCTTTGTCAATGTATTTATGAATGGCGACTTTCGTTTTATTCTTTACTATGTAATTATAAATATGAACGTTAGAAAGCGCCAGTTGTATGACCACGATGCACTGTTCGGTTTTATAATCTTATAATGTTTTTACTCTCATATATTGGTAACATGTACATTTTTTAAATTGTCAATCCATGGTCAGTGCAGCCAATGTCGGAGATTTCCTGCTGATTCTGATACTTGGGCGGTGGAGAAATACAATTTTAACTTAGGTGAAAGAGATTTAGGTAGTGGATTTTTATACCCCTTGCACCGATAAATAAATATTTTTAAACGTAAGTAAACAATGACTTTAGTGGTTTTTAATTTGTGAATGGTTGATTCATATAAATTTGTATTGGCAACAGTGTTGTGGTAAATAGAAAATAACTGTTTGATGAAATACATAAATCTTCGAAATACAGCAATGCAAATGCATCTACCAGTCTACCTGTGTAGCTGAGTAAGTAATTTTAATGAGCAATAAAAATGGCATTTATATGTGCAGTTTGTATAATTTGTTTCATACAAATTTTTAAACTTCCTTCTATATTTTGTTAATGTCCCACCTTTTTTTTAATGTCACAGGATTTACCTTTAATTTTTATACATATCCCCTTTTATATTGAAATTATTATGGACACCCTAACTTACATATATACACCATTGCGCAAATAAGTGCAATTTTATTTAACGGCCCTATTTAAGATCACAGTGGTAGTAGCGTCACAATTCAATGCTGGACGTGAAATGGTCAAAACTCTCGTACAGTTTTCAGATTCGAGTTTTTTAAACTAAACTCCATGGCTTGAAAGGCCTAGAAGGCCCTTGGACTACCATCCGGTTGCTGGCCTCACATCCACATCACAGAAGAAGACGATCATATAGCCAGTATAAGGGTAACATGTGGTCTGCATGTCGGGTCCCCAGCTGTTATAACTGGTTTTCTCAACCTGGATCCCTTACTTATTGTAGCTACCAAAATTCCTCATAATGCTGAGTAGGCACCGGTCCCATATTGATCGAAATTCCATGACAATATTTCTTCCCCCAAGGAGATTCGAACCAGCGCAAGTCCGTAGCCCTGCGCCAAGGCATGATGCCTTACCACTCGGCTACGGCGAGGGACCGAGTTTTTTTTTTACGTATCGTAAATCCAATCTGGCCATTCTCACTTAAATTTACAAACATGATAATTTGTTAATACTTTTTAAAATATTATGAACAACCATTGAGGTCCCTATATTAATGTTAAAATAATGAAATATGTACGTGATCTCAGTCGTTCACAACTAAGTATAATTTCAGTTAAAACACTGCTGAAGATGGAACACATGTTCCAAAAGGCCTACGAACTTTTAAACAGAAATTGTACTTATGAAGAGGACTGAGATCTCAGGAACATATCTTATTATTTTTAATCTTTTATGTACTTTATAGCGTGACGTTACCGGGTTGAAGCTACGTGTCGTTTGGTTGTTTGTTTCTCTTGTAGTTTAAAAAGCACTTCCAGTACTAAGCAACACTTTTTAAAAATCATTTTAAAAAGATGCAGAAATTAAAATATTATCTTTTAGCTACAGAAAATTCAAGATAGGTAAAAATGTTCAAGTATAGAAAGTCATAGTTAGTAATTTATTAGTCTTATGGAGATGGGATCGGTAGGCCTAGTAGTCATAAGTCGATCCCGTTGTGCTAGTGGTTGACATGCTCGCTTCTGAGTCCGAGGTTCGCGGATTCGAAACCAGCAGGAGTCGATGGATTTTTAAGAGCATGGTTTCCTTCGGGAAGAGAAGTGAGGCTGTGTGTCCGTATCGTAAATTTACGGCACGTAAAAGAACCTCAAACCTAAAGTAAGATGCCACTGAGTTAAGTTTGTCAGCTCTTTCACACCAAATTTGAATTGGATTTTAATGACTTGAGTTGTTAAAGAGCGTAGTAGATAAAATATTACTGACATACGTACCTGTCTACCTGTATGAACATATCCAGAAAAAAAAATTCAAATCAGTTTATATTTTTAAAAAATCCTAAAATATGATCTTAATAGAATATTTGATTCCATAAGGGATGAGAATAGAGGAAGCTTCGCAATGAGGAGCTCCATAATTTACAGGCCTATCGTTGCCTAATATTATGAGAGTTAATAAGTCTAGAAAATTGAAAATGGACAGATCAAGTAGCTAGTATAGGCGATAGTAGAAATATTTTAATTTTTTTATTCGTAACACTTGGGGAAAATGCCATTAGGAAGCTTAGGTGTATTTGGGAGGATAATATTAGGATGGATCTTAGAGAACCGGAAATCGAATATATGAACTGGATTGAGTTGTGTTCAAGATGGCGATCTTATGGAATGAGGATTTCGTAAACTATAGAGTTAGTTATTCATACTATAATTTCAGAATATTTATACAGCTTATAACTTAACACGCTGTATAAGACTAGAGATGACTTGAACGTAGGCGAATGACCGTGCAATAAGTTACGCTTATTGGACAGTTTAATTGCTTGACAACAGTTGAACGTGTTGGGAGGTAGAGTATTGCGTAGAAGTGTCATACAACATCAACAGCTCTCTAGAATAGCATTACGAAACCAGCTCTTGCAATGAGAGACATTTAACTTCTTCATCAAGATAAAATCATTGTATCTAATTACACATTTTATCCCAATTGGTGCATCTATTCACCTCAACTATGACTTTTTGCTTAAAAGCTACTGCAATAATTAGGCCACATTCTATAAATTACAATCTCTAACTTATATTGTTTTAACTACTTAAAAAATGTTCAAGACTTGTATTAGTCTACCGCTATGGTCTCAGGATATTGTCGCTGTCTCGTAAGCAGTGGGCTCGGATTATATTCCCGGTTGGAACAGATTTACTGGGTAATGTTATTCTCCCCCCCCCCCCCGAGAGGTCTCACCTGTAAGACAAATATTACAACACTTTAAGTCTCAAACGGTCCCCAACATCGTCTGGCCAACATTCTATTCTATAGTGTTCTGCCCTAGGGTAGATCCTTCACTGCAAACATAGCATTTTCATGCTATGCTTTGCAGTTTTACTAGGAAATTATAGGTGTGGTAGCTTCCCGTTGTTTTCCACACTGAGGATGATAATGGTGATGATGGTGGTCAGATCATATTCGGGGACCTTTGGGCATCAAAGGTACTTGACCTTTGTTTTACAGGTGAGGAAAAACCCTGGAAAGACCTCATCCAGGAACATTGTCCCGGCGGGGAATGGAATCCGGGCCCGCTGCGTGACAAGACAGCACGCTACCTCCTGGCCAACATAATCATCATTGTCATATTTCCATGTTTAGTATGAATGCTGTGTTGTCTCGGAGTAGGCCCTGGATTGAGTTGATCATTCATTCAGGGAGGCCCTACATGTCATTGTCTGATAAAAATGTATGTATGTGATCCAAAATTTAAAAAAGAAATCACTCTCCTGGCAGGTTGTGACACTGTAAGGACCGGTACGTGAGAGGTTAAGCTAATATGGAGAAAAGGAAAAAAAACTCCTGGCGCGACAGGCCTAGAAGGCCCTTAGCCTACCAGCCGGCTGCTGGCCTCACATCCACATGTGTCAATCACAGAGGTAGATGATCATCAGCCAGTGTTGGGGTGACATGTGGTCAGCATGTCGAGTCCCCCAGCCGTTATAGCTGGTTTGGAGAAAAGGAAGAAAACTCTTATTTTGGGACGACAATCCGACTGTCTTTTCGTATTTTTCTCAATCCTCAAGGTAGATGGTTGAAATTATATTACCACAAAGCTTTTATTACTATTCAGAATTTCATAATAATTTCATTTAATTCTTATTTATAGAACACTTTAACATCTAAAGACATATTAAATCTAGAATGTTTGATTGCGTTCAATATGCTGTGAATTTATATAGTTTTGTTTGTCGATAGCAAGTGGATTACTTCAAATCATATAAGGCTGAACTGTTAACCCTTAAATTCATAATGTATCCTATTGGACACATCAGTTGGTTCAGTTAATCTAATATTTTAAATAAATCAGAAGAAAATTAGAAAAAGAAACCACTTAAATGTGTGTCTAATTAACCAATATACCTAATAATAACAGTGATACAAGATTCCATTTTCACTGCGGTCCGCCACATTCAAATAACTAAGAGAAGAAATTTGTGTTTTTCCAATTTAAGGGTTAAGGACGCACTAACCAATAATTTGAAATATTCGTCATGAGTCATTGGCTACTTAACATTTTGCAACACTTGCTCCTGGACACTATGTAATACTGAATGGTGTGGACACGTTCTAGAGAAATATAATATTTTTTTCTTCATAATAAAAAGTAAAGTGATCCCACTACAGACCTCAGGAGGCCCTTGGGCTAGTAGGAGGTTAAGACTCCCACTTTTTCTGGACAATCGGCACTTGATATCAGCCGGGTTGCCAGTCCTGCGTGACGGCCATCTTTACCCACAGAACAAGCGCCCGGTACTCATTTCCGTTAGAGGCTGAGTCGACCCCAGGGCTATAGTGCCGCCAAATGGTTTGGGTTAGTTTAAAAATCCTGACCACAGCGGGACTCGAACCCTCGACCTTTCAGCTTGTAGCGCAGTGCCTTAACCACTACGCTACGGCGTGAGTAAAAGTAATTTTTTAAAATTAAAATCGGCTTGATGCTTAGTTAACAATGTTTTAAAAATGGGCTATTGCAATAGGCGTACTGCAGCCTATATAGTATGAGAATGTTTAGATGAAGAAAATATATAGATTTGCTATAAAATTAAAATTAATTTAAAACATGTAACTCTGCTTTTAGTATTCTGCAGTGTTATGCCCGAGAGCAGGTCTTTCACTGCAATCATAACATTTTCATGCTATGCTTTGCAGCTTTACTAGGGAATTATAAATGTGGTAGCTTCCTGTTGCTTTGCACACCGGTGAATAATGATGATGATGATAAGGATCATGTCCGAATGATTTTCGGGGACAGTTGGGCCCTAAGCTTCCTGGCATTTGTCTTACAGATGAGGAAAAACCCCAAAAAAAAAACTCATCCAGCAGCCTGTCCCGACAGGGAATCGAACCGGAGCCCGCTGCGTGACAAGGCAGTACGCTACCTCGAGAGCGCAGCGTTGGACAGCTTTTAGTATGGTCAGTTTCAATGTTATACTGAGAGTGTAGAATATGTCTAACAAAAATGCGAACGTTTACGTTTGGCAGTGACCTCATTTGTCATGAAATAATCAATCTACTAGACGATAGTGCTTTAAACAGATCACATATTTAATTTTAATTATGACACTATTTTAATAATGATATTATTCTTGGTACTGCAATTCCAATATGTGTATATATAACATATCAATGAGAATGTCAAACCGGGGTTCGAACCCAGACTCTCGCGGATATTCATAATATTACTAAAATTATAATAATAAATTTATACAGAAAAAAGACAACATGAAATCAATATAGCTGCCTCGAATAAAGAGGTTTTCACGTCTAGAAAATAGTAATCCTTTTATGGAGAAGTTCTTGTTAGTAAACGTGTCCTATTAGTCTATGTGAGATTAATTTATTAGTGAATTCATTTGTAATAAATAATTTAGTTAAATAATTTCACCTACAACTTAGCCAAGAAGGTGGATTCTCGATTTATGGAAAAAACACCATTATGGAACGTATAATTATTATCACTCACATATTTTTTAAAATAAAGTTAGGGGTGAACTCAATAACCGAAACAGCGATTAGCGGAGATGTCATTGAACAATCCTCTTTCTACAAATAATAATAATAATAATAATAACAATAATAATAATAATAATAATAATAATAATGCTTTATTTTAGCTGGCAGAGTTAAGGCCATAAGACCTTCTCTTCCACTCAAACCAGCGAATAGAAGAATTATACAAAAATTACATACATATTAGAATTTTAAGATATTAATAAAATACAGACTAAACAAAATACAATAATGATGTGATCTAATACTAGCTAATTACTAACAAAAACATGGAATATAATAAAATTAAAATAATATAAAATAAAGTAAGTAGCTTCCTAGATGATTTTTTATAGAATGCTGTATATAGTTGTTATGCAGTTAATGTTTTCATTGTGTCGAACTTAATTTGTATTTAAATAATGATACCGATTGACAGTCCCTGACATGACTGGGAAGTGAGTTTCATGCTCTAGTCATAGATATTGTGTTAGATTCATCCATGCTCTAGTCATAGATATTGTATTAGATTCAGAGTATAGACATGTCCTGTGCTGTGGTATTAAAAGTAAAAAAAGAGTCTTGTGATCTTGTTCCTAAATTGTGATAAAACTTGGAAATAATTATATTTTTATCTCTGTCACTCAGTCTGCGATGTCAAATGGCAACAGCGTCCACATAAGAGCAATACTATTTTGCAGACACTGAAACCCCTATAGGCCTGTCGGGCCAATGAGCACTGGATACAAAAACTGCAGACCTCATAGGATCATTTATATTTTAAAATAATATATTGTACCTAGGTGTATATTCTTTTTTTTTAATTTTAATATCTGCAAATAAAATGTTTAAGTTTATTTATATCAACATGTGTATCAACAATTCTGTGGAAATTAAATATAAAATAACAGACAAATTCATGATCAAGTCAAAAAGTTTTAGCCTAGGAATTCAATATAAAATCTACTCACATAAGGAAATGTATATTAAATAAAACAATTTTCAGAAATTCGATCCCTACACACACCATTTAAAAAACTCAATTCAAACCGTTAAGTTTACCGTATTTCCCACAATCACACAAATATTATATGTTCCTCTTTTTAATGTTATTTCATAATTTATAGTAAGGAAAAATATAATATACTGCAGGTAACGAAATTTCTCCAATTTTTAACCCTTTCATGCCGTAAAAAATCTTTTTAGTGTAGCATTATTCTTTCTGTCCTTAAAGAGATCTGGATTTGATCCCAATACCATGCATTTCAAAAAATTCAATATAAAAAAATAGTGCCCAAGAAGAAGTAACAGGTTGCAATTCTGACACAGGTAGAAAAGGTCACTGAGATTAAGCAACTATTTCCATTCTAAAACATGTTTCCTATTTCAAGGAGAATCATTAGACTTGTGGTAAAGAATTTATAAATAATTTCATTTTTTATTGTATAACACCTTAGTTCCAGTTCACAAAAGAAGTTCAACTCGTTTTTTTGTCACCCATTTATTTTCATGGTATAGGTAAAATTATACAATGCAATCCTTTGATTCCAGATTATAGCAGGTGACTAACTCCAGGTACGATTAGCAACCCTTTTGCGTGAGACAGTTCATCTTACCCTTCCAATATAACCCTTTGATATCAACTTCAAAACTTGTAGATTTCCAACATATTGGCAAAATGTAATGAAAATCTCTTGGTTGTATAACAGGTTACTGACTAGACTCAGGTATGATTCTGTAACCCTTTGGCGTAGGTCAGTTCACATCTCTCTCAAATTCAACCCTTTTAGAACATTATATAATCTGGATTTTCCACATATTGGTAAAAAGCAATATTTTTTATTCTTCCCACATATGTTGACTTCCTTCAGGTATAAACCCTTAACTCTTTCAAATTCTGTTATTCAAGTCCATTCCCATATGTAACCCTTTCATATGGCGATTAACAAATCTAGATATTCCACATATTGGTAAAATTTAATTAAATTCACCCCTTTAACCCCTTACCTAACTTTAACATGCTACTAACATTGTTGGATATAATATTTATCACAATCCTTTCGCATATGGTACAAAGCGTTCACAATACAAATGCTCATTCTTTTAAACAATTTCTTAGGATTTTCACATACGGAAAAAAACTTACCCCTTTAACACTCTTAAGAAAAAATAACAGACTTACAGTGGGCATTTTCAACTCTTTCTGTTTAAAAATAATATATTTTTGTTAAGTTTTAGGAGAAGTAGAATTTTATAATTCCCACGAACTTTCGCATCTGTTCATAATTATATTGAAAAAGAAGAATAGATTAAATAGAAATATAAAATTCTTGGATTTTTATCCATAAAAGGAACGGTAGGTAAGGGAGAAGAAGATGTGGAGTTCATTAAAAGTTTCGGTTTGGTTAAAATTTAATTATCTTCAGGCCTATGTTGCCTACTGAGTTCAATATTCTTCTCCGGGACGCTCTGATATTCCTTCGTATTCTGTCTTTTCAAGTTACTCCTCTTAAAGAACGCAGGAATCTTATTTTTATCATGCTGGCAAAGTGTCCAGTAATAACTATTATACACAAGAGCTGAATAAAAACTATTGGGTCTACTGTAAAATCGAACTTTAATTTGATCTTGCTTATTTGCCAAAATTTATTTTAAAAATTCTGTTTATTTAGTCCTATTTATAGGCCTACTTTTTTTAATTTTTCTCCGAATCTTTATGATTTGTAACTGTCATACATGACTTCCTAACTAACTCAAACTCACTGGCAATATCGAACCCATAGGTTCATGGCCGCGCGGACATTAGCTCTCCATACATCCCTATTCTGAGCTAATGCTTTCCAATCATCCCCTGTATAATCTACTTCTCTCAAATCATAGTTAATGTTATTCTCCCACCTCATTCTTGGTCTACAAACTGGGCGTTTCCTTTTGGTTTTCCCACAAGAAGCTTCCATGCACGTCTTTCATTCCCCATTCGTGCCGCATGTCCTGCCCATCGCTGTCTACGAGACTTAATTGTTCTTATTATATCTGGCTTCCTATAAAGACCATGTAGTTCACTGTTATGTAGTCTTCTCCATTCACCTGTTTGTTCACCTCTCTGCAGTCCAAACCTTTTCCTAAGAATTTTATTCTCAAATAATCGTAATCTCATGATACATGACTTCCTATATACAGTAAATAAAATTGGTTACTTGTTCAAAAGACCAAAACGGACAACGAACAATGGAGAATTGTATAAAAACTATACGAGTTATAATTATATTTCAATTTAACATATTAATCTGAGCGAAATAACGAGAGAAACAATAGACAAGGTGATTGTTTATGGCGATACCAGTAGAATTGGGATGAGAGGAAGACCCAAGGCTTACGTGGGAGGATGAAGTGGAAAGTAACTAAAAAATTGTATTTGAAAGAAACTGGAAAATGTTGGCAGTAAACAAATAAATCAGTTTTGGAGCACTAGTGGATATCACTATAGCCTCTGATTCGTAGGACTGCGGGTTCAAACTCTGATGTAGTCAATGTATTTTTAATAGTGTAAAAATCATCACCACGGCTTCCTTCATGGATCCCGTATCATAGGTTTATTGCGCTTAAAGCAATCAAACCTGAAATAAAAGCCTCTGTACAAAATTTATAGGCCCTTTTATGCCCAGATTTTCATGATCTGAGCTGTTAAAAAAACATCATTAAGTAAACATACTAACTAAATAGGAAATATATTTAAAAAATGTACAATTTTCTTGGGAATGTCAAGATCCATTCAAAAGCATAGAGCAGATGATAATACATAGCAAAAAGGTTACACGCATTCATGAGACATATATATTCGCTTCTATTTTGGAAAAGAATCTTAAGTTTAATACGACAATGTGAAATAAATATACTTTTTTAATAATATAATATACTAGAACCTGTATAACGCCTCTTACTTTATGACGCTCTAAAAATCCAGATTTCTTTAAAAGATCACTTTAACACCTGACCAAATGAAGAGAAAAGACACGTTCTTTCAATGTCTCACACATGTCACAAGCTATTTGAATACTGGTTCTATCTTCTTCACATGGGCCACTGTTAACAGGTTATACCGCAACAGTATCCTAGCTCTAGGAAGCCGTCTAGGGGCCTATTTCTTCAACAAGTCTCGATGTAAGTAGCCTATAGGTATAATTATTTTGAAATTATAATTTTATAGGCCTAATAAAGGAAAATGTCCGCGCGGCCATGAACCTACGGGTTCGATAATGCCAGTGAGTAAGTAAGTAATAAAGGAAAAACTAAATAAAATTTTATTGAAGAAAAATAAACTAAATTTAGTTATTATATTTTGATTGATCTCCTATGCTAGATTCAAAATTCCTGGCTACAGTCAAAGGCGCCCTTAGTTCGAATTTTGTCTTTGGAGATGTGGATTTTTCTTTAGGGGTAGGCCTACTTGTCGACATTCCAGCAGATCCTGGCTGATATAGTTATTGCCTTTATATGTGGTACATGGGTAACATGGAAAAAATAACAAAAATTAATATTTTGTTCTTAATCCAAGGAGCAAGTCCTCCGGGAGGGACTTTAAGCCGTGGGTCCCGAGTCTAAAGATTTTGAGGCTCGTAAAAAATCCTTAAGCCTCAATGAAAAGGCCTCTAAGCAAAATTTACCGAATTTCCCCGTCCTAGTACTACCTTGGTTTCCTAGATGTCAGTATGAAGCGGAACGCTGACCACGGACCACTCAAAATTACATCTATACGAAAACAAGTGTAACTAAATTAGTATGGTTCAAATTCTTCCCTGTAGGGGGAGAGCGCCTAAATCTCTGTAAAGGGAAAACATGGGCTTACAATACAAAAAAAACATTTATAGCCTAGCATTTAGAGTCAAATCGCATAAAGAAGATTATGTTGTATCCGGTAGGTTGTAGGGCTTACATTTCTATTAGCTATTGTTTGTATAAGTTTCTTTTATGGAAGATTTAACTCTAATGATTTATATAATGATAGTTCTGATGTAATAATGTCCTACGCCATAGCTGAGTGGTTTAATACATGACGCTTTGGTGCAGAGCTACAGAACTTCAGCTGTCCCCATGGGGGAAGAAATTCTCTCTTCCAGTTTCGCCTAGTATGTGACCATTTGCCCACCTAGCATCCTGAGAAATTTGGATAGCTAAAATTAGTAGAGACTCCAGGTTGAGAAAACCAGCTATAAAGACTGGGAGAATCGACATGTTGACCACATGTCACCCCTAATTAACTCACTGCCACTATCCGAACCCGTAAGTCGATGGACGCGCGGATATAAGTTCTCCGTACATCCCTTTCCTGAGTCAATTTTCATGTTACCCCTATACTTGTTACGTGATCGTTACCTCTGTAAATGGCATAAGTGAATGTGAAGCCAGCAGCCGGCTGGTAGGCCAAAGGTCTTCTAGACCTTTCGCGCCATTGAGTTTAGTTGTAGTTCTGATGCACCTAAAATAGTTGAAGATCCGAAATACTCACGATATATAATCTACTTTCGTGGTGGACAAAACGGAGCTTGGGCAGGTTTTTCTCGGGATTTTCTCCCGTTTTCCCCTACCACAATTTCATGTCACCATTTCTCCATACTCATCTCATCCATTTCGTTTCATTTCGTTCATCTGCCCCTGTGACGGTGAGTTGGGCGTGGTCGGCAGCACCCTTGTCATTCACAGACATCTATATAAGAGGTTTCATCCAATCTCATCCCTCGACCCGACCCTGAGTTGGACACAAGTTGAGGATATTTATTTATATCATCTTTTGATTTTTTGGTCACCCAGAAGTATACATTTTAATTTTACCCGGATTTGGAATAATTTCCCATATTGGCTGTGGTTGGCATTTATGGGTGCGTCGTTAGCAGCGGGTTGGAAGATCGAAGATCTTCTCTTCTATGACTTTTAGACCATGTATTTTATGAATGACTATTCTACATTGTGTGTTTTTGTTCTTAATGTAATTAAGTCGCCCGTTGTGGTCTAATGCCTCCAGTCGCGGGTTCAATTCCGGCCGGGATCGATGGATTTTTAGGATGGAAAAAATCCAAGAAACAAGCTATCCGATAGAGATTTTAATCTGTGGCCCCGAGTCTAAAGATTTTCAGGCACGTAAAAGAACCGGAAGCCTGAACAAAAAGGCTCTGTGCAAAATTTAACCGACTTTCATCCATCCAAGTAATACCTTAGTTGCCTACCAGATGTCCCATTGAGACGATGTGCTAATCATATGTCACTCGTTGACATCTGTAGCTAAATTAAGCGTAACTAAATTAGTTTGGTTAAGAAACTCCCTCTAGAGAGCACCCGCGTCCTCAACATACTCTACAATGTAATTACAGTTCATTTAAAATTACTAATCTATGTAATTTATCTCTGATGAAGTTGAAGAGATATTTATTATCATTATTACTATTACGTATTATTACGAGAAGAAATTAATACTATTACATATTTAATAATATATTATATAAGATCCATCCATAGTAATTCTGCCCGAGCGCTGGTCTTTCACTGCAATAATAGCATTTTCATGCTATGCTTTGCAGCTTTGCTAGGGAATTGTAGGTGTGGTAGCTTCCCGCTGCTTTCCACACCAGTGAAGGATGATAATGATAAGGATGATGATGATGGCCGGATGATTTTCGGGGACGTTGGGCCCTATTCTTCCTGACATTTGTCTTACAGTTGAGGAAAATCCCCCCGAAAAAACCTCATCCAGAAGCCTGTCCTGACAGGGAATCGAACCCGTGACAAGGCAGCATGCTACCTCTAGACCATAGCGGTGGACCTATATAAGATATTCACAATTAAATT
>JASPKZ010010685.1:4332500-4767500 GCA_030220185.1 Diploptera punctata | reverse complement strand
CAAATATTTCCAACAAAGATGCTATTATTTTACTATTATTTAGGCCTATTATTTTGAAAACACCATCGCGCAAAAAATAATATACAACGCACGTTTGTGAAGTGTTTTACAGAATCTCGGAAATAGCTCGCTTCTGTAAAAAACACTTTCCAACCTCGCGTCGTAATAGGCCTACACTATTTATGCTCTCTTGAAAATTTTGTTAAATTAGACGAAATTTTAGAAGTAAGCTTACGTGTTTTTATGGAATCTAATAAAAAGCTAAATTTTTAACATACAGGCCTAAACTAATTAGGAGATAACTAGATAGGAACTGTTCTTCCTTTCTGAATATTTCGTTATAATATCCTCAACTCGTGTCCAACTCATGTTCGGGTCGAGGGATGAGATAAGATGAAGCCCCTATATAAAGGTCTGTGAATGACAAGGGTGCCGGCCGACCACGCCTGACGCACCATCACGGGACAAATGAACGAAATGCAACGAAATGGATGAGATGAGCGCAGTGAAATGGAATAAAATTGTGGCAAGGGAAAACAGCAGAAAACCCCGAGAAAAGCCTGTCCAAGCTCCGTTTCGTCCACCACGGAACCCACATGGAGTGACCAAGACTCGATCTCGGGACCCCAGCGGTGAGAGGCGAGCTTCTAACCGCTTGCGCCACGGAGCCACCTACAAAATATATCCTTACATCTAATTTACAACAAACAAAAATATTACAAGGTATGCCATCATCATCATAGTACATTCACAAATTTAGGCCATTTGTTGACCTGTTTCGGCCTCAAGAGAAACACCATCCAGAAGTCTTTTGAGTAGACGTCCTGGTCTTCTTCTTCCTGCAGGTTGATATCTTAACATTAGTTTGGGTATTCTGTGATCTTCCATTCGATGAACATGTTGTATCCATCTTGACTTATAATCAGAAATTTTGTTTTCTAAAGATTCCATGTGTAATCCTTCTAAGTACAATATAATTATTATTTACAATATATTTCGAAAAATTAATCACTTAAGTAATTGTATAAGCGTGACTTAAAAGTGTCAAGTGTGCGGCAACCCCTGATAGGCCTATCTTGTAAAGTAAAGTAAAGTAAAGTAAAGTGATCCCCACTACAGGCCTCGGGAAGCCCTTGGGAAGCAGGAGATTAAGGCTCCCACGTTTTCTTGACAATCGGCACTTGATGTCAGCCGGGTTGTCAGCCCTGCGTGACGACCGCCTTTACCCCCAGAACTAGCCTCTGGTACTCATTTCCGTTAGAAGCTGAGTCGACTACCAGAAGGTTTGGGTCAGTTTAAAAATCCTGTCCCCACCGGGACTCGAACCCTCGACCTTCCGGCTTGTAGCGCAGTGCCTTAACCACTACGCTACGGCGTGCCCCCAACCCCTGATATCTTGAGGGAAGGAATTTCAGGAACGGGCAGAGGTTACTGTGAAAGAATTAGAGTAAGAGGAAATGATATAGAGAGTGATTGTTAACAGACTGTTATCTTGTGACCTAATGGAATATTGTGGTAAGAAGATAACTGCTCAAATCTGGACGCCAGGTAAGTAAGAGTGTAGGAATTATGCACGAAATTAAGAAAGTCAACAAAATAAATTAAATTCAATAAAATTCATTACAGCGACATAACGACAATTTAAATAATTGGATCGCGGATTGATGTTGAGTAGGCACCGTGGTGAAAGCGGTTAGACGCTCGCCTTTCACCGCTGGGGTCCCGAGATCGAGTCTCGGTTACTCCATGTACGTTTCGTGGTGGACGAAACGGAGCAGGTTTTTCTCGGGGTTTCTCCCGTTTTCCCCTGCCACAATTTCATTCCGCCATTTCTCCATACTTATCTCATCCATTTCGTGTCATTTCGTTCATCTGCTCCAGTGATGGTGCGTCAGGAGTGGTCGACCGGCACCCTTGTCATTCAAAGACCTCTATATAAGGAGCTTCATCTCACCTCATCCCTCGACCCGACCCTGAGTTGGACACGAGTTGAGGACATTTATATATTATGTCAAGACAGAGTCTTACCTTGAATAGGCAATAGTACGAATATATAACATAAGGGTAAGTAACGAAGAGATATTAGAGCCCACATGTAGAGGCCATTATGTTCAATTAACTAATACAGAGTTTAGTTAACCATTATGTTCAATTGACTAATACAGAGTTTAGTTAACACAACTAATAAGACTCTATAAGCTGAGATTTCAAAAGAAAACAGTAGGGCTACAGAGACAGCTGACAAGTGGTTAGCAAGATAGCGTGGGCCACGAATACTTGGCGGGTACACAACCATCTCCGGTAAATAAGAAACAGATCTCCGCTGAATATTCTGTTAAATCCAACATCTGAGCTAAAGTGGCATATAAACATATGTATCAGCTGCAGGATGCAAAATAGCTACATACAATAATATTAGCTATTAGCGAATTTCGAAGGAATGAAGCTATTGAGGTTGTTCTCACGAAAAGGAACAATATTTTTTTACATATCATCACCGAGTATACCTAGTAGACAGCAAAAATGACCGTGACCGATATATACTGTATATATGAAATGAAAAGAAAAATAAATTCCTGAGTCGGGATTTGAACCCGAGATCTCTAACTTTATACGTTAGTGCTCTAACCAACTGAGCTACTCAGGAATCCTAACACAAACATTTACTTTTCTTTTATATCTTATCCATCCATAGTAATTCTGCCCGAAGGCAGGTCCTTCACTGCAATCATAGCATTTTCATGCTATACTTGCAACTTTATTAGGGAATTGTAGGTGTGGTAGCTTCCCGTTGCTTTCCACACCGCTGAAGGATGATGATGATAAGGATGATGGCCATATGATTTCGGGGACCGTTTAGGCCTTAAAGTTTTCCTGACATTTGTCTTACAGGCGAGGAAAAACCCCGATAAAAACCTCACCCAGAAAAACAGCCCCAACCGGGGATCGAATCCGGGCCCGCTGCGTGACAAGGCAGCACGCTACCTCGAGACCACAGCGGTGGACTTATATCTTATATTTTTCCCAATTTACACGAGAGGCAGCGGGATATCTTTCTAACTGCCATCTAGTGGCTACTATAACAAGTAGGCTACGCATTTTTTTAAAGAAACATTTTACTTTATAGTAGTAACGCTTGTATATTTAGATGTTATAACTATATTTTTGACATTTAGCAATGAAGACCAATTTATGACATGAAAAGAAAAATCATATATATATATATATATATATATATATATATATATGTGTGTGTGTGTGTGTGTGTGTGTGTCTAAGTGTACGTTAACGCTCTTCTTCTATTTTAGCAGTACAATCCTTTCAGTTTGACCTTGGCTTCCTGTAAAACAAATCGGCCGCAATTGTGTTTCATAAAAACCAAACTTGGCATATAGTACGAGGGACATTTCATAAATAATGCACACTTTTTTGTTTTTACTTACACGTTTATTTTTATTTTTTATTATTTTTTAATATCTCTTTACAGTGCTTCAACATAGTCTCCCTGCTTCTCCATGACTGAATCACAATGTCTCAGAAGCTCTATTATTCCATCCAGGACACCACTTCTGTTCATCTGTCGAATGGCTCGGGTAACGGTGGTAGAAAGCTCTTCCAGAGAAGGATAATGACATCCACGTATGGGTTTTTTCAACTTTGGGAACAAGTCGGAGTCAAGTGGACTAATGTCCGGGCTGTAGGAAGGATGCGGCAACACTTCCCATCCGTATTCGCGCAGTTCTTGGACAACAACATTGCCGATATGCGAGCAAGCATTGTCGTGGAGAATGAGTGGCCCAGTTTCGAGGAACTGAGCTCGGGTTTTGTGCATTTATCTGAACGATAATACACTGCTGTGACACTTGTTCCATATGAGACTCCATCTGTCATGATGATTCCTTGGTGATCATATGTATCATTTGCTTGACCTTTGATTCAGCGCGTCGAAATGTTTTTGGTCGTGGAGAATCTGAAGCTTTCCACTCATTGGATTGTGATTTCAACTCCGGTTCAAAGTCTCTAATCCACGTTTCAACAATAGCGACATTTCGACACAAGAATCCTTGATCTTTACTGTCGAATCATTGTTTCAGCAAGGTTGCAATGTCCAGACGTTTCTGTTGCTGTTCAGCAGTCAAACAGTGTGGGACCATCTCACAGAAATGTTTCTCTTCTTCATTTAATTTGTCAGATTACGGAATACTGATGTTCAGAAAATTCCCGTGGCTTCAGAGAGTTCATCACAAGTCGCACGGAGATATTTTTTCGAGAGCATCCGCCACAAGTTTCACACTTGGTTCTACGTTGATATTTTTGGCGAGACAAAGTACCTGGGTCGACTCAGCCTCTAACTGAAATGAGTGCCAGACCTTTGTTCTGTGGATAAAGGCATTCTTCACGTGGTTGAGATCCCTTAATCTCTTACTACACCAAGGGCCTCCAAAGGCCAGTAGTATGATCATTTTATTTTATCTTTTAACTTAGTAAATGTTAGTGTAATATTCCATTTGTAGACCACTTTATAAGTCCCGCGCCGTAGCCGAGCGGTTAAGGTAGGAAGTCTTGGCGCAGAGCTACGGGACTTGCGCTGGTTCGAGTCTCCATGGGGGAAGCCTCATGGTATTTCGGCCAGTATGGGACCGGTGCCCACCCAGCATCGTGAGGCAATTGGGTAGCTACAATAAGTAGCGGCTCCAGGTTGAGGAACCAGCTATAACGGCTGGGTAACTCGACATGCTAACCACATGTCACCCCTACACTGGCTGTTGATCATCTACCTCTGTGATTTACACATGTGGATGTGAAGGGCCAGCAGCCGGCTGGTAAAAGGGCAACCGCTGAAAAGTGGAAAGACCCTCAATCGGATCGGACCACTTTATAAAACAAGAACTAAAATGAGACATAGTTTTAAATTTATTCTAAGCCATTTGTATTTTTTATTTTTCTATCTTGTATATTTCATATTTTATGCATTAAATCTAGAACGAACTAAATTACATTGTAGATGATAAATGAGTGGATTGACCAACCAAAGTCTAAACCACGAACACCCGGTTTTCGAGTATTTTTATGTTTACATGACAACAATACAAATTGAAAATCTATTGCTGTTAAATGCAAAAACAAATGCTTGAGTCATTACCATAGTTCCGTAACAATTTCTGTGGATTTTCAGTTATTTTCATAGTTATGAAAACAATAAAAAATTGGAAAACCGGGGTCGTGGTTTAGAAATCAAATTTGCAATACACCTATTGTGTTGTAGAAATACCATTTAATCATTTAAGTTCATTTTAAATTAGATATAAGATTAATTTTTGCATTTTATTTTTTCTGACCTGATTGAGTGATATAGGCCTACAAGGCCGTAAGACCTGAACTCTGTCAAATAAAATATTATTAATTATTATTATTATTATTATTATTATTATTATTATTATTATTATTAATGTTCAAAACTAGAAAAAATAAGAAACACTGTCATACGAGAAAAAATTAATATTAGATATTCAATAGTAGATTATGTAAGATTTAAGCAAGTAAATTGGTATGCACATGTACGAGGAATGTAAGAATAAAGGTTACCAAAAAAACATTGGAATGATGTCCAGTAGGAAGAAGAAGGAAAGGAAGACCTCGAAACTCGTGGATGCAAGAAATAAGAACTGGAATGAGAACAAGAGGACTGAAGGGCATGGAGTGAATGGATAGAGACGAGTGGAGGAGGAAAATAAAACTTTAGGCACAGAAAGATGTGTAAATATTAAAAATCTGTACATAAAACTTATTATTATTATTATTATTATTATTATTATTATTATTATTATTATTATTATTATTATTGATTTCTTGAGGAGAGCAGCATGTTGTTCAAAACTGGAAAACAATAAATTAAGAAATAAAATCATACGAGAAAAAATGAATTTTAAATATTCAATAGTAGATTGTATATGTCTAAAATATAAGCAACTAGCTAATACCCGCTTAAACAAATTAAACATTGAGAATTAATTACATGGTATACACTACAACGAATCAAGCATGGCGGTTGCTAGTGTAAATTTTTAATTTCAAATTTCAGGTAAACCCCCACTTCTAACGGTCGGTTATTATAATAGGATATTCCGAGTTTTGTTGTGAAACATAGAAAACTGCGATCGCTAGAGCGATTTTTAAATTTTCGTTTCAGGTGAACTCCTACACCTAATGATTTTAGGACACAACAGATAAGAGCTGAACACTCGCCGCATCTGAAAACCTGCATAAACAAATTTTCACGAAGATCAGTTGAACGGTTTAGAAGTCTATAAAAGACAGACATACATTATTTTTATTTACCGGTATATATAGACCTATATATTAAATTGGTATGGACATGTACGACGAATGCGCAAGAAGAAAGGTTGCCCAGAAAACATTGGAATGGTGTCCATCTAGAAGAAGAGAGAAAGGAAGACCTCGAACTGAAGGATACAAGACTTACGAACTGGAATGAGAACAAGAGGACTCGGGGACATGGAGTGGATGGATAGGGACAAGTGGAGAAGCAAAATAAAACACTAGGCACAAAAAGATGTGTAAACATTGAAAATCTGTATATAAATGAAATAATAATAATAATAATAATAATATTATTATTATTATTATTTTTAATATAGCTGCTTGTAGGAAAATCAGAGGGAAAACGCCTAGTTGCTAGACCAAGAATGAGGTGGGAGAATAACAGTAACCATGATTTATGGGAAGTAGATTATACAGGGAATGATTGGAAAACATTAGCTCAAGATAGGGATGTGTGGAGAGCTTATGTCTGCGCGGCCATGAACCTACAGGTTCGTTGGAATCAGTGAGTCAGTAATTATTATTATTATTATTATTATTATTATTATTATTATTATTATTATTCAGCAAGATGTTCAAAATTAGACAAAATAAGAAATACTGTCATAAGAGAAAAAATGAATATTGGTTATTCGATAGTAGATTATAAATACGGTATAAGCAATTAAATTGATATGGGCACGTACGACGAATGCAAGAAGAAAGATTACCCAGGAAAACATTGGAATTGTGTCCACCTGGAAGGAGGAGGAGAGGAAGACCTCGAAATTCATGGATGCAGGAAATAAGAACTGGAATGAGAGCAAGAGGACTGAAAGGCATGGATTGGATGGAGAGAGACGAATGGAGAAGAAAAATAAAACTTTCGGCACAGAAAGATGTGTAAACATTAAAATTCTGTATATAAATAAAAAAACTATTATTATTAAACAGATGTGTATTCAAGGATAACATTGCAAATTTTATGGTTAATGTAAACATATGCTAATTCACTTTATAACTTATAGAGGCCTCTTGAAGAGGGGAAGTTGAAAAAAATATATAGCCTATGCAAAGAATGCTCCAATTAATTATTATGCTAAGTCACCAAGTAAAATTATAGGTAAACATTTTTATAACATGGGCAATGACAAAGTGGTAAAACACTGAATTTTAACAAGCAGATGTAGTGTGAGGATGGAAATAATATTTATACACGGATGATTAAAATCGCACACCTGTACTTTTGTGTAGTCTATACAGATTACAAAGGATGATATGATTTATAAAGGTGATAAAAATATTAATAATAATGTGAATGATGTGTTTATTTGAATGATTGCCCAAACAGCTGAAATAAATGTGAGACTTGGGACGAAGTTGTTACGCAAGATGACACCTGCCTCCCCGTGGGTGGCCATCTAATAATCACCGTGATTATACCAGCACACAGAGAAGATCATCGCATTCGTATCTGTCCCACCGACTTCCATGACACGCTGCACTATTTCACCACATGCCAGCAGTGCAAAGTTTTAGGTGAAATTCTGGTGACAATCTAAAGGAAAAGTCTGCCATGCAGAAAGGGGGGTTAACTGAATAATATAAATCCAATAATTACTCATTTTTAACAAAAAACCTTATCTATTATTTTAATACTTCTAAAATCCATTGTACAACATCGTTGAGGTTAAACTAACTAACTAACGCACTGGAACTAATCAAATGTAGGTTCATGGCCGCGCGGACATAAGCTCTCCATACATCCCTATCCTAAGCTAATGTTTTCCAAACATTCCCTGTATGATCTAGCCTACTTCCCTCAAATCATAGTTAATATTATTCTCCCACCTCATTCTTGGTCTACCAACTGGGCGTTTTCCCTCTGGTTTTCCTACAAGAAGCTTCCATGCAGGTCTTCCATTCCCCATTCGTGCCACATGTCCTGCCCAACGCAATCTACGAGACTTGACTGTTCTTATTATATTTGGTTTCCTAAAAAGACCATGTAGTTCACTGTTATGAAGTCTTCAACATTCACCTGACTGTTCATCTCTCTTTGGTCCAAACATTTTTTCGAAGAATTTTATTCTCAAATACTCGTATCTCCTTTCCTCCCTTAAAGTAAGAGCCATGTTTTGCATCATATAATATAACTGGTAGAATAACAGTTTTATATATTTTCAGTTTAACGTTTTTTTTAAACAAGTTGGGACGTCAAGAGTCCCTTCAATACATAATAGCATGCATTTCCAGAATTGAGACTATGTTTAATTTCTTTGTACATCTCATTCCTATTTGTGATTATTGTTTCTAGGTATTTGAATTCAGCCACTTTCTTTAAAACTAACCATTTCCATTGTATAATATATTTCTGTGTGTTACCATATATCTATTTTATTGATATTTACTTCCAGTTCCAATTCCTTAGTGTTACTCAATACTATGTGCGTGTTGGCCTTTAGTATCTCCTCGCTATCGGTCAATAGTATATCATCATAAACTAGCAGCTTATTAACACCATTGAGTTTCACCCTCTAAAGATTTGGCTGCATGCTATAATACAAAATTAAATAGTAGAGGAGATAGTGCACCCCTTTGCTTCAACCCATTGTGAATTTCAAAAGTATCCGAAATCTGTTTGCCTACAAGTACCCTACTCTATGTGCCATTTAGACACATTCGTTTAAGTGTAACTAACTTTTTAGGAATTCCAAACTCCAGCAGGATACTATATAACTTCTACCTCTTAATTGAATCGTATGCTTCTTTTAAGTATACACGTAGTTGATGTACAGTACCATTATATTCCCATTTCTTTTCTAAAATCTGTCTTATACTAAAAATCTCATCTGTCGTAGACCGTTGAGGTTAGGCAATATGTAAGAATATTAAAATAGGTACCTGATAGAGCAGTCGTCTTCAACTAAATCAAACTTCTGTTTAAGAAACTTCGTCAAGTGGTTAAAAATATGAAGGCCTTTCAAAAACATGTTTCATCTTCTGCATTCTATTTGGTATAGAGTATTGAAAATTGAAGATACACATAGTTACAAGATTTAAATGAAATATAAACAAAAAATGAACGAAACAAGAACAATAAAGTAAGTAATAGTAAATATGAATTACAATGTGGTGAAAATAGCATTTACAAATGTTTTATGCTGTGTAAAAAATTTTCCTTTTTAAAATATCAATTACTGGATTACGCAATAGTCGTTGGTAATATTCAATGAAATTGACATCAAGAATGTATCGCTTATATCCATGAGATGGGCAGTTTAAAATAAGGTGTTCAACAGTCTGTTCATCATTACCAGGAGAGTGGCTAATTCAATTCATAGAATTTGTTTTAAAATTGATGGAAGCCCTGAAAATATATTTTTTAAGTTCATAATTGTTTTTTTATATCGTTGAGGTTATAACAATGTTAAATTATGTCCGTATAACAATGTCCGTATATATATATATATATATATATATATATATATATACCTTATATATATATATATATACCTTGTATACTACCGTCTTCCTCAACTATAATGTTTTTATTTAAAATTTTTGTTGATTTCACTCTAGGCCTTTCGAAGCATGCTTCATCTTCTGGAGTTGTGGTAGTGTTCAATTATCTGTATACGTCTAGTAGAGGTTTTTGCTCATTAGGCATATTTTCGTAGAGAATGTTTGTATTCTTGGCCTCCTTGATAATTTCGATTTCTTCTAAGATGTTAATTTTTTGTCTGTTGTTCCCTCTGTGTATAATTGACAATATCGATGATGCAATGTCAATTATACACAGAGAGAACAACAGACAAAAAATTAACATCTTAAAAAAAATCAAATTATCAAGGAGGCCAAGAATACAAACATTCTCAACGAAAATATGCCTAATGAGCAGACGATAAAGTTTGCTTCATAAGGCCTAGAGAGAAATCAACAAAAATTGTATATATAAACACTATAGTTGAGGAAGACGGTAGTATACATGGTAAAAACAAATATATATATATCCATCGTAATTCTGCCCGAAGGCAGATCCTTCACTGCAATCATAGCATTTTCATGCTATGCTTGCAGCTTTATTAGGGAATTGTAGGTGTGGTTGCTTGCCGTTGCTTTCCACACCGGAGAAGGATGATGATGATAAGGATGATGATGATGGCCATATGATTTCGGGGACCGTTTGGGCCTTAAAGTTTTCCTGACATTTGTCTTACAGGTGAGGAAAAACCCCGATAAAAACCTCACCCAGATAAACTGCCCCGACCGGGGATTGAATCCGGGCCCGCTGCGTGACAAGGCAGCACGCTACCTCGAGACCACAGCGGTGGACTTATTTGGTATAGAGTACTGAAAATTGAAGATACACATAGTTATAAAAATTTAAATGAAACAAAAACAACAAATGAACGAAACAAGAACTAAGAAAGTAAGTAGTAGTAAATATTAATTACAATGTGGTGAAAATAGCATTTACAAATTTTTTATGCTGTGTAAAGAATTCTCCTTTTTAAAATATCAATTATTGGATTACGCAATAGTTGATAACATTCAATTAAATTAGCATCTAGAAGTTATCGCTTATATCCATGAGATGGGCAGTCTAAAATAAGGTGTTCGACAGTCTGTTCATCATTACCACGGGAGTGGACTAATTTAATGCATAGAATTTGTTTTAAAATTGATGAAAGTCAGGAAAATACTAAATAATGAATTTTAAACTGATTGTGAATCGAACCTGGATTTGCTATACAAGAGGATGAAGTTGTTAATGTTAATTAGCATAATTTGCAACATATTCAATATGGAAGCTGTTAAATTTGCATTAAGCACAGTTCAAGGCTGCATTCCTAAACAGTAAAGTGAGATAAATGTGCCACTTGTAATGAAAATTAGCATACTTGCCAACTTCATATGACTAAATACTCAATACCTACAGTATATTGCATCCTAAGTTGGAATGCCCAAGTGGATTATAATAACCAAAGACAGGATATTTAGGGATTAAAACACTAAAAAAGGCACTTAAAATGTGTGATATAGGCAGTAAAGATAGGATTTTTTTTGGTAAATTAATCTTCTTCATTATTTGGCGTAACGGCCCTTAGAGTTTAGCCTTCTTAATAATCGATGCCCATATATCTCTTTCCATGTTTTTTGTCTCCATCTTCTTCTTCTTCACCTCACGGAGTAGGCAAATTGCCTGTTCCGCCTCGTAGTTGTTCCGTCCATCCTTTCACTGGCCTTCCTACATTCCTTGAATCTCTTGGCTTGTAGTAAAATGTTGCTTTTGGTAATCTAGTTACATTAATTCTTTCTACATGTCTAAACTATTTATCTCTACATTCTTTGATTTTATCATTTGGTGGATATATATTTAACTCTGTTCTTGCATCTGCATTATTTATCCGATCCAATCTTGTGCAGCCTTTTGTTCTTCTAATGAAGTACATTTCTACGCTTTGTATTCTACATTGTCATTTTGGTCATGTCTCATTCTCTTTGCTCCTAATTATCTCAGGCTGTCTTCCACATCATTCATCCATCTTAATCTGGGCCTTCCTCCTTGTCTCCTTCCTTTTGGGCTTGTTTCTAAAATCTTCCCAACCGTTTTCTTATCTGGACTCCTCATCACATCTTCCAATCTGCGAGCTTTAATAACTATTACAATCTAAGGTGAATTATATCTATTTTCTATCCCATAATTCATTCTATTTCTCAATCTTCCATTCTCGCATATGGGTCAATATATTTTATATAACACTTTTATTTGATACGTCATTCACAGATGTTCTATTGTACCTGTCAGGGTTCAAGGTTCTGAACCATACAAAGCTATATGTCTTATTGGATCCTGGCTGATTTAGTTCTGCACGAATTAACATTCTTAATGAAGTACCTACTATATATTGCACATACAGGGCAAGTCAAAATGATGGACCCAATTTCATAAATTTATTTTGTGAAATCTACTGAACGTATCATAATGTGATATATATACCCTGAAAGATAAACTCTCAAAGTTTAGTCTCCCTCCCGCGTGGTTTCATTTTCTACCACTACCCTGCACAGGAAGCAGGTAAACAAAATGGCGGTGACTGGAGAGCAGAAATCGTTCTGTGTGCTTGATTACCATGGCAATGTTCGGGACCATCTCAATGAGGCATTGGAACAACGCTGGATACGCCGGGCATCTCAGGATGATCAACATTTCATTCGTTGGCCACCTCGTTCGCCCGACTTGATCCCGTGTGATTTCTTCTTGTGGAGTTTCGTAAAGGATCTTGTTTACGTACCACCACTTCCAGCAACATTGGATGACCTTCTTACCCGCATCAATGCAGTCATTGCAGAGATTGACCGCAACACACTACACAAGGTTTGGAAGGAGATAGACTATCGGCTTGATGTGTGTCGTATTACACGAGGTGCTCACATAGAACACTTGTGATATGATTGAAAAAAAAAAACTTTGAGAGTTTGTCTTTCTGAGTATAAATCTCACATTATGATACGTTCAGTAGATTTCACAGAATACATTTATGAAATAGGGTCCATCTATTGACTTACTCTGTATTGCTCGCCCAAGTTAAATCTGCACGCGGAAAATAAGTTATGAATGTGATATCGATTCTCTTCCTTCACTATGCTGCGACTTCCTTTCTCCTGTGTTGTGTTATTTGACTGTGGTTTTTAAATGGTCCGTCACCTACAGCAATCTTTGACCAAATGAATAATCCGGCAACCATTTTACTATAGGTGAATGAGCTATCTCTCTTTTGCCTTCCTCATTACAAGCTGCCACTTTCCGTCCCCTGTGTGTGTTGTGTTGTGAGACTGGTAACAGAGTAATGACAAAAGCTGTGATTTTAGATTATCCGAAACCTTCAGCAGTTGTCGACTAAGTTACTAATTTTACAACCATGTAATGATATTTCACAGTGTTCAGGGCAACAGTTTAGCGATACTATTTGTCGTTAAATTATCTGGATATCCTAGGATATAAGGTTCTTTAATGTTAACATAACGTGCTAACATACTTTTCTTCTGGCCTGCAGACTTAACATCGGCGAGTAAATATTTATTTATTCAATATTTGTTTGAACTGGATAATAACATTTATTTGCTGCCACTGGACTTGCTAAAACTTCTGATTATATATTGCTATCACTATGGTGTACCCATATATTTAAAATTCTCTAACTAATTCACTGACACAATCGAACCCATAGGTCCATGGCCGCGCGGACATAAGCTCTCCATACATCCATATCCTGAGCTAATGTTTTCCAATCATTCCCTGTACAATCTACTTCCCTCAAATAATAATTAATGTTATTCTCCCACCACATTCTTGGTCCACCAACTAAAAATTTTCTCTCTGGTTTTCCTACAAGAAGCTTCCATGCGCGTCTCTCATTCCCTATTCGTGCCACATGTCCTGCCCATCGAAGTCTACGAGACTTAATTGTTCTTATTATATCTGGCTTCCTATAAAGACCATTCACCTGTCCATCTCTCTTTGGTCCAAAAATTTTCCTAAGAACTTTATTCTCAAATATTCGTAATCTCCTTTCCTCCCTTAAAGTAAGAGTGAATGTTTCGCATCCATATAATATAACTGGTAGAATAATTGTTTTATATATTTTCAATTTAACGTTTTTTGAAAGGAGTTGGGATGTCAAGAGTCTCTGTAATGCATAGTAGCATGCATTTCCAGAATTGAGCCTATGTTTAATTTCTTTGTGCATCTCATTCTTATTTGTGATTATTGTTCCTAGGTATTTGAATTCAGCCACTTCCTCAAAATTTCCCTCATTTGTTATTAGCTGTCCATTTCCATTATATAATGTATTTCTATGTGTGACAAATATTTAGTTATATTGATCATCTAGGATATAAGGTTTTTTTTTAATGTTAACATAACGTGCTAACATATTTTTCCTCTGGCCCGCAGACTTAACTTGGGCGAGTAATATATTTATTTTATTCAATATTTTTTGAGTGGATAATAACATTTGTTTGCTGCCACTAGACTTGCTAACATTTCTGATTCTACATTGCTATCACTATGGTGTACCCGCATATTTAAAATTCTCTACTTCTTCAAACTCTATCCCACACGCTTCTAATTCATATACTGGATGGTAAATCATTAGTTAGATCAAAATTGATATAGACGATAAACAAGGAGAATAGGCCTCATACTTAATTATTTAGGGTGAGAAATAAAGTCAAAAATGTAATTGGGAGATATATTAATACAAAATGACATAGGTTTCAAAACAATTATGACACATTTGAATGTGAAACCAGCAGCCGCCGGGACCTTCTAGACCTCATGTGGCATACAGTTCTGTTTAGAGATCAGATTTAAATTGAATATTTATTTAAGTTGTAGTAATTAAAACTTATTTTATAATTAAAGTCAATATTGTATTGTTCAAATAGAAATTATATAACTAGTAGTTAGCATCACAAAAATAATAATTATGGGAATCAAATAAGTAAATGGGTTTTAAAAAAGTATAATCTAATACATATTTTTATTAATACATCTAAGAGGTCCACCGCTGTGGTCTCGAGGTAGCGTGCTGCCTTGTCACGCAGCGGGCCCGGGTTCGATCCCCGGTCGGGGCAGTTTATCTGGGTGAGGTTCTTATCGGGGTTTTTCCTCACCTGTAAGACAAATGTCAGGAAAACTTTAAGGCCCAACGGTCCCCGAAATCATATGGCCATCATCATCATTATCATTATCATCATTACCATCATCCTTCACCGGTGTGGAAAAGCAACGGGAAGCTACCACACTTACACAAATTCCCTAGTAAAGCTGCAAGCATAGCATGAAAATGCTATGATTCCAGTGAAGGACCTGCCTTCGGGCAGAATTACTATGGATGGACATCTAAGAGTGTATTATGTTTATGTTTTGTGTAGTTATTTTGTTAATGGTCCTGTTTTTGTTTCGTACTGTAAAATTCATTTGTATAAGACACCGCCCCTGAGACTTTGGTCTCATTAAAGGGTGGCTAAATTAAATTAAATATGTTTTATTAATATTGTATTCTAATAATTTCTATCAACAAACAATTTTGATTGCAGGATACACATTACTAGATTATTAAAAATGAAGTCATCTTAGATGAATTATGGAACATTTAGAAAACAAAATTTCTGATTACAAGTCAATATCTTCATCGAATGGAGGATCACAGGATACCCAAGGAGATGTATTTATGAATATTACTCTGGCACAGTGAGTAAGTTTATAAAATAAACTGGGGATCCGTAGACTTTCATGGTAATCCTTTATAGAGATGATTATATATGGTGATTTAAATATCACTCTATTTATCTTCTTCTTCCTTTCCAGGATTAGGTCAATGCGACCTTTTCCGGTCTCAAGTCCATCGTTTCCTTGGCCATCCCAAACATATTTTTCCATGCAGTTTGTAAGTGTTGATCGTTTTGGGTAATCTTGTATTGTCCATTCTGTCTAAATGTTCTTTCCATCGGTGTTTGTGCTCTTCTAGTTTGTCGAGTATTGAAAATATCTCCAGTTCATTTCTTATTTATTCATTATGTAATACGTATACCCATGCGTGTACATTCTTTTACGGATCTTAAAAATGTCATTTTAGTAGCTTGAATGTGTGAGATATATTTTTTTACAAGTGCTCATGATTCAGATCCATATAAAAGAAAAGGAACAGCCATAATTTTATAAAACCTGAGTTGAGTTTCTCTTCGAAATCGATTTATTTTGAGCGAATATAATTATGTTGAGTAATATTAATTCACCCAAAGATTATCATAAGTAATGCCACGAGTGATTTCCAAATTATCGATAAATTCACGACTCACGAAGTGAGGAGTGAATTTATCTAGAGAATTTGGAAATCAAGAGTGGCATTTGTTAGGACTATTTAACGAATAAAATTAAGCTGTTTACTCACAAATCATTATTTAACTATAGTTATTTTAAAATATTTATATATTTAATGTAAACGGCGATGTTTGAAAACAAATGAGAAACGATAGGTACGCTTCTACTGCTTCTTTTGTTTATCACTGCAACCAGATCATACTATTTATTGCCAAAGGAACGCAATATTGTAAGAATGCTCTCTAGTGGAGAAAAAATGAAACACATCAATCTGTATATTAATTCATTTTTGATGTCGTATGATGTAAATATGACAATTATATTTTTCTCGATTATTACCTGGGAAAAAATACATTTAAGAAAGTGCAAACAGTGGTTTCTTTTTTTGGTGGTATAATCAATTGCTACAAATGTTGACATGTAAGCACTATTATATACAATCTGGTAGCCGTATTTGTTATAGGCTCAGTCACTGCAAAATAACGGTCAGACCTGTTCAGAATATTAAAAAGGAGGAGCTTTGTTTAATATATGATAATCCTAACACTGATAAATATTTCGTGAAACACGACTCTGATTGGTTGTAAAACAGAAATCATTGAAACGTGATTGGTCATTGACTCCCATTTGGGGCATGAGTTAAATAGTCAATCTTAATTATAGAGGTAAGGATAATGATATGGTTAAACTGGTTCCTCAAGGGACGCCTCCAGTTTTAATACAGTTTATGGTTTGTAGTCCACCGCTGCGGTCTCGAGATAGCGAGCTGCCTTGTCATGCAGTGGGCCCGAGTTCAATCCCCAGTCGGGACAAGCTTCCTGGGTGATGTTCTTTCGGGGATTTTCTTTACCTGCATGACAAATGTCAGGTAGCTTGAGGCCCAAAAGGTCTCCGAACATCATCTGGTCACCATCATCATCATCCGTGTGGAAAGCAACGAGAACCTACCACACCTATAATTCTCTAGTAAAGCTGCAAAGCATAGCATGAAAATGCTATGATTGTAGTTAAAGACCTGCCCTAGGGCCGAACACTATAGAATACAATATAATACGATAAAACTTAAAAAATGTATATTTTGGCAGGCGTCGTCGTCTTCAACTGTGTTAAAATATTATATTTAAAATGTTATCTGGAGGCCTTTCGGAAGTTAACTTCCATCATCAGCAGGACGAGTATCTGCTACCAGTTGTTGTTTAAGACGTTGTACACTCGAGGTGTTTTTAGTGCTATTAAAAACACCTCGAGTCTACAACGTCTTAAACAACAACTAGTAGCAGATACTCATCCTGCTACTAAAAAGACCTCGAGTCTACAACGTCTTAAACAACAACTAGTAGCAGATACTCATCCTGCTACTAAAAAGACCTCGAGTCTACAACGTCTTAAACAACAACAACTAGTAGCAGATACTCATCCTGCTACTAAAAAGACCTCGAGTCTACAACGTCTTAAACAACAACAACTAGTAGCAGATACTCATCCTGCTACTAAAAAGACCTCGAGTCTACAACGTCTTAAACAACAACAACTAGTAGCAGATACTCATCCTGCTACTAAAAAGACCTCGAGTCTACAACGTCTTAAACAACAACAACTAGTAGCAGATACTCATCCTGTTACTAAAAAGACCTCGAGTCTACAACGTCTTAAACAACAACAACTAGTAGCAGATACTCATCCTGCTACTAAAAAGACCTCGAGTCTACAACGTCTTAAACAACAACTAGTAGCAGATACTCATCCTGCTACTAAAAAGACCTCGAGTCTACAACGTCTTAAACAACAACAACTAGTAGCAGATACTCATCCTGCTACTAAAAAGACCTCGAGTCTACAACGTCTTAAACAACAACTAGTAGCAGATACTCATCCTGCTACTAAAAAGACCTCGAGTCTACAACGTCTTAAACAACAACAACTAGTAGCAGATACTCATCCTGCTACTAAAAAGACCTCGAGTCTACAACGTCTTAACAACAACAACTAGTAGCAGATACTCATCCTGCTACTAAAAAGACCTCGAGTCTACAACGTCTTAAACAACAACAACTAGTAGCAGATACTCATCCTGCTACTAAAAAGACCTCGAGTCTACAACGTCTTAAACAACAACTAGTAGCAGATACTCATCCTGCTACTAAAAAGACCTCGAGTCTACAACGTCTTAAACAACAACAACTAGTAGCAGATACTCATCCTGCTATTAAAAAGACCTCGAGTCTACAACGTCTTAAACAACAACAACTAGTAGCAGATACTCATCCTGCTGATGATGGAAGTTAACTTCCGAAAGGCTTCCAAATAACATTTTAAATATAATACTTTAACATAGTTGAGGACGACGGCACCTGCTAAAATGTACATATTTTAAGTTTTTATCTTACGATTATTCGCCTCAACGGAATTTTATATGAATTTTATTAGAATACAATATAGTTTGTATTGAAACAATTAAAAACATATTTTATAAATATTCCTCTGGTATAGTGAGCAAGTTTATAAAATATATTAGGGATTCCTTGACTTTCATTGTATTTACTTAAGTTATCAACCTGCAGAAAGAAGAGGACCACGACGTACACTCAAAAGACTTTTGGAGGTGTTTATATTGAGACCAAAACATGTCAACAAATAGCCTAAATTCATGAATGGACTATGATGATGATTTTGATGATATTTATTTTGAAATCACGCTGTATGTACATTGAGAACAGAAACAAAATGACCACCTTTAGAAATGACAAAAAATCTGTTGGAGTATCTTGTTTTAGAAATTAATTCTAATTGAACGATGTTGTAGTATGAACTCACTATTTGTTTGAAAAGCTGGAATTTAACAAACATTTTGAATAATTGTGAACAGTAGCGCACTGAGGGGGGGGGTCAGGTAGAACAGAATAATAATTACGTCTACTCCCTCCCACAAACAACAAGCCACTAACGAGTGCCAATACGTATACAATCCCTGTCACTTCACATTACCGTCAAAGTGAAACGCCCCTTGTTATCATCAAGGGATTTAATAAGCCTCCAGAGGGTACAAGTAATTCTGTTCTAGCCACCCCTATGATTTAATTCAAACCCTCAAACTAATCACTAATGCATAAGTGGCTTATGCTACACTGCTTGGCGTTATATCCTAATTTCATTTATTAAACGATGTCAGTATGTATACAGAGTGGCGCAGAACTTTCACAGAGTTTTCAGGAATATTGATGAGTGTTTAGACATAAAGGAACCATGGTCCCTGGTGACGTACTACGGAGTAGTCGTAGCGATCGGTTCAAGGCATGTGCCTTGATGCAGAGCTACCGGGAATTACAATGGTTACAGTATCCATGTGGGAAACATTTCCTCGCGGATTTGACCAGCATCGTGAGGAATTGGGCTAGCTACAATAAGTAAATGAGTCATTTCGAAAGGGATCATATACTATTTTTCTGAAATTCACTTTATTCGTTATTCAATATTTACATACCTACTTCCATAGTTTCCGCATGAGAACGGATCAACTTCACTATTCCTTTACCACTTTGATTTTATTCAGTAGCAATTTCAGATTCAATGCTTTATCCTGAAAAAGTTGAATCAGTTTTTTTTTCACTCTCCTGTAAAATTTGATCAGCTGTAGATGATCGCTTTTCGAAATGACTCATTGAAGTAGTGACTCCATTGTGAGTAAAATACTAATATCGGCTGGGGGATCCGACATGTCGTTCCTATACTGGCTGGATGATAGTCCATCTCATGTGAATGTAAGGCCAGCAGCCGGATGTTAGGCCAAGGTCCTGCTAGGTCTCTCGCGCCATGGAATTCATATAAATTGATATACCGGTAAAGTTAAACTAAATATAGCCTATATAAAACTACTATTCTACCAGTTATATGGACACGAAACATGGGCTCTTACTTTAAAGGAAGAAAGGAGATTACAAGTATTTGAGAATCAAATTCTTGGGAAAATTTTTGGACCAAAGAGAGATGAACAGACAGGTGAATGGAGAAGACTACATAACAGTGAACTACATGGTATTTATAGGGAGCCAGATATAATAAGAACAGTTAAGTCTCGTAGACTGCGATGGGCAGGACATGTGGCACGAATGGCTAATGAAATACGTGCATGGAAGGTTCTTGTAGGAAAACCAGAGGAAAAACGCCCAGTCGGTAGACCAAGAATGAGGTGGGAGAATAACATTAACTATGATTTGAGGGAAGTAGATTATACAGGGAATGATTGGAAAACGTTAGTTCAGGATAGGGATGTATGGAGAGCTTATGCACGCGTGACCATAAACCTACGGGTTCGATAGTGCCAATGAGTTAGTTAATTTTGATATGTTAAACTTGTAGTCTGATAGGGCTATATCCTTTGTATCATGCAAAGATCGATTCAGATAAATTAAAATAAAATTTAAAATTGACCCTGTTTGGTGTAAGAATAATAAATGAATTATTAATATTACTACGATAATAAATGGTAATAGAAAGTGGAAAGTGAAAAATCAATTTAAAGTAGCATTATCTACCGCAAAGCCTCCTCAAACTCACTGAACTAAATCAATCCCAATATAACAAATCATCACATAAACTACAACACAAACAATGCAATTTGTAATCAGCCGCCTTAAACTATGAAACAGTAGGCCTATGTACGTATAGTAGGTTGAACAGTGCACGGTGTATTGTACGTTACAAAGATTAACAAGCGATTGATAGGCTATGAGTTTTGACCTTGGTTTCATTCATACCGCGTGATTATGATATTGTTTGTATTGTAGATTACACTGAGCAACAAAAAATAAACTTTTTTTTTTTTTGTCTCAGGAAGAAACATATGTGATTCTGATAGTATTTTTTCTCCTGAATTCAAATATGATATCGATTTTTCTCCATCACGCAAGGTTTCCGAGAGACAGGAATTTATAATTTCAAACACTTTAATATTTTCTACATTCGTAACTACACAATATTCGAACATTCGGACTCACCTAGAAATTAAGAAATTACGACTTTCTGCTATATTTCGCCTGTAGAGCATCCCTCTTGATGGTCCAACAATAATCGGCCAGCATATTAGGATTCCATTTGCCTTGATATCTCTTTTCCATAGCTGAAATCTCCTAAGTTAGCTCATTTGGTTTTTATTTTACAATGGACAAATGGACGAAAAAAGGTTTATTTAAAAAATAATTATTTAAACCAATTAATTGAAATTCAAATAAAAAAACTGTGGGTGATGGAGAAATTCCGAATAGACCTATATATTTGAAAACACGATAAAAAACTGCATTTAGTACAACTATTGGTACTCATGAGACAAAAATCATGTTGACCAGTGTTATTTTTTAACTATAGGCCTATCTAATTTATGTGATGATTAATTGATTTTTTTTTGTAATCTATCAGAACTCGTCTTATTACGATTCAAAGGGCATGCTAGTCCCAAGCCGTAGTAGGCGAGGAGTTTAAGGCATCATTGCTTGGTACAGAACTACGGACTTGTACTGTTTCCAACCCCTATAGGGGAGAAAAATCTCGTGGAAATTTGGTCAATATGACACCGATGCCCACCCAGTATTACAACGAATTTGGGTAGCTGCAACAAATAGCGGTTCCATGTTGAAGAAACCAGGTATAAATCTTCGGATCTGACATGCTAATCATATTACATATCTACACTGGAGGATGGTCGTACAAGTCCGCGATTAATACATATGGATGTGAGGCCAGCAACCTGATGCTAGGCCAAGTGATTTTTTCAATTTTTTTTTATTTTACCACCTTATATTTTAGCATAAATTAGGCCTACTGAATTATCCTGTGACTAGATGTATTAATCATTATTTTTTGGTGGGGCTACGTTAAGTTGATTATTTTTTTCCAATTCCAATATAGGCCTATATTATGTACCTTTTTATTTAAAATTGATAGTGATTTTTGTTACTTTAATTGAGGTACGAACTGCTTACGAATTTCTATGGTTATCGACAAATAGAGATTATCAAAAACATAACTGAGAATGGGCTGAATTAATAAACTATATTTATATATAGACTATGCCTAACGTGTCCACCGCTGTGGTCTCGAGGTAGTGTGCTGCCTTGTCACGCAGCGGGCCCGGGTTCGATCCCCAGTCGGGGCAGTTTTTTCTGGGTGAGGTTTTTATCGGGGTTTTTCCTCACCTGTAAGATAAATGTCAGGAAACTTTAAGGCCCAAACGGTCCCCGAAATATGGCCATAATCGTCCTTATCATTATCATCATCATCCTTCGGGCAGAATTACTATGGATGGATGGATACCTAACGTAATTTAATTTAATTTTTAATACTGCACAGCTTAATAAAATTTTAAAAATCCTACATCTGGAATTCCCTATCACAAGAAATTTGGGACTGCTGAATATTAGGAAGTTAATTTTCACTAAAATATTATACTGACATTAACGTGCAAGAATTAATTGCTAGTTCCTGTTATTATTATATTATTACTAGTCTTATCACATTAATATTATCAGTCTTAACGGTATTATTAGAAATTAACTAAATGGTGCTATCGAATCCGTAGACTCATAGCAGCGTGGACGTAAGCTCTCCACACATCCCTATCCTGAGTTAATGTTTTCTAATCATTATTTGTGGTAATTTACTTCCTCAAATAATGGTTAATGTTATTCTCTCACCTTATTTTTGCTTTACCCATTGGACGTTTTCCTCCGGTTTTCCTGCAAGGAGTTTCCATTCCCCTCTTTCATTCCTCAATCGTCTCACATGCCCTGACCATTGCAGTCTACGAGACTTAATTATACTTATTACATAGGCCTAATATGTTTTTTCCAAAAAAATCATGTAGCTCACAGTTAAATAGTCTTCTCCATTCATCTGTCAGTTCATCTCTTTTTGGTCCAATATTTTTCCTAAGAACTTTATCCTCAAATACTCGCAATCTTTTCTCCACCCTTAAAGTGAAAATTCATGTCTCGTAACTATATAACTGGGAGAATAACAGTTTTATACATTTTCAGTTTAATTTGTTTTTAGAGAAGTAGGGATGACATATAATAATAATAATAATAATAATAATAATATAATAATAATAATAATAATAATAATAATAATAATAATAATAAAAAACTCTCATAAACTTCAAGTAAGCCAAATGCGCTTCTTACGATCATTGTTAGGAGTTAATAGACTGGATCACCAAAGGAACACTATTATCAGAGGAAAACTTGGAGTAACAAGTTTAAATGAAGATATACAAAGATACCAACAAGAATGGAAAAACCATCTGAGGAGAATGGCAAGAAATAGACTTCCAAAATTGGCATTCCAATATACCCCAACTGGACATAGGGACCAAGGAAGACCAACACATCGGTGGAAAGATCAAGACCATCTTCGCTAGGTTTGCCGTACAGGCCACATGGCCTAAAACGAATTTGTTCATGGTGATGATGATAAAATACTGTAATAACAGTATTATTATTATTATTATTATTATTATTATTATTATTATCAGTATAGTAGTAGTAATAGTAGTAGTAGTAATAGTAATAGTAGTAGTAATAGTAATAGTAGTAATAGTAATAGTAATAGTAGTAGTAGCAGTAGCAGTACCAGTTGCAGCAGCAGCAGCAGCAGCAGTAGTAGTAGTAGTAGTAGTAGTAGTAGTAGTAGTAGTAGTAGTAGTAGTAGTAGTAGTAGTAGTAGTAGTAATTTCGGGCGATGGTTTTTCGGGTTATTTCCTCGCCTATAAAACAAATTTTACAAACGCTCCCCGAATATATTCTGGCTATCATCATATTCGCCATGTTTAGTATAAATGTATGCATGAATGTGTGTGTGTGTGTGTGTGTGTGCGCGCCTGTGTGTGTGTGTGTGTGTGTGTGTGTGAATGGTGTGTTTCGTCTTAATGTTGTCTTGTCTCGGAAGATGCCCTGGGTTCAGCTGGTCTCTCATTCGGGGAAGTCCTCCATGTCCTTGCTGGTCAAAAAAAAGTGTGTGTGATGCACAGTTCAAAATTCCTCTCCCGATAGGTCGTTTCATTGTAAGGCCCGGGTGGCGTGAGGCATGTATAAAGTACCTATAACGTGAGAGGTTAAACGAAGTAAATGGAATGAAATAATAATAATTATTATTATTTCTTGAGGAGTGCTGCAAGATATTCAAAATTGGAAAAAAATAAGAATTAAAGCCATACGACAAATGATTATTAAATATTCAACAGTAGATTGTATACGATATCAATGGGCACGTAAAGAACAAGAAAAAAAGTCCAAGCGCAACATGCCTAGAAAGCCCTTGGCCTACCAGCCGGAAGCTGGCCTTCCAGAGAGGTAGACGATCAACTAGCCAGTGTAGGGGTAACATGTGGTCAGCATGTCTGATCCCCCAGCCGTTATAGCTGGTCTTCTCTACTATTATTGTAGCTTCTCAAATGCCTCACGATGCTGAGTGGGCACCGCTCCCATACTGGCCGGAATTCCAAGAGAAATGTTCTTGCCCCATGGGGATTCAAACCAGCGCAAGTCCCGTAGCACTGCGCCAAAGGCTTCTTGCCTTAACCACTCGGATACGGCGCTTGTAAGAACAAAGGTTACCCAGAAAAACATTGGAATGGTGTCCATCTGGACGAAGAAAGAAAGAAAGAAAGAAAGAAAGAAAGAAAGAAAGAAAGAAAGAAAGAAAGAAAGAAAGAAGAAGGAAAGAAAGAAAGAAAGAAAGAAAGAAAGAAAGAAAGACCTTGAAGCTCATGGATGCAAGAAATAAGAACTGAAATGTGAAAAAAGAGGACTGGAGGACGTGGAGTGGATGGAGAGGGGCGAGTGGAGAAGGAAAATTAAAATTTAGGCACAGAAAGATGTATATAAAATTGAAATCTGTACATAAACAAATAATTATTATTATCATCATCATCATGATCAAAACTATGTTTAGGGTATAATGACTAATTATTGCACCTGCACTGTATTTTTATATCAAATGCATTTTTAATAATTTGCAATTTAATAAAATTAAAAATAAAGGGACTGTGTAAATAAGTAAGAGAAATAAAATAACGGCACAAGAAATAATAAAAAACGATATTAACCCAGAGTAACTCGAGACAAAGGAAGAGATGAGAGAGAGAGAGAGAAGAGAGAGAGATATAGACAGAGAGAGGATAGACAGAGCGATATAGCAGAGAGAGAGAGAGAGAGAGAGAGGAGAGAGAAGAGATAGAGAGAGAGATACAGAGACAGAGAGAGGAGAGAGATAAATAGACAGAATAGAGAGAGATAGAGAGAGAGAGACAGAGAGAGAGAGAGAGAGACAGGAGAGAGACAGACAGAGAGAGAGAGAGACAGAAGAGAGAGAGAAGAGAGAGAGAGACAGAGGAGAAAGAGAGAGAGAGACAGGAGAGAGACAGAAGAGAGAGACAGAGAGAGAGAGACAGAGAGAGAGACCAGAGAGAGAGACAGAGAGAGAGACAGAGAGAGAGATACAGAGAGAGACAGAGAGAGAGAGAGACAGAGAGAGAGACAGAGAGAGACAGAGAGAGAGAGACAGAGAGAGAGACAGAGAGAGAGACAGAGAGAGAGAGAGAGAGAGAGACAGAGAGAGAGAGACAGAGAGAGAGACAGAGAGAGAGAGAGAGAGACAGACAGAGAGAGAGGAGACAGAGAGAGAGAGAGAGATCTTTGAGAACGGAACGGGCCAAGCTCAAACCTAGAAACTGGTGATGATATTAATCCACTACTTTTATTGTAAGTCTTATTTTGACGATACAATTAACATCGACACACGTTCAAACAGTCCCAATGAAAATAGTAAATACAGAAAAACTGAACAACATATTAAGATTCGGAATAATGCATTTGAAAAAGTAAATTTCATATAGGCCTACCTTGGAGTTTTAATAAATAAACAAAATAATATTTAGGAAGAAATAAATAGAATAACATGAAATGCTAATACATATTATTTTGCAATAATAAAGTATTTGAAATCAAAATATCTGACACGTGGAACAAAAACCAGACTGTAAAAATAATAACTAAACCAGTGCTAACTTACGGGAGTGAAACCTCGGTTCTGACTGAACGTGGTAAATCTCGATTGGCTGTTTTTGAAAGGAAGGTACTCAAAAGGATATATGGACCTGCTAAGGAAAATACAGGGTGTAACAGGACATTACCGATAAAATGATAGGGATGATAGGCCATGCAGAGAGGATAATTTTTTTGTGAAGGAACATAATTATAGTCCCAAACGCGTCATTTATGAGTAGATGAAGGTGTTCACCAGTAAGGATCGGAATAGAATACAAACCATTGTACACATATCATTTTATTGAAAAAAGACATATTTTACAATAAGTGTTCAAACAGTCAATCCTATGCCTCATTGCAGGTTTGATATCGGCCAGCAGAAAATGGTACATATGTTCCGAAAGGCCTTCCTAATATTTTACAACATTACTAGACAAGACCCGGCGTGCGTTGCTACGCCTAAATTAATGAAATATTAAAGGTAAATTAATTTGTATGGTATTCACTGAGACGAACCAAACATGGCGGTTGCTAGACAGTTTTTAATTTCCGATTTCAAGTAAACCTCCACTTTTAATTGTCGGATTTCGTTCATTCTGGATAATACCTACCTCGATTTATTTTAATAGAATATACTGAGTTTCGTTGTGAAACAATGAAAATTGTGATAGCTACGGCGATTTTTAAATTTTCTCTTCATGTGAACTCCTACAACTAATGGTTTTAGAGGGTCCAATTGTGAATCTAAACCATCCAGACACCCACTCAAACACACACAAAATTTCATAAAAATCGGTCCAGTCGTTTAGGTAGTTTTTAATTTCGGATTTCAAGTCAACCTCCACTTCTAATTGCGCATAACTCATAAACAACATATTTGCGATTATGCGTTCCTTCACAAAAATTAATGATCCTCTCTGCATGGCCTATCATATCTATCATTTTGTCGGTGAGGTCCTGTTACACCCTGTAGAGTGGCGAATTAAATATAACATGGAATTGTATGAGTTGTATAAATCATCCGATATAGATATTAAAGTAAACATGCTGAGATGGGCGGGACACATGGAGAGGAAAACCAAAAATGAAAAAGAATAAATGTAGATAGTAACCCAAAAGGAAGACAGAGAGCTGGAAGACCGAATTTGAGATGGAAGGATGGAGTAGAAAGAGTCTGGAATGGATAGGGCAGGTGCTGCAGACGGACCAAGAAAGAAATGGAAGAAGAATTTTAGATGGAAAGCCAGAAGGAAGAAGAAAGGTTGGAAGACAGAAACTAAGATGATTGGTTAAAGACTGAGGAAAACAAAAAGATGAAGACAGAATGGGCAGATGTTATGAAGAAGGGCAGTGTTTTTAGAGGTCTGTAGAGCCAAATGAAGAAGAAGAAGAAGAAGGATGGAGTGGGTACTGTGACATTTTTTAAAAATCAAGAATTGGTGGACGGGTGCCAGAGATAGAAAAGTCTGCAGAAAAATTCTGAAAGAAGCATTGACCCACCTAGGGTTATTGTGATGATGATAATGATGTTTATGATGATGATCACAAGTTCAATGTTCAAATAATAAATTAATTGGAACTGCGATCCGAAATAATAAGTTCAATATAAAATGAATTGGTGGTAAGGATTTGTTATTAAATCCCTAGGGCTCACGTTGCTCATTGTCAATATTGTTTATTGCAAATGTAATTGCTGTTCGCGAAAAAGCTGGGTTTGAATTCTAGGAATGCTTTTAAAAAATAAACGCGCGATCATGGGCGCGCCATGAGCTCGTCATTTCTAAATTTGACCTTCACATTAATATGTCTGGTCATATGAAATGAGATCCATGTCTGCTAGCAATGTATTGACTGGTGAGAGAACAAAGCCATTCTACAAATCATATCATGCCCGCAGCGAGGTTCGAATACGCGACATCCGAAACCCGGATCGCTTCATCAGCATATTGCACAGTTGAATGTTAACTATTTGACACATGCCTGGCACTTGTGCATCTTTCAATAATGCGCTAATACTATAGCAGTGCAGGTATTGCATTAACAGCTTTCAACAGTGTGTTACGTCAGAGTAGTTTCCCAAAACAATTTTTACTGATGAGTGCGATAATTCAACTGAACCCTCACAATATGTTTTGAAATAATAATAATAATAATAATAATAATAATAATAATAATAATAATAATAATAATAATAATAATAATAATAATAATAATAATGATAATAATAATAATAATAATAATAGTAGTAATTTGTTTTATTTAGCAGGTTCACAATGTTTCACAACACCTTCCTGCGCCCAATTAACATACTGTCATTCTCCTACACATCTGTCATTCCAATCTCCACCTTCCAATCCTTTCTCCTTCATGCTACTAAAAACACCATAAATCCACGTTATTTTTGGTCGTCCTCTTCTTCTACTATCAAGTGAGTTCAATGGTGCCAGAGAGTTAATTAGTTGGTTAGTCAATGCCCATCTCCGTGGTCTCGAGGTAACACAATTGCCCCGCATGCAGTGCGCCTGGGTTCGATCCCCAGTTTCTTAACCAAGTTTTTTTTTCCTTACTTTTAAGACAAATGTTCGGAAAATTTAATCCCTCAATAGCCCTCGACCACAATTTGTCCATCATAATCATCCTATTATGTTCGCCTTGTTCAGTATGAAGAGGCCTATGTGTGTTCTTTTTTCTTTTTTTTTTTCCTTTCCCTATTCGGACACCCCACTAAGCTGTTTCCTCATCTGGGAAGACCCTTCCATGTCCCTGGTAAAATAAATATGCAAAAGATATGTATATAATCATGAATTCATTCACTAGCTGATTTCCCTAATTTAGGCAGAGCTTCATGTTGGCCTGTTTCATCTATAAAACTTCACTTTCAATACTAGTAAAATAAATAATTATTGCTGATCCTTACACACCTAGTTTTTAATATAATAAGTTAAATAACATTGATAATAAAATATTTGGTAGATTGAATCAAGTACACCGTGAGAGAGAATTATTGGATCGGATAGAGAATAAAGGTATAAGAAGAGAGTTAAATATATATATCCACTGAATGAAAAAATCAAAGAATGTGGAAATATATGGTTTACACATATAGAAAGAATGAATGTAACAAGATTACCAAAAGCAGCATTTAACTAAAAAGTCAAGAGGATTAAGGAATGTAGGAAGACCAGTAAAAAAGATGAACAGAACAACTGTGAGGCGGAACAGGCAATTTGCCAAGCCCTTGAAGTAGAGATGATGCTGATGATGAATCAAGTACCGGAAAGGGGAAATGTTTTTAATCTCTGACTATACCAACTGTTCTTTTTGCGAACTAGCTAAGAGGAGTTGCATCACGGGTAAGGACTACAATGAATTGAAATTCATGACAACTGATGTTTAAATGGCAGGGTGAGGTCTTATTCAACATTTCTTCCGCTACCCTCCTCGGTTCCTGCACCCCATTCAAACTTTACACAGTAGCACACACATGCATCCCTACCTATTCATCCACCCCCTATATAAAAAATACAACTCCCAGCATTTTTTAAACTGTCTCTATATAAAATAAGGAGAACATATAAAAAATGAATGAATATAATTACAAAACTATTAAAAAGTAATAATAATATTGATAGATAGATAGATCATCGGTTGATTAATGTCTTTGACATCGTCCGATTCCTAATAGCCAGTTTTGTCGGTCCATCCAATCTCCTGGTTGTAGATGTTTCTCCTTCATATATAAACATATTCCCTGACTCCAGGAGGTTTTAGGTCTTCCTCTGCTTCGTCTTCCCTCAGGTTTCCATTCCAAAACAGATTTTGGTAGTCGATCCTCTTCCATTCGCTGGACATGTCCGTGCCATCTTAATTGCTGAGTTTTAGTATAACCTAAAATAGTGTCTTAAATCTTAATTTTCTCCCTTATAACTGAGTTCCTAATTTTTTCTCTTCTTGAAATTCATGCGGCCCTTCGTATAAAATCCATTTCCATTGCCAAAAGGTACTTATTTGTTTTTGTTGTTAATGGCCAAAGTTCTGCTCCATAAGTAATGATGCTTTTAACAATTGTATTATATATATTCATTTTTATTTAATTACTTATATTTTTATCCCACAATATTCCATTGAGGCAAGCAATTGCAAATTTTCCTTTATTATTTCTATTAATAATAAATAATAATAATAATAATAATAATAATAATGTTCAAAATTAGAAAAAAATAAATACTGTCATACGAGAAAAAAAATAATATTACATATTCAATATAGATTATATAAGATACAAGCAATTAAATAGGTATGGACATGTACGACGAATGCAAGGAGAAAGGTTACCCAGAAAAACAATGGAATGGTGTCCACCTGGAAGAAGAAGGAAAGGAAGACCTCGAAACTCGTGAATGCCAGATATAAGAATTGAATGCGAACAAGAGGACTGGAGTAAATGGAGTGGATGGATAGAGATGAGCGGAGAAGGAAAATAAAACTTTAGGTACAGGAAGATGTGTAAACATTGAAAATCTGTAAATAAATAAACAAATAAATAAACAATTAAATAAATAAATAAATAATAATAATAATAATAAAAAACAAGAAAAGTGTAAGAGGAATACGAAAAATGACTAAATGTAAATCAAGACAAAACGAAATATTTGGTAAATGGTTCGAGTCTCCACGGGGGAAGATATTTTCTCATGGAATTTAGGCCAGTATGGGATCGGTGGCCATCCAGCATCGTGAGGCATTTGGATAGCTACAAAAAATAGCGGCTCCAGGTTGCGAAACCTATGACGGCTGGGGGACCCGACATGCTGACTACATGTCACCCCTACACAGGCTGGATGATCAGCTACCTCTGTGATTAACACATGTGGATCAGAAGACAGCAGCCGGCCTGTCGCGACATGGAGTTTCATATTTTGAGTTTAACGTTTTTTGAGGAGTTTAATAATAATAATAATAATAATAATAATAATAATAATAATAATAGTAATAATAATAATAATAATCTATATCTATCTTTGGGTTTTTACAGCTGCTGCCGTCTTCCCGTGCCAAACCTCCAAAGCCTACGATCTTGGGCATCTTCAATGATTAGCCCTCTAGCTTGCATTACTATCTTCATGTTTTCCTTCCATGTTAACTTTGGTCTCCCTCTTTTCTTCTTTCTGCTCGGTTGCCATTTATATAGTAGTTTCGGCCATCCCTCATCTATTCTTAAAATATGTCCTAACCATTTTAATTCCTTCTCAATTCTTTCAATTATGTTTTCTTCTGTTTCCATTATGTTTCTATTTTCCTTATTTGTGACATGTTCTAATTTTTACTTTCTGTCACTTCTGCGTAAATAATCCATTTCTAGAGCTATTACTTATTGATTGCCCATTCCTCACTTCCATACACTGCAACATATTCTACCAATGTTTTACCAATATATTTTTTGTCTTTCCAAATATGCTTATCGCACCATATGAAATTTAACGATGTTATTATTTTGCTACTCAATTCACTTCTATGCTTTATGTTCTCTATGGTTATACCTTCAATATTATCCATAATTATTCCCAGATATTAGTTTGTTTCATTTTCTTTATTTGAATTCCCTCTTCCAATATTAAATTTTCTCTTTCATTGCTATTTATTGCTAAATATTCCGTTTTTTTATAATAATAATAATTTTATTAGGAATATTCCATCGATACAGTGTTTCTCCTACAACCCAAAGTGATTTGTCGCCAGAGGTTTCTGTCTAAAGCATTTTCGTCTCTCAAATCTCTAGCTTCCATACTTCTCCTCACTCCACTTCTCTAGTTCTGCCTCTTCCACATCTTGCATTACCTTTCCAATCAAGGATCTTCCTTTGTTTTCTATCTTCTTCCATTCTTATGAGGTGTCCATATCATTTACGTTTTTCTTCTAAATAATAATAATAATAATAATAATAATAATAATAATAATAATAATAATAATAATAATAATAATAATAATAATAATAATGATACTAATAATAATGATGATAATAATAATATGTAGGAAAAATTTTAGATGCCTGCTGAAAATTAACACATGCAACGCGGAACAGTCTGGAAACCACTGTTTTAGAAGCTTCAATTAACATTAAATCGTATGTTAAGATTATACTAAGGAAAGTTATAAATTTCTTGTTATAGCCTAAGCACTGTAGAATCCTGAAAGTATGTTAATATTTTATCGAGAAGCAAATATAAAGACGTATAAACGGTTGACAAAAAGTGTAGTGGCTAACAATTAATTTAGCTTTGTTTTACAAACCATTTTACACAGAGGCTTGGTAAATGGGGAGGGTGCCTCTAATTTAATCCGAGATCATTCATTAGAGTCTGGTTTTTGTGTGCAGCCTCCAAGTCCTGTGTGTGGTTCTCGACTTGATTTAAGACCAGCCGATGATGTGGTGCAAGAGAAAAGTCTACACGGGGTATAGGATAGGACAAAACGATTCTGCTTTTAACACAGTTAGAATTACGCCCTTTGAAACACAAATTGTAAAGTAGTTACAATGCTGGTAAACCAAAAAAGAAATCCAAGCAAAAGGCGTAGAATACGGTGTCCCAAATCATTTCTCCGCTTACAGGGCATTCCTAGTCTAAAACCTTACTTTATTTTTCTACGCTTCTTAGGCCATATAGTTCACGTGCTAATTTATTTTCAATAATTCTTCTCCACTGCTAACTCACTGACACTATCGAATCAGGAAGTTTACGACCGCGCAGACATTAACGCTCCATACATTCCTGACATGAGCTAAAGCTTTCCAATCATTCCATCAGATCATGGCTAATAAGTCTACACTTTTAAAATGTATGGTACAACACCGTTGAAGTTAATATTGTGTTAACATTTTAAAATTCGTACCTAATAAAACAGTCGTCCTCAATATATTTAGCATAGTTGAGGACGACTGTTTTATCAGGTACAAATTTTAAAATTTTATCATGTTTAATGTTATTCTCCGACCACATTCTTAGCCTATCCACTATGCGTCTTCCTTTGGTTTTCCTATAAGATGGCTAATTTCTTGGCCTATCACTAGGCACCTTCCCTCTGGTTTTCCTGGAAGAAGTTTCCATGCCCATCTTTCATTCCCCATTCGTGCCACACAACCTGCCCATCATAGTCAACGAGACTTAGTTAAGGGCCTACTAAAGTTATATTGTTTTTCCGCTTGCATAAAAATCTCAAGTCAGTAGCAATGGAATTTATAATAGGCATGAAGAGTCAGATGCTTCTTATTTCAGTCTTGAATATGAATAATAAATTGATGGAATATTGTCAGCTGTAGACCGGTTTGAAGGAGAATATTAAGCATTGAGCTTTAATTACAGTTATGATGATGATTATGAAATATATAACACGCAATGTATGGATTGACTTCTCTTATGAAGTAAATCACTCTGGATGTTTTTTTTTTCAAATGCCCCAGTTTTGTCTTTCGACATTCCTGGTTTCTCTCCTGGCATGGCGTACTTGTAACCCACTTCTGAGGTTGGGGCGCCTGGAAAGCGGGGTTACGTTGCCCCGGTGATATGATGGGTGATGATGATAATGAATGATGATGATTGCGATGGCCATATGATTTCGGGGACCGTTTGGGCCTTAAAGTTTTCCTGACATTTGTCTTATAGGTGAGGAAAAACCCCGATAAAAAACCTCACCCAGAAAAACTGTCCCGACCGGGGATCGAACCCGGGCCCGCTGCGTGACAAGGCAGCACGATACCCCGAGATCACATCACTCTGAATGTTTACGCTTGGAAAAAATGCTTAGGCTCCTGAACGAGTTCAAACTGGCAAATAATATCAAACTCTATGCTTCTCATCAGCTTTGAACGATCGCAGAAAATTTTAATTTTGCCCTGTATGAAATTTGGTAAAATACAAGAGATTAAATAAGCAACACAAAGAGAGATAGAGAGGGGGGGATAATGAGCATATCTCTATGACTCATTGTATAGAACTGCTGTGTCAGGTATTTCTCAGAGGTTTTTATCATATCACTTGAAAATGAAACCAGCTTCACAAGGCATTACTCAACGTTCAATCAGACGCTTGTTATGTCACATAGTGCTGGTGCAAGGAGACACTTATCCACATAAACACAAGATAACAAAATGCAGACACTAGTTGTAAATATTATTATTGTTATTGTTAACGTTATTATTATTATTATTATTATTTTTTATTATTATTATCCATCGAACTTAAACCTATGACCTTTTAGGTACTGGTACGTGTTCCACGCTGCCCGGGCCTTACAATGGCACGACCTGTCGGGAGAGGAGTTTTTAAACATTAGATCAAACAAATACTTCTTTAACCACACAAGGAAAGGAGGACCACCCTGAAAGAGTGACCAGTTGAACCTAGGACCTCCTAAAACATTAAGACGAAACATACCATTCATACTAAACATGACGAATTTGATAATGATTTTGATGGCCAAATGATGTTCGAGGATCGTTTGGGTCTTGAAATTTCCGATATTTGTCTTAGACGTTAGAAACAAATAAATAAATATCACCAAGGGAACTTGTCCCGATCGGGGTCGAACCGGGCCTACAGTGGTGAACTATTTATTATTATATTTATTTATTTATTTAGGAATATTTCACGATACAGTGTTTCTCCTTCAACCCAAGTGATTTGTCACCAGAGGTTCCTGTCTAAAGCATGTTCTTCCCTCAAATCTCTAGCTTCCATACTTCTCTTCACTCCATCCATCCATTCACTCATCGTGTTCCATTAGCTTTCTAATTAAGGTTCTTCTTTGGTATTCTCTCTTCTTCCATTCTTATGAGGTGGCCATACCATTTCAAACGTTTTTCTTCTATTTTTCCTAATATGTTTTTTTTTTCAACTTGCTTAATTTTTTTATTATGCTGTTTCTGACCTTATCCCTTCTTTAAATTCTTGTCGATCGCCTCCAAAAATCCATTTCTACTGCTAACAGCTTGTTGGCCTGTTTTCTACTTACTGTCCAGGTTTTGGAAGCCATATAATAAAATGCTTTGTAACAGAACTTGAAATATAATTTTCTTCGTTCTGTATATTATATTTCTATTCCAAAGCACTGAGTTCAACATACCAATGATTCTTCTTCCATCAGCTATTCTTCTTTCAATTTCTGTAGTTGAATTCTCACTTTCATCTAAAATAGATCCTAAATATTTAAAATTTAAACTTTACGTATTCTTTCTGAATTACATTTTAGCTCATTTGTTGTATCCAATGAAAGATATTATGTTATTATTATTATTATATTATTATTATTATTATTATTAATGTTTAGCATATAAACAATGCACTCAAAATTAAGGTCTAGTTAACCTTTTTTAAATTTGTTTTTAACTATATTTTTCCTTACTATCACCATTTTTACTCTTTCTGTTAAACATTTGATTGCTTCATTTCCTTTTTATACATACGCAAGAACAGCATATACAGTAAAACTTGCTTAATCCGGAACGTGAATAATGTGGAAATCTGTCCAACGTGAACAAATTTATTGGTCCCGGCAAAATTATAATAATGTTACGTGTATTTATTTTGTATAAAACGGATTCCGTCCAACGAGGAAACGGAAGGATATTTCTACACAATTCATAAAAAATGTTTATAAGGCGGAAAGATAGAGAGATAAATAAATTAGTTTCCACTTCATTGAATTCCCGTTAGGCCAATTAACAATAAGTGATGATTCCTGCCGCCCGGCCGGGTGAAGTAGAGTTTCTACCTGTATCTGGAATTTTCTTTCGGCCTCACTGCACACGCGTTTTGCGAAATACAGGTTCGTTTAACAAATATTTGACGTGTGACATCTGTCTTACAAATAACCAGTACACTCTAAGATCGGTCCGGAGACCAATTGTGTACGTATCTTTCACAGGTAGTGTTCTGAATTTACGGAATAACGATGGCTAAATCGTATGTATCATTGTCATTAAACGAAAAAGTGAAAGTGATTGAGGATAAAGAAAAACAAACTCTCGGTACGCGAAATAATGACTAAATTAAATTGTGGAAAAAACCAAGTTTCTGAGATTTTAAAACGCAAAGAAAAAAATAACGAATGAATGTATGTAAGGAAATGGTCAAAGATGTGCAAAAAAAAATAACGAGGTGTGTTTACAAGTCCACGATCAAAAATCTCCAAATTTCCGGACCGATGCTCCAAAGTCAAGCTGTAGCTGCTGCTATATCCCCAGGGAATGACGATTTCAAGGCATGTTCAGGTTGGTTGTGCACATTTTTAAAAGACGACACAACGAAGTGCGGAATGGAATTTGCGGGGAATCAAAGGATATGGACGAAAGTGTAGTTAGTGAGTGGAAACCGAAACTGCATACTTTAATTTCAGGATACTCGCCTAAAAGACATTTAACGCTGACGAAACGGGTCTGTTTTTTCGTTCATTGCCGTCTAAGTTGCTCGTACATACTATACTTCACTTTCCAACGGTAGCGGAACTACAATTAATCCAAGGTACTTAAAAATACATATACGGTGCTCTAAACTCTAAGATTAGTTAATTTTTTTTTATTGTGGACTGTTATCTAATGTGAGAAAAATGGTCCCATGCGATTCCGCTTTGAACAAGTTTTACTGTACTTCTAACATTCATGGTAAATATTATTCATCCACATGTTTAGCAATCTGTGAAATGTATGATTTTCCTGTCGGCAAGTAGCTGTAAATATTCTTCATTAACAGACTATTTATAAGTTAATACACAAGGTGCATAAACTTAAGCATTAGAGTGGAGTAATGCCTACAGATTTTTACTTAATAAATGATGGCAAATGTTTAGTGTAAATGTATTGTATGATTTAAGACGATGAAGAGAAGGAAGAAGGTGAAAACCGATGCCGATATATATATATATATATATATATATATATATATATATTAATAGTTGCACTGTTTGCAGACGATCAGACAATCCTTAGCTCTTCAGAAGACAATTTACCAATAGCAGCATATAAATTAAACGAAATAGCAAATAGATTTAATATGACAATCTCTGAAAGTAAATCGAAAGTAATGGCATTCAACGGGAAAGACCATATGAGGTGTAAGATCAGTATTAATAACAGTATAATACAACAGGTGAACAATTTTAATTATTTAGGATGCAACGTATCATACTGCTAGAAGGAAGATATTAATATTAAATTAAAAAGATTTTACAGAATGTGTGGCACTATAAGACGGACACTGAAAAATAAAACTTTGAGGAGCACACAACTAAAATTTTACAAAATTATGGCAGTGCCTGTCTTAACATATGCAAGTGAAAATTGGACTCTTAACCGTTCAGACAGAAGGAAAATAGAAACTGCAGAAATGAAGTTCCTACGTTCAGTAGCAGGTGTGACAATTTTGGACAAGAAAAGAAGTGGGGATATGAGGAAGGACTTAAATATTTTCAATTTAACAAATAGAATTGACAACATGAGAAACAACTGGTATGAACATGTCAAAAGAATGCCTACAGATAGAATCCTTCAGCTGTTACTAAAGTAGAAACCAATAGGACATAGAAATGTTGGATGCCCATTTGCTAAATGGGAGGATTCATTAAATCCCACTTGATGTGAAAACAGGTCAAAAGGCCTAATTTCATGAAGCAGAAGAAGAAGAAGAAGAAGAAGAAGAAGAAGATTAATAGTTCCCCCGAAAAGAGATCTAAACTACAAAAAATCGAAAGTTGAGTTTTCGGTGGATCAGTGATCTACCCGGAGAGTGTAACGGCATGGTGCATGTAAAATTATCCATATCCTACTCTCTTTCAGACCTGTTTTATTTATTTTTAAAAGCGAATAGTGGCGAATAGTGATCTATATGTAACAAAATGGCGGAAGCAGTTAGTCAAGTCATTAATAATAGTGCAGAAAACAATTATTGCACATTTACAAATTCATTCCATCACAGATCCGTGGATTCTAATCAGAATCTTAAAAAAAAAAGTGAAAATAAGAAAGACACAAAGAATGTAACGAAATAACATTAAATGGAAAATAAATACTGGAAACTGATTAAGTTAGAAATGTTTCGAACTGAATCAGTGTTAAATATGTATTTTCTATTTCTTATTATTGCATTTTTAGTTAAATATTGTGTGTTAGATCATTTTTCCACTCTATAGAAATAGATCGCTTTTGCACTCAATTCTGTATTCAATTGTCAATATTTAGTTATTAGCATGTTATTTTGCATTCAAATTGGCTGTATATGATTCCAATAGGATGAGAGATTAACATTTATATGATAGGCTATAATAAAGATAATAGCCTCAAAATGAGCATTATACATTTTTTCGTTTTCCCAACAATTTGTAGTTTGTGGGTCAGATCTCTTTTCGGGCCGACTATTCATATAATATATAATCCTACTCCTGTCGAAAAACACTAAGGGGATAGCTAGGCTTAACGTCCCCATGCAACGGGTAAATTGCCATCATCATGCCTTCTTAATAAACGTACTGAAGAGCTGCTTGGAATTTAATTCAGGCATTCAGTACACAAATCAGCGATTAAAAATTGTACACTACCCTGTCCTATTCCCGAGATTGAGAATTTTATAATTAAAATTTCCAACCTCGTCAGGTATCGAAACCGGATCCGCTAGTCAGGAAGCAGGGATGTTACTAGATGAGCTAACATGGCAGATTTGATAGATAATATTTAAACATTGTAAATGCATAGAGAATGAGCAAAAAGTGTTGAATAAATGTGAAGGATACAAGAAAAGAATCAGATACGCAAAGTCACTTTTTTTTTATCGAAATGGAGTTTGACGTGTCATTACATTCTCCACGGAAAGGACTATCATTTAGAAGTAAGAAACCGTAGAATATACAGTTTAGTCATAGGTTTATTTACCTCCAAAGTTTGGCTTATAGGTAAGAAATGATGGATTTTGAACAACTCAAAGTACGTTTTCTAGGTTTCGAGAAAAAAGTGACGTGTCTCTTAAATAACTTCAAATTTTTAACAAGAATTAATATTTGTAGGCATAACAATTATATTAATAACAACCAGCCTCATGGGCTAGTGGTCAACGTTTCTGACTACAATTCATGAGGTTTCGGATTCGATTCCCGGTCAAAACATAAGAATTTCTCCTTAAAGGAAATTATTCCAATGGTTTCCCATGGTCTGGAATTTAGATTAAGTTTAGGTTAAGGACTCTCCTGGCGTTTCATTATCATTTATCACCCATCATATCATCGGGGTAACGTAATTTCGCCTTCCACGTGCCGCAACCTAAGAAATGGATTACAATTTCGCCAAATGCCAGAAGAGAAAGCCAGAAATGTCATAAAAGAGATTCTAGTAGTATTGAAAAAAAAAACTGAAGAGTCATTTTACGAGAAGGTGCTTTTAAGTCACTTTTTTGCCTTCTTGAATCTTATACTTATAACACTTAAAGTCATATTTGCATACATATTGCTAAAATTTTGTAACTTACATAAATCTGCCCTTTAGATAGGCCTATTACTTTCAAGGGACCAGGAAACAATACTTTACTATCTCCCTATACAAGACTTTACTATCTCCCTATACCATAACATTTGAAAACTCCAGTATTTTGTCAAAGGTTTGTTTAGGTTCCGAGGCCTCCATCAGACGTCAACCGCTGTACCTGCTGCCTACTTGTCAGAAAACATAGCGTGTTTCTTTTCATAAATACGCCAGGTTTATAGATGTTCAGATACTGCTTGGTTAGCCATGAATGTGAAGAGATTTTGACGCTAAATACCCAGTGCTTGTAAATAATAACGTAAATATGGCTCAACTCCCTTATGACCTTATCTGATTATCACAATTTTTACAGAGAAAATAAACATAACTTGTTTTCATATTCTTTCTAAAGAAAACTAGGCTTAGGGCAATGTTTCGTTATCATTTATCATCAGCATTGAGAACAAATTCCTGTTCTGATACACTTAAAGAATGGACAGTTAACCCTTAAATTAGCAAAACACAAATTTCTTCTGTTAGTTATTTGAATCTGGCGGACCGCAGTGAAAACGGAATCTTGTATATCTGTTATTATTAGGTATATTGTATAATTAGGTACACATTTAAGTAGTTTCTTTTTGTTCGTTTCTTCTGATTTATTTAAAATATTAAGTTAATTGAACCAACTGATGTATCCAAAAAGATACATTACGAATTTAAGGGTTAATGGCAAAAGTGAGACATTTTGAAGAAGTGGCTGAATTAAAATACCCAGGAACAATAATTACAAATAGGAATGAGATGCACAAACAAATTAAATATAGACTCAATATCATCATCATCATCATACACCATTAAGGAATATAGGCCAATGTTGATCTGTTTCGGTCTCAACTAGAGAGGGTCTAAAAAGCGTTTTTTGTGGACGTCCAGGTCGTCGTCCTCGTGGGAGATACGGAAGAACTGCATTGGAGATCCCAGTTGGTGAAATTCGGGATACAAAATACAGACTCTATTCTGCTATTACGCAATACAGGGACGCTGTTGACCCAACTTCTCTAAAAAAAAAGTTAAACTGAAAATATTTAAAACTGTTATTCTCCCAGTTATAGGTCTATTATACACCGTGATTCAAAATTGACTTACAACTTTACAAGCTTATAGAAATGTATTTAGAAGACCTACAGAATTGGTTTTAATGTCATATGATAGCACAACTCGTCAAGTTTTCACCGACATAGTTTTATAGTACCTAGTTCTCTCACCGCGTGCGCTAACGTAGTTCATATCAAAATGGCTGCTTTCACAGGTGCCGAGCGTGCTCGTTTGTGTGTTTTTTGTTCGAAGAAACTAAATCTGCGACAATGGTCAGCGTAGATTTCGTACCCTAGTATGGTAACAATTTATTCTTGGCACCAAACATTTGTTAGGACTGGCTGTTCTGTTAGTCATTCCAAGCATACTGGCCGTCCACGTACGGCTGAAGCTGTGGTTGAACAAGTGAGGGATAGCTTTGCTTGGAGCCCTAGGAAATCAACGCGGCGTGCGTCACGTGAGACTGGCATTTCACAACCGACCATTTGGCGCATACTACGGAGACGTTTGCACTTGAAACCATACTGATTTTCGATGGTGCAACACATTACTGATAATGATAAGATGGTTCGACGTGATTTCTGTGCAGAAATGCTTGGTCGGATTGAGGAAGATGAAACGTATTTGAACCACGTAATCTTCAGCGACGAGTCTACATTCCACGTCAGTGGCAAATTAAATACCCATAACTGCAGGATCTGGGGCTCTGAACCTCCACATCTCCATGTGCAACACGTACGTGACAGCCCGAAAGTGAATGTGTTTTGTGCCCTAAGTAAAACTAAAGTGTACGGCCCCTTCTTTTTCCAAGAAAAAACTATCAACGGTACGATTTATCTGGATATGCTAGGAGGATCCTTACCATACTGGGTACGAAATCTACGCTGAACAATTGTCGCAGATTTAGTTTCTTCGAACAAAAACACACAACGAGCACGCTCGGCACCTGTGAAAGCAGCCATTTTGATATGAACTACGTTAGCGCACGCGGTGAGAGAACTAGGTACTATAAAACTATGTCGGTGAAAATGTGATGAGTTGTGCTATCATATGACATTAAAACCAATTCTGTAGGTCTTCTAAATAAATTTCTATAAGCTTGTAAAGTTGTAAAGTCAATTTTGAATCACCCTGTATAGATGCGAAACATATACTCTTACTTTAAGGGAGGAAAAAATATTAAGAGTATTTGAGAATAAATTAGTCTCGTACACTGCGATGAGCAGGACATGTGCACGAATAGGGAATGAAAGACGTGCATGGGAGCTGCTTGTAGGAAAACCAGAGGGAAAACGCCCAGTTGGTAGACCAAGAATGAGGTGGGAGAATAACATTAACTATGATTTGAGGGAAGGAGATTATACAGGGGATGACTGGAAAACGTTGGCTCAGGATAGGAAGTATGGAGAGCTTATGTGCGAGCTGCCATGAACCTACGGGTTCGATAGTGCCAGTGAGTTAGTTAGTTAATTTGAGAATAAATTTCTTAGGAAAATTTTTGGACGGAAGAGTGATGAACAGACAGGCGAATGGAAAATACTTCATAACAATGAGCTACATGATCTTTATAGGAAACCAGATATAATGAGAACAGTTAAGTCTGGAAGACTGCGATAGGCAGGACATGTGGCACGAATGGGGGATGAAAGAGAGGAATGGAAGCTTTTTTGTATAGGAAAATCAGAGGGAAAACGCCAGGTTGGTACACTAATAAAATGAGGCGAGAGAATAACATTAAGCCTCATTTGAGTTAAGTAGATTATACAAGGGATGATTGAAAAATATTAGCTCATGATAAGGATTTCCAGTGAGTTATAGTTATGCAGGATTTGTTTTTATCTTAGTTCAACACATTTAAAAATCTAGCATAATAAGTTGAGTATCGCTAATTTAAGGGTTAATTGTGTTAGCTTTTACCTTATTGGCCTTTTTTTCCCTCCAAAACAAATAGCAATAACGATACTTCTGTATTACATATTATGTAAACAAGTAGATTAAAATGATATAATAAATGCAACAGCATTCTTGATACTAATACAATCACATTGAGTTCTACATAACTAAGAACGTATAGTATAAATGGACATTTGCTTACTTGTTTATTGCTGTGTTGTATAAAATACACCTGATGTATCTCTTTGTTCTAAGGCCATAAATGCCATTAAATTGAAAATATATAATGGAAACGGTATGTATGTTTGTATATTTCAAGTGTCTTAACTCAAACTGTTATACATAAACTGGAAATAAAATATTGCAGTCAGAGAATGAATGTGATATAAACAAGGAAAACTCGTCCGAAGCCATGTTTCCTTTCTAAAAAATAAATGTTATTGGAATATAACACAAAAATACTGCTTTATAAACTTGATACAGCCTAATTTTATGTTAACCACTGTCATCCAGAGAAAAATTATTGCATCGGACACTGCAGGTTCTGGTTCGATCTCTGGTCGGGATATTTTTTTCTGCGTGATTTTCTATCCTGCAAGACAACCGTCTTCTCCTTCACGTTTAGGCTTATTTACTAGCCTGTTCTGACTCCAAATTGCTGTTCTTTTCTTTGGTCTTCCCAAACTTCTTCTTCCTCGTGGTGAATAGTTGTATGTTGCTTTTGGTATTCTATTCTCAGTCATCCTTGCCAATTGTTCTTTCCAGTTTGTTCTGTATTTCTCTACTTTTAGTTGTCTTATTTCTGTATTATGTTTTTTGTCTGTTCTTTGATATTCTGCTATTGGTCTGAGGAATCTCATTTCAGCAGCTTGTATTCTGGCAGATTGTTATGTTGTCATTGTCCATGTTTCGGATCCGTAAGTAATAATAATCACTGCCATTGTCTTGTAGGCTATAATTTCATTAGGGCCTATAGAGTCTCTCCTGGCTTTATTTTTCAAAGTTCTTTTTAGTGTTCCTGTTATATAATTAAACTTATTTAGTTTTTTATTTATATCTGTTTCCACTGTGTATGATATTTCGCAACCTAGGAAGTTATATCTTACCACTTGTTCTATTGCTTTATTTTCTAATATTATCTTTGACCGAACTGGATGAGCGCCCCTGAAGGCCGTTGTTTTTGATTTTTCTGATGATATTTCCATGTTGTAAGACAAACGTCAGAAAAACATTAAGACCCAGATAGATTGCAAGCACCAGTTGGCCAACATAAACTACCTAACATATTTATCTTGTCATTATAAATGTGAGCAAATGCTGTCTTGTTTTGAAAGTTCGTTTTATCTCGGAGATGGCCCTGGTATTGTGCTGATCAGATGTATGATAATCCTATCTATAACCTTGACCCACCGCAATATCGAACCCGATCATTCTTGGCCGCGCGGATATAAACTCTCCTTACAAATATATCATGATCAAGTATGTATTTTCTAGTCATACCCTGTAAAATTCAACTCCTTCAAATCATGGTTAATATTATTCTCCCATCTCATTCATGGCCTGTATTTATGCGCTTTCCCTAAGGTTTTCTACAAGAAGTTTTCATGTTCCTCTTTCACACTCTCTTTGGTTCAATTATTTCCATAAGCATTTTACTCTCAGACACTCGTAATATTTTATCTTCCCTTAAAGTAAGAGACCATGTTTGGCATATATAAGATGGAGAAATCGCTGTTTTACACACATTTAAGATCATGTCTACCGCTGTGATCTAGTGGTAACGTCGTTGCCTCAGATGAATTAGGCCCGGGTTCGATCCCCGTTCGGGACAAGTTCGTAGTATGAGTTTTTTCTGATCAGTAAGACATAAATGTCGGGTAACGATAATACCCATGTAGTCTTCGAACACATCTCTTCATCAAATCATCCATAGGCCTATCAAATTCGCCTTGTTTAGTATGAATGTGTGATGAAGGGTGCGTTTTGTCTTAATGTTCGTGTTGTCTCGGAGCTGGCCTTGGCATTTCAGATCACTAATAGGCTATGGAGCGGCCCTCCATGTCTTTATTTGGTTGAAAAAGTATGTATCTGATCCAGAGTAGTATCACTGTAAGACCCAGTGCCGTGAAATCGTAAAATATTTACAAATAAGGTTACAACTATGGAAAAGAAAAAAAAAAGAATTTCCAACAATCTATATGACAAGAATCCTTGTGTGGTGCATAATAATTCCATCTGTTAGGCAAACAACATTTGTTTCATAACTTCTAAGTCCTTCGTATTTATCTACGTTGATTCCGCAAAAGAAGTAGTATAATTATTAATACAAATATTTGATTTAATTCAGATTGAATAACAGGAATTAATGAATCAATATTTTTGTACTCGTCCGCCCGCCCGGACGGTTCGTCGCAGAAAGCATCCCGCTGTGCATTTTCCACCAGTGTGCTTTACAAAGGAAGAAGCTGTGTTCTTTTTCGGAAGAACAACAATACGAAAAATGGGCCAGTCTTTAACCACTGTCTGCCTCTTGTCAACCAGTCTTCTAACAGCTGCAAGCAACAGCGGCATAACACACATTACAATAAATACAAAAAAAAAGCTGTAAGGAGCATATGGTACATGCAAGATTGCCACAGGCTGAAATTATTAAATCACAAAATCCCATGGACACAAGAAATGTTGGCAGATATGCAATTACAATATTGAGGCAGCAGGAAATTTATATCTCGAAAGTAAATGTTAGAGAACAATTAAAAGTATATTTGTAGAGGAAATAAAAACTTCAACTATACCGAACTTATTCAATCAAAAGGCAGCAGAATCCGACTAATGTAATTAAGGATTTTTCTTGGTTTTCCTTAGTTGAAAAACTAAATGCTGGGTTGGAGTTCCATTACCAGGGCCACTTCATCAGTATCATTACATATACAGACCTAATGGCAATAAAAAATCAGCGAATCTCTAAAGGAAACACATAACAAATAAAAACGAGGTAGACCTTAGATGCTAACTAAATAAACAATACTGAAATTAGAAAATCAACGTAGCTCCGCCTTCTAGGAGTCCCAAATTCAGAAGTGGGTTACAATTACGTCAATGCCAGGAGATAAACCAGAAATGTCGAAATGACAACCTGGGGCATTGAATAAAAAAATAATAGCACAGACTTTTAAGAAAAATAAGCACACTACCATTAAAACCAGAAATAGAGCACAATCTGAAAGACCATGGATCGAATAATAACACAGTTTTAATAAAACCTAAACAATTCAAATTATTTAAATAAAGGTGAGGGAATATGGATACAGAAGCAGCTCTTTAGATGATCTGAATAGTTTTTTTATTTAGTGCCACCAGGGTTGTCATTTCGACATGATCTGAACAGTAAAATTGAAAGCTTAAATAAATATATCTGTTGTGCGACAAATGTAATGAAATAAGTTCTTCTGCCTAAATGTTATGTTTCTCTGCAATGTAAAATACATGCTTCCTTTCTACCATATATGACTTATGTCCTTTATCCCTTTAAGGTAAGTCTATTTGTCTGTATGGATTGTTTGGAGAATCGCAAAGAATGCTTTGGGATGAAAAGAGAAAGGAATGGTATGTTGAAAAGTAAGGCAAATTGTCCATTTCATGCCTGTTATTCTATGTTTTGGTTTTACAAACACTTCAACTGTCCCATCTAAACGAAAACACAGCTGCAGAATTTACACAGTTATTTCAACTTGACAATAAACTAGAATTTAAATTTTAATACAATTATCTAAATACAGGTTATGTATAACACAAATATTTATATTTATTTATTTATTCACGTATTTTACAATATCTTCGATATCTTCCTGTGCCCATTTCAAGATTTTGTAACCAATCTCCATTCCTCTCTTATTTCCCCCAAGCTTCTTTCTTCAATTATTCTGATTACTCATTTTGTCCGTGTTTGTTTTGGTCTTTCCCTATTCCTTCTTCCTGTCGCATTCCATTCATAAATCTACTTCGGTAATCTTCATATATTTAAACTATCGCAATTGTGTCGTTTTGTTAGTTTATACTATGGATCCTTGCATTTTCATCCTTTATCTTATAACATTTCTAATATTAACTCTCCTCGAAATCCATGCTGAACGTCACCGGAAGACCATTTCTGTTAAATTTAATTTATACATTTATCTTGTTTTCAGTCTCTGAGTTATATATATATATATTACAATTGCAATATAAATGCCTATTTTTGTTTTTATTGTGATATACAGAGTGCGGCATTAGTCAGTTCACCACTGCACATGATTGCAAGGGGAAAAATATCAGATTGGTTTGAATACGGGACCTTCAGAATATAATATCAAACACTACTGCTTAGTAATGTTTGAGTTTATACTCTGAAGGTCCAGTATTCAAACCCAGTTTCAACCAATCTGATTTTTTTCTTTGCAACTATGTGTGGTGGTTTAATTTACTTATGCCGCATTCTGTATTTATCCCATAAAATGCTGCTTAATCGAGATATTGCTGTCCTACATTTATTAATTCTTGAATTAATGTCAAACAAGTATTTAAAGACATATTTATGGCTTAGATATTATGATAAATTAATGCAAAATTTACACAGGAACGAATTTACAATAAGTCAACATAACAATAAATAACCTATAACAGAAATACTATATATAATATCACCAATACTAATAAAATGCATATCAAATTCCGTTGAGGTGAATAGTCATAAGATAAAAGTTAAAAAATAAAATGCACCTGTTGGCAGTGCCGTCGTCCTCAACTTTGTTAAAATGGTGTATATAAAATTAACTGGAGGCCTTTCGGAAGCTAAATTCCATCATCAGCAGGTTGAGCTTCTGCTACTAGTTGTTGTTGTTTACGATGATGTACACTCCAAGTGTTTGTTGCACTAGTAGCAGGAGCTAACCTGTTGATGATGGAAGTTAACTTCCAAAAGGCCTCTAGTTAATTTTATATACACCATTTTAACAAAGTTGAGAACGATACTTTAATTTTTAACTTCTATCTTATATAGACATATATATATATATATATATATATATATATATATATATATAAACCGGAAATACAGCCCAAAGACGCTACGATGTAATATTATATTTAAGCTCTAAACAACACAATCAATTGCCTGTCTCATATATTTACAAATCTAGAGGCCTACAAAAATTGAACAAGACTGGATTGAATTGGCTGAGGATAGTGAATGCGGCATTAAACTACAAGTTTCATGTCATCGAGTTATGTAATTTATCCTCTTATGTAAAATGGCAACGGTAGTTATGAAATACTTCATACTGATTTCTAAACATTAAGATATCAAAGGCCTGCATTGTGACTAACAACAAGTAAATGTTCTATTAAATCTTACCTTCTAGTCAATACAGGAACATATCCGGGTTCTTAAGTATTTTGAAAGTGCACTCACCTGCTGAAATGAAAAGAAAAATGCATATTAATTACACTGAGCAACAAAAAAGAAACTTTTTTTGTCTCAAAAAGAAAAATATGTGATTCTGATAGTATTTTTTCTCTTGAATTCAAATATGATATCGGTTTTTCTCCATCACACAAGGTTTCCGAGAGAAGGAATTTATAATTTCAAACACTCTAATATTTTCTACATTCATAACTACACAATATTCGAACATTCGGACTCACCTAGAAAGTAAGAAATGACGATTTTCTGCTATATTTCGCCTATGGAGCATCAGTCTTGATGGTCCAACAATAATCGGCCAGTATATTAGGATTCTATTTGCCTTCATATCTCTTTTCCATAGCTGAATTCTCCTAAGTTAGCTCATTTGGTTTTTATTTTACAATGGACAAATGAACGAAAAAACGTTTATTAAAAAATAATTATTTAAATCCAATAAATGAAATTGAAATAAAAAACTGTGGGTGATGGAGAAATTCCAAATACATATTTGAAAACACGATAAAAAACTGCATTAAGTACAACTATTGGTGCTCATGAGACAAAAATCATGTTGATCAGTGTTATTAATCACTGGCTAGACTGCATAATCAGAACTATAATTATTTAGGGATGATGATATAATTCAAGTAAGAAAGGATAAGCTTGAAGTTCAAATGTAATATCCATGAGGTGAAGATTTGTTAACATCTCAAGTCATTGACGTCACGATTCAACGTTTGGAAGGCAAATTCTTCTCAGAAGCATCTTATTTTAAATTTGAAATTCAACTTCCAAAACTAAAGGTATTGCTTTCTAGGGCAAACTGCCCGTCAGAGCAAAAATTTTAATCAATAATGAAATTATAGAACAGATAGCACACTTTAACTATCTTGGTTCAGATATAACATAGGCTATAGCTATGATCGGGATATACCGGTACATAATAAATTAAACCGATATCAAATTATGTGCGACACCATAAGAAGAATCCTTTATGGCTGTCCCTGTTCTTTTAATGGATCTGAATCGAAGGTAAGTAAAGTGATCCCACAACAGGCCTCAGGAGGCCCTTGGAGTAGTAGGAGGTTAAGGCTCCCACTTTTTCTAAACAATCGGCACTTTATGTCAGCCGGGTTGTCAGCCCTGCGTGACGGCCGCCTTTACCCCCAGAACAAGCGTCTGTGTACTCATTTCCGTTAGAGGCTGAGTCGACCCCAGGGCCATAGTGCCTCCAGAAGGTTTGGGTCAGTTTAAAAATCCTGACCCCGACGGGACTTGAACCCTCGACCTTCCGGCTTGTAGCGCAGTGCCTTAACCACTACGCTACGGCGTGCTAGAATATATATATATAAACACATTCAAGCCACTGAAATGAAATTTAGATCCGTAAAAGGATGTATACGTATGGATAGATTACATAATGAGTCAATAAGAAATTAATTGGAGATATTTTCAATAGCCGATAAACTAGAAGAGCACAAATACCGATGGAAGGAACATTTAGACAGAATAGACAATACAAGATTATCCAATACGATCAACACTACAAACCGCATGGAGAAAGGTAATTGGGACGGCCAAGGGAACGATGGACTTGAGACCGGAATAGGTCGCATTGACCTAATTCTTGAAAGGAAGATGAAGAATTTATTTTATGTTGCATAGGCCTAATTTATAAGCCTATTACCATTTCATAGTACTTACAATTATTGAATATGTTTAGATCAAGAAAAAAAATTGTATTTTAACTGGCGAATATTGCATCCTGTCGCGAGTATGGGACTAAACACAAAAGTATCGAAGATTTAGTTTTTTTAGTAAACTGATAATATTTTACAATATAACAACTGTCTAGTTCTCCTACTTAAGATCCTACATACCTCGATTCCCAATTATTTATCATCCCGTTTCCAGTATCTATCCTCAAACCATAACTTAAACACAAGATCACAACATAGTCTCTTACTTAATATACCGCAACATAGGACATCACATCACTCCATGTCATATACCATCTTCACTTCTCGCAACTGGAATTCCCTACCACAAGAAATAAGGGGCTGCCGGACATTGGCATCTTTTAAAATAAATCTAAATTTATATTTGCTCTAAACTCGACTTCATTATTATCCAGTGTAAGGTATGTATATTAATTGGTGTTTCCCGTATAATGTATCATATTTATATTATTATTATTATTATTATTATCGTATCATTATTGTTATTATCCTATAAAATGTTGTTTGTACACGACATTTACATTGCTACATTTATTGTATCTTTAACTGTTTATAATTAGTATAGTGTATATCTATATTTGTCAAATATTTATTTGTATTTGTACTGGTTGAGTGGAAGAGAGGGCCTTATGGCCTTAACTCTGCCAGAATAAATAAAGTATTATTATTATTATTACTATTATTATTATTAATATTATTATTATTAATTATAATAAAAAGTATGTCCTTGTAATATTATCTCTTCAACTATTAAAATAATTATAGTGTGCTTTTTTTAAGGAAGGAAAGATCCCGCCACTATTTTCAAATGATGACCTAGTCACCGTATGGTTTAAGGCAGTATGCATTGATGCAGAGCTACGGCACTTTAACTGTTCCGAGTCCCCAAGGGGAAAGAGATTTTCTCATTGAAATGCGGAAAGCATGAGACAGATGCTCATCCAGCATCATGAGTAAATTGCATACCGGCACTAGGTTGATAAAACCAGCTATAACAGCTGGGGAACCCAACATGCTGAGCACATATCACCTCTATACTGTTTTCTTATTGACGTTATCTATGCTACTAACTGCTTTGTGATGATCTGAAGATGAGACTGGTCCCAAAAGCCTTAAATGTTTTATAGCTTATTTTTTCTAAGGAAGGAATAATCTTTCCACCTGGTTTCAACAGGAGAGAAGGAAGGCCAATGATGTTTAAGGAGGGTGAATGGGGTTTATGTGATCTTGGATACAGGAGAGTGAGTGATGTGATCGTTGTTTCCCCATAGCAAAGGTACCTACACTTGTGTGTGTGTGTGTGTGTGTATATATATATATATATATATATATATATATATAAAGGATGGCGCAAACTTACATGGTTGAAAGTACACGATAATAGAAGCAACAATGTCCCAGTAAACATGGGTCCGCAAACGAGCCGTTTGCGAGATAATTACGAATGTATGGTTACAAGCCGCCACTGACTTCATTGTAAACATCGTCCTAGTTAGTACAAATTAATTTGAATTTAGACTTTACTATTAATTTTTCATCTCATTTAGTTCACATTTCACAGTTCACTTCACTTATGGGTTACCTGTTAAAGGAGGTGTTCGAAGTGTCTTCCTTGCATCTGGATGCAATACTGTGCTCGTCTCTGCAATGAATGTCGAATTCTTTCGAAAACCCCTGGATCATTTCTGAATTCTTGACAAGCATGTACAACTTTCTGCTCCAGTTCTTCAACTGTGTTAACGGTTGTGCTGTACACTTTGCTTTTGAGGTGACCCCAGACACAAAAATCCAAAGGATTTAGATCAGGTGATCTTGGAGGCCAAGGTACAGATCCGCCTCGACCTATCCATCTTTGGCCGTATCTGCGCGTTAGATGCCGTCTCACAGCAGCAGCAAAATGTGCCGGAGCTCCATCATGCATGTACCACAAACTCCGACGTTGCTGAAGGGGAACATCCTCAAGAAATCCTGGAAGATGACGCCGCAGAAACCTAAGGTACCTCCGTCCATTAAGTTTTCGTGGAAGAATGTGTGGCCCAATGAGATGATCACCTAGTACCCCTAACCACACATTCAGTGAGAAACGGTGCTGATGTGGTGACTCATGAACAGCATGTGGATTTATTTCACACCAAAAAATGTGTATTATGATAATTAAAAACACCATCGCGTGTGAATCCTGCTTCGTCTGTAAATAAAATGTTACATGCGAAACGAGGGTTGACTACAGTTTGTTGTTGCATCCACTGACAAAACATCACTCTAGGAACAAAGTCCGCATCATTGAGACATTGAACTCGTTGGAGGTGGTAAGGGTACAGTAAATTGCGCTGTAAAATTCTCCATACACTACTGTGGCTTAGTACAGGCACTTGTGTGGCAATTCTTCTCGTCGAGGTTCCTGGAGAGAGCTGTACTGCTTCCAACACCATATCCTCAACCTACAGGCGTAATGCCAGCAGGCCTGCTGCTCTGCCATGTGCAAAACCCCCATTTTCTCTCAGGCGCTGATGGACCCTTGTAAATGTACGACTTTCGGGGTGTCTTCGATCAGGATGTGTTTCTTGGTACAAGCGTGCAGCCTCCCGTGCATTGCCATTAGCCCTACCGTACATGAAATGCATATCCGCATACTCTTCGTTACTGTAAGGTTCCATTGTAACTACAACACAGCACAAGTGGCACTCCTCAGACGAGACTGATAGGCTGCCTTTTGAGACTGTGTACTGTATCCGTCCTGTACGTTCTGCGTGTATGGTTTGATTACAACTCCACCTCTCGGCAATGTTCAATTTTGTAAACAAAGAACATAGGACGGCTTCAAGTGCGCAAGGAGTAAACCGTACGATGTTACAAACAATGACGTCAGTGGCGACTTGTAACCATACATTCGTAATTATCTCGCAAACGGCTCGTTTGCGGACCCATGTTTACTGGGACATTGTTGCTTCTATTATCGTGTACTTTCAACCATGTAAGTTTGCGCCATCCTTTTTTATACACCCTGAAGATACACCCTGTATATGTGTGTATATATATATATATATAGGCCTACATATATATATATATATATATATATATAGAGAGAGAGAGAGAGGAGAGTGAGAGAGAGAGAGAGAGAGAGAGAGAGAGAGAGAACATTCGGTTTGATATGTGACATGTTTATTTTGACTATTTAATTCATGACCCAAATTCATGACCCAAATGGGAGTCAATGACCAATCAAGTTTCAATGAATTTTGTTTTACAACCTATGACAGTCATGTTTCACTATTCTTTATCGAATTCTCTTTGTCACCTCCTGCAATTGTGATAAACAAAGCTCCTCCCTTTTTAATATTCTGAACAGGTGAGAACATTATTTTAAAGTGACTGATCTCCAATAAATACATCGAATATATGCTAGCAAATAATGAACAGATTCCTTCGAACTACACATTTTATAAATTATGTGTTCAATAATTGTGTTTGTAAATAGTGATTTTACTGAGTTGTTTACTAAAAATAAATTAATAACTTAAAATGTTTGTTATAATATACAGTTTGACGTGTTTAATTTTTTCCCCCACTAGGGTGAATTCTTACAATATTGCAATCCAATTTGACAATAAATAATATGATTAAGTTGCGGTGGATAAACAAATGAAACATAACCACACATTTCTGATTTGTTTTCAAGCATCGCCGTTTACATTAAATATATAAATATTTTAAAATACCGGTAACTATATTTAAATAATGATTTTTGAGTAAACAGCATAATTTTATTCGTTAAATAGTCCTAACAAATGCCACTCTTGATTTCCAAATCATCTAGAGATAAATTCACTCGTGACATTACTTTTGACTATTTAACTCATGTCCCAAATGGGAGTCAATGACCAATCACGTTTCAATGAATTTTGTTTTACAACCAATTAGAGTCGTGTTTCACATAGATAATTATCGAATTTTGATTACCAAAATAAAGAAAGCTCCTCTTTTTAATATTCTGAACAGGTCAGAGCATTATTTTGCAGTGATTGACTCTCTAACAAATACATTGAATATAGCAAATAATGAAAAGATTCCTTCAACCTATACATTTGATAATCATGTATTCAATAATTATGATTTTAAATATTGATTTTACTGACTTGTTTCCGGAAAAAAAATATTAGTAACCTATTATGTTGGTTATAATATACAGTTTGACGTGTTTCATTTTTTCTCCACTAGGGTGAATTCTTACAATATTGCGATCCTATTTGGCAATAAATAGTATGATCAAGTTGCAGTGATGAACAAATGAAACATAACCAAACATTTCTCATTTGTTTTCAAACATCGCCTTTACATTACATATATTTTAAAATACTGGTAACTACATTTAAATAATGTTTTTGAGTAAACAGCTTAATTTTATTCGTTAAATAGTCCTAATAAATGCCACTCTTGATTTCCAAATCCTCTAGATAAATTCACTCGTGAAATTACTTTTGATAAAATTCCACACGTTCTATTACCGGTACTTAAAAAAATCATAAAAGTCATCATGACTGTAGATGACTGGAATAATTTGCCGGTAACAACTTTCAATGGCTTTCCTCTCTCTTTGTAAGCAGTTTAAGCAAAACATAAAGAAAGTGGTCAGAATTCTACCTATTAAATTACTGTTACTGCAGGTTACTCAAGAACACCATAAAAGGAATTCTGAGATTCTCAAAGAATATATTACGAACAGAATCAGCCTTGGAATATGTCAAAAATACAGAAACAACTGGAAATCTCACGTAAGAAGAATGAACAGAACAAGAATACCACGTCAAATCTTAAATTGCCATCCACCAGGCAAGATATATTTGGGCAGACCCTTCAAACATTGGATTGAGACCGTAACTGACCACTAGGTCTATCACATGAAAGGAAGAAGAAGAAGAAGAAGAAGAAGAAGAAGTTACTGTTAATGTAGTGCGATATTTGTCTTGCATTGCTAAAGGGCAAAATTTAATTATAACATCGAAATAAAAAGCGTTATTGATATAAAATAAAATATTCGCATTAAAAATGCTTTCTAGTTATAGAAGCCATAAGGTGACATTGCGAGCTATGTCCCGCTGTCTCTTATGATAGAGAATTGTATATGAGGAAATAAAAATGAATATTTGGAATAGAAGCCTGGATAGCGGAGTTAGAGGTTCCGGGTTCAAATCTCGGTTCAGGCGTTAATTTATCTTTTCGTATAATATATCTAATACATAAAAATGAATGCTTCCTTGTTTGTTTGTTTGTTTGTACTTTATGAGCAGCCATACCCTTGATCCGATTGTGAAGGGGCTTTTTGCAAAATGTTCAGGAGATTCCCGGGATGAACATAGGCTATAAGAGAGTTGTGATACTCAACTCCTTCATCCTTAAAAATCGCCCTTTGTTGTGGAAAACGTAAAAAAAGTGGCTCTTTGGACGCTTAAATGGCTTACGCTGCCTAAACCATAACAAATACACAAAATTGATGTACACAGAATTGAATATCTCAAAAAGCTCTACAAAAAAGTACGCGACGGCATATGCTTATCTTTTACGGATAACTCACAATAACCATTTTTGTCTTTCATTGATGTCAAGAAGATCGAGACACGTAGATTCCTGTGCAAGCACAATAGCACATGGCGGGTATTCTTTTACGGATAACTCACAATAACGAATTTTGTCTTTTAGCTCATTTATGCCAAGAAGATCGAAATAAGTAGATTCCCGAGCAACACCGGGTAATCAGCACGGGGAATCTTAAAACAATTACGACATACATTTATAATTATTTTACATTTTATTTATTTAATTAACAAAAAGAAGTACATTAATTTTTGTTTTTCAGCTCATTTATGCCAAGAAGATCGGAATGAGTAGATTCCCGGACAACGCCGGGTAAACAACACGGGGTATCTAAAAATAATTACGATATAAATTTTTCCCCTCACTTATTTAACTAAACATAAAACACATTCATTTTCGTATTTCAGCTCATTTATGTCAAGAAGATCGGGATAAGTAGATTCCTGGGCAACGCCGGGCAATCAGCATGGGGTATCTAAAAAAATATCCGATCCGATTGAGGGTCTTTCCACTTTTCAGCGGTTGCCCTTTTACCAGCCGGCTGCTGGCCCTTCACATCCACATATGTCAATCACAGAGGTAGATGATCAACAGCCAGTGTAGGGGTGACATGTGGTTAGCATGTCGAGTCCCCCAGCCGTTATAGCTGGTTCCTCAACCTGGAGCCGCTACTTATTGTAGCTACCCAATTGCCTCACGATGCTGGGTGGGCACCGGTCCCATACTGGCCGAAATACCATGAGAAAATTTCTTCCCCCATGGAGACTCTAAAAAAATATAAATTTATAATTATTTTTCCTCCTACTTATTCGACTAAACATAAAATCGCATTAATTTTAATTTATTTAGGCGTAGCAGCGCACGCCGGGTAGGCTATTAGCTAGTAGGATATAAATACCACAGGCAATGAAACTACGACCTAACAGCAATTCAATAAATTGCAAACATATATATATGTTACTTCGGGAGAAAAATGTTTTCTTGAGTTAACAAGTAGCTTACAAAAAGGAGCCTTCTCAAATTACAATGAACTCCACCAGAATTCATAAATATTTGTTTTTTGAAATGTATTATCTATCTGCCATCAAACTGGCTAATGAATAAAAGTTTAGTTGCAAGTGATTAGCTGCGAATAAAGAGTAATCTTCCTTTAAAAAGGCATCAGGTAGGGACTTACATCCGGTCGACTGTAAAAGAAAAAAGCGGGTGCACTCGTTGCGTCAAGACCAAGAAAGAATAATGTTGTTTTTAGCAGACAATGCTAGTCACCGGTTCTTACAAATAAACTTGTCTGCCTCCTTTATTAGCCGCATCTCAGGTAGGAAGATCAAATAGGACCTTTTTTTTTCTCCGGACCAACTACAGAGTGTCCAAGAAATTCTTTTACAGAGAGTCTACCTACAATTTGACATATTCCTTTTCAAAATCACGGGTAAAATAAATATAACAAGAAAACAAAATTACAAGTGTAACCAACATTTTGGCAACATTTGTTTTGGGTGGAAAATACCGATATTAACTAACTCACTCACTGGCTCTATCGAACCCGTAGGTTCATGACCCGCGCGGACATAAGCCCTCCATACATCCCTATCCTGAGCTAGTGTTTTCCAATCATCCCCCGTATAATCTACTTCTTCAAATCATGGATAATGTTATTGTCTCACCTCTTTCTCGGTCTACCAACTGGGCGTTTTCCCTCTGGTTTTCCTACTAGAAGCTTCCATGTACCCCTTTCATCCCCCATACGTGCCACATGTCCTGCCCATCGCAGCCTAAGAGACTTAACTGTCCTTATTCTGGCTTCCTATACATATCATGTAGCTCACTATTATGTGGTTTTCTCCATTCACCGGTCTGTCATCTCTTTCTGGCCCAAAAATGTTCCTAAGAACTTTATTCTCAAATACTCGTAATCTTCTTTCCTTTCTTAGAGTAAGAGAGTCTATGTTTCGCATACATATAATATAACTGGGAGAATAACTATTTTACATATTTTCAGTTTAACTTTTTCGAAAGGATTGAGCCTATGTTTAATTCCTTTATGCATCTCATTCCTATTTGTAATTATTGTTCCTAGATAGGCTCCACCTAAAAGTAGCAATGTAGGGGCCTAATATTAAATAGACTAAAATGTTTTTGACATTTAAAAAGAATGGAAAAGGAAAAAGTGTAAAGTGATCCCACAACAGGCCTCAGGAGGCCCTTGGGGTAGTAGGAGGTTAAGGCTCCCACTTTTTCTAGACAATCGGCACTTTGATGTCAGCCGGGTTGTCAGCCCTGCGTGACGGCCGCCTTTACCCCAGAACAAGCGTCTGGTAAGACTATCGTAAATACGAGTACTTAGATATGAAGATACAAGGAAAACGACCACGAGAAAGATGGATTAATCAAACGAAGAAAAGTTTATAAGAAAGAGGATACGACTGGGAAGAACTAAAAAGAAGGAAAGCATGGGAAGATAGACATGGTTGGAGGCATATTTGGAATCGATCTTCCGAAAGGAGGACACGATAAGAGGATGATGATGAATGCAAATTAATATCTGCAGTGGTACAACAATAATAATAGTGTTTTATTTCATTAAAGGTATTTAAGAATTGAGGTAGGCCTAATTAGATTGGCAATTCAAACTTGGGCACTAAATGCAGATACATTTTGATAGTTTATTACTTATTCGAATGTATCTAAATGGCACAAAGGGTAGGGTGCGTGTAGGCAAATAGCTTTCGGATACTTTTGAAATTCACAATGAGTTAAAGCACCTCTACTTATTAATTTTGTACTAGAGCATGCGAACATATCTTTAGAGGATGAAGAAGTCCTACAACTCAATGGTATTAATAAGCTGTTAGTTTATACAGATCATGTAGAGTCTCCATGGGAGAAGAAGTTTCCTCTTGAACTTAGAGGACATACTGAGGACATTGGTTAGCTACAATAAGCAACGACTCTAGGTTAAAAAACCGGCTGGAGGAAACAACATGCTGATTACATGTCACCCCTATTTTGGCCGCATGATTAATATAAGTAATGCCAGGAGTGATTTCAAAATTATAGATAAATTCACGATTCACGAAGTGAGGAGTGAATTTATCTAGAGAATTTGGAAATCAAGAGTGGCATTTGTTAGGACTATACTCACAAATCATTACTTAAATATAGTTATTTTAAAATATTCATATATATTTAATGTAAACGGCGATGTTTGAAAACAAATGAGAAACGTTTGTTGTGTTTCACTTGTTCATCACTGCAACCAGACCATATTATTTATTGCCAAAGGAACGCAATATTGTAAGAATGCACTCTAGTGGAGAAAAAATGAAACACATCCAACTATATTAATTCATTTCTGATGTCCTATAATGTAAATATGACAATTATATTTTTCTGGAATGTTATTACCTGGGAAAAAATACATCTAAGAAAGTGCAAACTGTGGTTTATTTTTTTTTTGGTGGTATAATCAATTGCTACAAATGTTTTTATATTAACTCCCGCATGCGCTACGTGCTGACATTCATGAACTATATATACAATCTGGTAGCCGTATTTCTTGGAGAGTCAGTCACTGCAAAATAATACTATGACCTATTCAGAATGTTAAAAAGGAGGTGCTTTCTTTATTATGATAAACTTTAGTTAGTAAATTCTAGGCGAAACACCACTGTGATTGGTTGTAAATAAAAAATCATTGAAATGTCATTGGTCATTGACTCCCATTTGGGGCATGAGTTAAATAGTCCATAAAACTTTAAAATTCAGTCAGTTAACCACTGCACATGGTTGCAAGGAAAAAAATCACCATGCGAAGCAGTTAAGTGACTGCTTAGTAGTGTTGAGATTCTTCTTCTTCTTCCTTCCAAGTATTAGGCCAAGGCCTGTTACGATCCTAAGAAAATTTTCCCTCCAGCGTTTCATAGGACGGCCCAGTGACCTTCGTCCTCTTGGTATATAATTATAAACAGCTTTTGAGATTATACTCTGAAAGTCCTGTATTCAAACCCCAGTTTCAACCAATCTGATTTTTTCCCTCGCAACCATGTGCAGTGGTTAACTGACTTATGCCGCATTCTGTATAACAGAACAATAGGAATCATTAACAAAATCATGAAGCATTCCCTAGCACAGCGACACACAAGAATACGTTTATATAAAACCTTAGCTAGATTCGTACTATGTTACGGAAACGAAGCACGAAACATGAGGAGTAACTTATTGATATCAGCAGAGTAACGACTAGTGAAATGAGATTGTTTATAGCAACACTAGGATATAGGCCTACTCACATGGACCACAAAAGAAATGAAGATATAGGCCTATATTACAACTAATCTCACAATTTATAATATATACCAGCTACAGTGGAAACATAATGTGCAACGAATGTATCGTAATTGACTTTCAAAAGCCATGCTTCTATACCGTCCTCGAGGGAAGAGATCTTAGGGACGTCCTAGAAAAAGATGGACCATGAATACTTTACTGAAACCATAATAGGCTGCAGGCCTTAAAATTGTTTGGAAGATAAATGGTATTGAAGAGATGGAAGGACTAATGAGATCGGAACAGGCCATTGGGGCTAATCCTTGTTATTTGATGATGAAGATGATGGTAATGCTGACCATCTGTAAATTTCATATATAGATGCTAGGCCTGTCGTGCCATGGAGTCGAGTTAAAGCGAATACAAATAAAACAAGCAGATCATAAAAATTAAGCTCGTCTTGAATGCAAGTTTTCCTTCGCTGATACGTGAAGAGAACGCACTGTACAAATTCTAATTTATGTAAGACAGGTTGACTTGATGGTCATACAATAAAGAGAGAACAAATTTTAATTCTGGGGGATGATTTGTTCAAAAGATTTATAAAAAAAAAAGGGAAGTTGAAGTAACGCAAATGAGAGTTGAGACCTGTCACTGTGAAAAAAAAAAAAGAGTAGATGCACAGCCACCAAAACATAAGCATTTCCGGATGCGAATATTTCATAACCGTTGGGCGACCACTGCTGCTAAATACAAAGAAACACTCATTACACATCCAATAGATGGCATTGTGTACAAACCGGCGCGTGTGATGGACAACTGGCTTCCCATGCTTCCTCCCCTTCTTTTAAAACTGATTCAAAATTACGGCTGCTCCTGCCTTTGTTCTCAGCATCTCTGGGGGTATGGGAACTTGGTCCCACATGAGAAACAAACCCACAATTTCTCAGCTATTCAGTTCTCTGTTTATTATTATTATTATTATTATTATTATTATTATTATTATTATTACTACTATTATTATTGCAAGTTACCGAGGAAAACATTGGAATGGTGTCCATATGGAAGAAGGACAGGAAGACTTCGAAACTCGTGGATGCAAGAAATAAGAACTGGAATGAAAAAAAGAGGACGGAGGACATGGGATGGATGGATAGAGACGAATGGAGATGAAAAATATAACTTCAGGCACAGAAAGATGTGTAAACATTAAAAATCTGTATATAGGCCTAAATATAAATTATTATTATTATTATTATTATTATTATTATTATTATTATTATTATTATTACATTTACAAATTATTATTTTTTATTACGATGCAGATAAGAATAAAAATCCATGACAATAAATAAATAAATTTCTGCAGAAATGGAATTTTGGAGGCGTTCAGCTGGAATTTCTAGAAGAAATAAAATAAGACATGGTCTAATTAAACAAAAATAACGAATGTTCAAACTCCAATTGCGAATTTCATAAAAATTAAACAAACAATAAAATAGCATGGTCATAAAAAATAATTATAGAAGAGAGATTCTCAAGAAAAAATACTAGAATGGGTACCACCTGGAAGAAGAAGAAGAAGATGGCCAAAAAAATAACGTGGATTGTAGGTGTTTTAAGTTGCACGAAGGGAAAAAGGGTAGGACGATGGTGACTGGAATGACAAAACGGAAGAGGGTGCCAGTAGATTGATTGGACGCAGGAAGATATGAAACCTACTAAATAAATAAATAAATAAATTAGGTATATTTATTTATTTAGATATTGTAAATCAATTCTAAAACATTCCAGAATCAATTTAGCCTATATTCAATGGAAGGTAGGCCTATAGCCATTGATAAACATTTAACGAAAATCCTCAAACATAAAAGAATATAAGAAATGCATAGTATAGAAGTAATAGGCGTAGGCCTATATGAAATTAATTGAAGGACATTCATGCTAAACCTTTCACATATTTCCAATAACGGTTCCAAACAAAGTAGGGAAAAAGTAGGTAAGTTTGTTGGTCCGTATATTGTTGTTGGTAAGACATGATAGAGGCCTAATCCAGAAGAAATAGGCTATAGGTCTATAAAACATTGACCCTTCCACTGAGAATGAGATATAAACACTAACACGATGTTTATATATAATGAGATATATTCGGAAAACTGCCGAGCACATATTATTATAGCCTGTCAGAAAATTAAATAGAAATTTCAGTACTACTTCACAGGCCTATGCAACCGTTAAATAATAAAATTGTAGAATATAAAACAGATCAATATAAGTTAATATACATGTCCTGCAAAAGGAATATGATAAATTACCTAAGCTCATGTTTACACCTTATATCCCACGAGAAGAAAAACCGGGACGGCCACTCAAAAGATTGATGAATGAAATTTATATTGAGACAGAAACAGGTCAACTATGGCCTGATTTCGAGAAACCAAGATGGCGATAAGCTATTAATAAAGGTATTTTATATACCTACAGAATTTAGTAATACTATACTCAATTACAAATTTGAACAGCGAATGTACAAAACTGCCATTCTCCCAGTTATATGGATGCGAAACACGGACTCTTACTTCAAGGGACGAGAAAGATTATGAGTGTTTGAGAATAAAATTCTCAGGAAAATTTTTGGACCAAAGAGAGATGATCAGACAGGCGAATTGAGAAGAATATGTAACACTCAGCTACATGGTCTTTATAGGAAACCAAATATAATAGGAACAGTTAAGTCTCGTAAACTGCAATGGGTATGACATGGCACGAATAGGAAATGTAAGCTTCTTGTAAGAAAAGCAGAGGGAAAACGTCCAGTTGGCAGACCAAGAATGAGATGGGAGAATAACACTATCCATGATTTGGGGGAAGTAGATTGCACTGGGGATGAATGGAAAACATTAGCTCAGGATAGGGATGTTTGGGGAGCTTATGCCCGCGCGGCCATGAACCTACGGATTCGATAGTGAGACCTCATGGGGAAGAAATTTTCTTATGGATTTTCGAACAATATTGGAGGTGCTCAGCCAGTGTCGTGAGGAATTTGGGTAGCTACAATAAATGGTTACTCCAGGGTGAGAAAACCAGCTATAACGGTTGGGGGACCCGACATGCTGACCACATGTCACTCTTATACTATCTGGATAATCGTTCATCTCTGTGTTTCACACATGCAGATGTGAGTCTAGCAACAGGCTGGTATGCCAAGGGTCTGTTAGGCTTATCGTGACTATTTTTTAAAGGACTGTCCTGAATTATCGATATAATTTATCACCCATCATATCATCGGGATATCGTAATTCCGCCTTCTCAAACTCGGAAGTGAATTACAAATCTGTCAATGTCAGTAGAAAATTCCCGAAAGACAAGATGGATTGGACGATAACAATTCTAAATTAGGTATAATATACATACATACATACAGAATCCTGGAAAAACAAAGGAGACCCATGATTCGCGAAATAACGGCAAGTGGAGGAAAGTGGCCAACTACTAACAAATATCTCACACATAAATATCTTCATGCTTTTCATAAATTCATATATACATAGATATTCCCTAACCATAAAATACATTCGGACATATGTACACAACTAAACTACAATCAAATTATAACATAAAAAAAATACAAGCAATAGCGAAATTACATAAACTTCTACACATAATTATAATTATTGACATAAGTATATTCTAAGAACAATTTATTAAAATGTAAAACCCATTACATTATAACCTAGTAATTAGTCTGTATCATGTTATTTATTATTTCAATATTATTGTTGCTATTATTATTGTTAATATTGTTAGTATTATTATTATTTTATCAACATTATAACATTGTACTCATAGAACTGTATTTTAAGTAAATTTTAATTGGTTTGTAAAAGAATATTCCAAACATGTAGTATTACTCTGTAATGGAGCATGTTTTTAATAAATAAATAAAAAAATTAAAAAAATACATACATACATACATACATACATACATACATACATACATACATACATAGTGTTCTGCCCAAGAGCAGGTCTTTCACTGCAAACTCAGCATTCTCCACTCTTTCCTTAACTCAGATTTCCTTTTTGTATACGCATACAAACCATTTATTTTAATATTGTCTATCATCTTATGTATTTTTCTGTCTCTAACTTTCTTTCCGTTGACCATTAATTTGCCCAGTAAATACAATCGACGATATTTAGAAATATGGGTAGAGAAAGGTAAAGTAATCCCACTATTGGCCTTAGGATGTCCTTGAAAGAGTAAGAGATTAAGATTCTCACTTTTTACAAAGTCGCCATGTGATGTTGCTCGGTTATTGGCCCTGCTAGACTGACGTCTTTATCCCCATGTCTGGTACTCGTTTATGATAGAAACTGAGTCGATACCAGGACCTTGGAGCCGCCACAAGGTGTAGGACAGTTCATAAATCCTGACCTCAACGGGACTAGGATCCACGGTCTTGCAGCTTGTAATGTAGGGCCTAATGCCCGTTGTTTGAAAATAAAAAATGGCTAGACTAAATACCTACTTAGTAGCCTATAGTAAGCCTATTTAATGAAACTATTTATTAAACATTGTTGGTAAAAAATGTTGTATTACAGTTTATATTAACTACTGAGGCACGTCGTGCAGTATATTGTTTAAAGGAATATGCTTACACTACAAGCCTCAAGATCGGGGTTTGTGTCCCGGTAGGTGCAGGGTTTTTAAACTGGCCTAAACATTATTGACCTCCTAGTACTATCTAGGAGATGGGGAAAGCAGGTCATGTAGCACCAAAGGAGGAAAGTAGAAAACTTTCAACATTTCAACTATGAGAAAACTATGGGGGAAAAAAAAGGAAACCCTAGGTATATGTGAGAGGATAATATTCAGATGGATCTTAGAGAACTGAATATCGGTGATATGAACAGGATTTTTAAATTTAATTATTTATTCGCTGTTTTCCTTCGTTTGTTGTTTATTTTTGCTCGTTTTCGTTTCCTTCTATTTTCCCTTTTGACGGAAGTACGGAACAATACTCCGATTTAAAATCCCCCCCCCAGAATCGGATCCGGGATGCCGATATTGAAGACAGAGACTCCACCGTCAATGTCAAGGCGAGGGACTTATTCAGGCTTAGAATGGACACCAGTGGAGGGCTTAGCAAATGCCGCCTTTGCCTAGGGCTTCCACAAACCATAGAGTGTAAAATTGTTGAGAATGAGATGGTTTAGCACGTATGCTATTCAATTTAGCTTTAGAGGAAGCAATAAGGGACGCAGGATTAAATAACAGAGGAACGATATACTATAAATCAATGCAAGTGTTAGCCTATGCGGATGATATCGATATTATTGGAAGAACACCAAATGCAGTCAAATAAGTTTTCTTCGTTTTTTAATTTGAAAGAGCAGCTGGAGAAATTGGACTTAAAACAAATGAAAAAAAAAAGTAGGCTTACATAGAATTCCCAGATATTAACGATACAATTATAAAATATTTGAAGATTGATAAATATAGGCCTACGCTAGAGAAAGTAGAGGAATATAAATATTTGGGATCAGTAATAAGTAATAACACAAGATAATAAAATAGGTACTAAAATTAATCAAAGACTATTACTGGGAAATCGATGCTATTATGGAATAAAAAAATTAATAAGTAGTTGACATCTTAGCGTTCAAACTTAATCCAAAATATACAAAACCCTCCTGAGGCCTGTTATCCTCTCTGGAAGTGAAACTTGGTCATTAACTAAAAGTGATGAAAATAAATTAAAGTTATTTGAAATAAAGATTCTAAGGAGCGGTTAAGGTAGGAAGCCTTTGTGCAGAGCTACGGGACTTGCGCTGGTTCGAGTCTCCATGGGGGAAGAAATTTTCTCATGGTATTTCGGCCAGTATGGGACCGGTGCCCACCCAGCATCGTGAGGCAATTGGGTAGCTATAATAAGTAGCGGCTCCAGGTTGAGGAACCAGCTATAACGGCTGGGGGACTCGACATGCTAACCACATGTCACCCCTACACTGGCTGTTGATCATATACCTCTGTGATTGACACATGTGGATGTGAAGGGCCAGCAGCCGGCTGGTAAAAGGGCAACTGCTGAAAAGTGGAAAGACCCTCAATCGGAGGAAAATCTATGGACCGATAAATAAAAATGGCAAATGGAGCAGTAGATGTAATCATGAATTATGGCCTATGACTTATATGGTGATACTGAAATAGTCAGAATAATTTAATCTTCAAGGTTGAGATGGCTGGACCATTTACATCGACTGGAAGAAACAGACATTGCCCGTAGAGTCGCATTCTCTAAAACAGAGGGAAAAAGAAAAGTTGGAAGACCTCTTACCAGATTGCTAGACAGCGTGGAACAGGATCTGAAGGTTATGGGATGGAGAAGAAAAGCAGAAAATGGCCTGCAATGGGCTGTAGCACCAAACATGATGATGATGAATTATGATGAATATATTAATGGGAATAACTGTGTATGTATAGCTAATTCAATGTATCATCAACTTAAATATGTTCGTATTGAGGGCTCTTATACATTCTGAATTGGCATAAAAACAGCAGAGAGGGTATTATTGGCGTATAAAATGCGATTTTCTACTCCACCCAACGTACATAGGAGGCGATTATCATGTGATAAAGAGCGAGCAATAGAATAGGCTGCAGAATAACCTTCCTCCTACAAATGCTCGGCAGGAGCCCGCCCTAAATTCATACTGTAGAGAGATGTTCTTTTGAAGCCAGCATCCCCAATATTCCATCTCACCCCCATACCTGTCCAAACTACAATAATACACGTACTGTTCAACTGTCAAGCAAGTCTCTCTTTATACACAATGATATGTACACTCCAGTCTTGTAAAATAGACTCTCAACTATATTTTCGGTGCCTTATCCTACAACTGTCCCCCCCCCTTACTTTACTCAAATGCTCAGGTTAAAAATTGAACATTCCTTTAATTTTTCAAATCCTAGCTGTTTAGCCATGTATCTGGACTCCTGTGCTATCTTTAGTGATGTGTATGATCATATATATATATATATATATATATATATATATATATATATATGTGTGTGTGTATGTGTGTGTGTGTGTGTGTGTGCGCGCGTGTGTGTATGATCATATATATCCATCCATAGTAATTCTGCCCGAAGGCAGGTCCTTCACTGCAATCACAGCATTTAATGCTATGCTTGGAGCTTTACTAGGGAATTGTGTAGGTGTGGTAGCTTCCCGCTGCTTTCCACACCGGTGAAGGATGATGATGATAAAGATAATGGTAAGGATGATAATGATAAATATGATTTCGGGGACCGTTTGGGCCTTAAAGTTTTCCTGACATTTGTCTTACAGGTGAGGAAAAACCCCGATAAAAACCTCACCCAGAAAAACTGCCCCGACCGGGGATCGAACCCGGGCCCGCTGCGTGACAAGGCAGCACGCTACCTCGAGACCACAGCGGTGGACGATCATATATATATAAATGAGTGTGAATCTGTCTATTTGTCCTTTGTGGACTCAAAAACTACTTGACAGATTTGAATGTTTCTTTATTACTATTTAGAGAATTTTTCTGGGACAATTAAAATACTTAACAATATTGCCCTACGTACTTTAGGGCCGGATCTAAAAGAACAGCATAGGTGCACTAAAAAATAGCTTTTTGACGCTGCCATAAACCATAACAAATACGCCTAATTAAAGTATACAGAATTGAATACCTACAAAATGTACAAAAAAGTCAGCGACAGCATATGTATATTTTTTTACGAATAACCCACAATAACCATTTTTTTATCTTTCAGCTCACTGGTATCAGGAAGTTAGGGATGAGTAGATTCCCGAACAAGCGTAGCAGCGCACGACGGGCATTATTTACGGATAACTCACAATAACCATTTTTGTATTTCAGCTCATTTATGCCAAGAATATCGGGATAAGAGATTATTGAGCAACGCCGCGTAATCAGCATGGAGTATCTAAAAATAATTACGTTATAAATGTATATGCTTTTTTTTTTGTTTTACTTATTCAACTAAATATAAATACATATTCATTTATTTAGGTAGGTCTATAGCAGGACAAGCCGGGTATTTAGCTAGCATATTATAAAGTCGAATGTGTGCATGTTCGTTATTTATAAACTGCTCAACCGATCTTCATGAAAATTTGTACATACAGGTTTTTATGTACGAGTGTTTAGCCGCTATCTATTATCCTCTAAGGCTATTAGATGTAAGAGTTCGCCTGAAACGAAAACTTAAAAATCGCTCTAGATGTTGCAATTTTCGATATTTCACAACGAAACTTAGTATACGCTATTAAAAGAAACCGAGGTAGGTATTGTAAAGAAACCAGTGAAATACGACTATTAGAAGTGGGGGTTTACTTTAAATAAAAATAAATAAATAAATAAACTAGCAACCGTCAAATTTGGTCTACTCAATTTTCAGGCGAACAGAGTATATAAAAATAACTATGATAAAAATTTTATATTTTTTTCTTCTTACGTATTCAACTAAAAAAAATTTCTTTTATGTAGACTTAGCAGCGCATTCTGGGTAATATTTAATTTATTATATTCAATTGTACATATTACACCAATCTTTATATTTTCAAAATCAACAATCGCAGAAAATTTTCAGAGACTGTTTAACTCATGACCCAAATGACAGTCAATGACCAATCACATTTAAATGAATTTTGATTTACAATCAATCACAGTCTTTTTCATCTCGATTTTAACACTTTAACTTTATCGCTTTCATTTTATCAAGTGACTCCCATATTGCATATAAAGTGCACGGATGTGACCAGATTCTGCTTGCGAGATATAATAGAAAAAACATTGGTAGCAATTTATTATACCATAAAAAAAAAAGAAATCAGTTTGCATTTTCTTAAACGTACTATTTTCCAGGAATTTACCATCCAGAAAAATATAATTTACATCATAGGACATTAGAAATGAATTAATAACCTATAAAGTTGGTTATAAACAGTTTGAAGTGTCATTTTTTCTCCACTTTCTTACAATATTGCGATCCTTTAGCAATAAATATGATCTGGTTGCAGTGATGAACAAATGAAGCATAACAAACGTTCCTCATTTGTTTTCAAACAACGCAGTTTACATTAAATATGTAACTATTTTAAAATAACTATATTTAAATAATTATTTGTGAGTAAACAACTTCATTTTATTCGTTAAATAATCCTAACAAATGCCACTCTTGATTTCCAAAATCTCTAGATAAATTCACTCCTCACTTCGTGAGTTGTGAATTTATCGATAATTTGGAAATCATTCATGGCATTACTTATGATAAAAAATTGCACTGTATCTACAGAGAAAATCATAATAAATTATATAAGTAGGGCTATAGCCTACAGCTTATCGGCATACTCTTCATGGCGACAGGCTAATAAGGCTTGGCGTACTAGCCGATAACTGGCCTCACACCCACATCTGCAGTTTACAGAGGTGGAGATCATCCCGTCAGTATAAGGTCACATATGATAAGCATGTCGGGTCCCCAGCAGTTAGAGCTCATTTTTCTTAACTTTGAGCAATTACTTATATCTTAGCTACACAGATTCCTCAAGATGCTGGGTGGGCACCGATCCCATATTATTGTGTGAAATTCCATGAGACTATTTCTTCCCCCATAAGAATACGAACCAGCTCATGTCCCGTAGCTCTGCGTCAAAACATGATACCTTATACTGCTCGGCTACCTCGGATATCTTTTAGATTTTTTTTTATGTAAACAGTAGGCCTGTCCCGGGCCATAGTAACCGAGTGGTTAAGGCAATGTGCTTTGGTGCAGAGCTATGGGACTTGCGATGGTTCGAGTCTCCATGGGAGTAGAAATTTTCTCATGGAATTTCGGTCAGTATGGGACCAGTGCCCACCCGGCATTGTGAAGGATTTGGGTAGCTACAATAAGTAGCGGTCCAGGTTGAGAAAAGTAGTACAACGGCTGGAGGATACGACATGCTGACCACTACACTGGCTGGAATATCATCAATCTCTGTGTTTAACACATGTGGGTGTGAGACCAGCAGCCGGTTTGTAGGCCAAGGGCCTTCTAGGTCTGTCGCGTCATGCAGTTTAAACAATAGGCATACATGAAAGCTTATTGTAGGAAAAACAGAGTGCAAACACCCAGTTGGTATACTAAGAACGAGATGGGAGAATAACATTAAACTTGATTTGAGGTAAGTAGATTATACAGGGGTTGATTGGAAAACATTAGCTCAGGATAGGGATGTATGGATAGCATATGTCCGCGCGGCCATGAACCTTTGGGTTCGATAGTGAGTTAATTAGTACAATAATTAAACCTGTAGGGCAAGAACCGCGACTGAAAAAAAAAGAAAGAACAATTGAAGCGATGGGAGACAAAAATATTAATAATAGAGAAAAAATATTAATAGTAGAGGATGGGAAGTGGTTTTTACAGAAGTAAGGAAATGATTAAAAACCGAGCGATAGCGAGGTTTTTAATTTCATAGATTCTATAATACATCTCACAAACGTGTGTTGTATAGGCCTATTATTTTTTGCACGATGGTGTTATCAAAATAATAAATAATAGTAAAATAATAACATCTGTGTTCAAAATATATTTGCTTTCATTATAAACAACTGACTGACGTTAGCAGTCTGGCCAATGTATACGCTAAATGCCGAAAATAATTTAGTTGAGACTTCAGCAGACCGTGATACCAATCAGGCATAAAATGGCGACAAGTACGAATTTCTTAATCAATTGAGTTGGTGTTTACTTGATGAAAATCCATATATATTAATTAAATAAAAATAAAACTACGTTTTATTTTTATTTAATTAACGAATTTCTTGTTTTATATTGTTTCAAATATAGTTCAGTTGATTTAAAATGCTGTGATTTGTATCTTATAATGTAAATTACGGAGTAATACTATCTATTGGATATATTTTTGTACATACATTGTACGGAGTACACATAAAGGTACGTACACACCTGCGCGCCGCAAACACGAACGGCGCGCGCGTCTCTCGCCACGATCCACTCATTGTCGGTTTTTTCCACGAACACTTTGATGGTTCGCCGTTTAGATTTGGACGGGTACCTGAGAGGTTCGTTGCTTTTGGTGCGCACCTATTATTTGAGTATGGAGTGGTCAGAGGAAAACATGTTAAAACTTATTGATATTTATAGAAGCAAGCAATTATTGTGGGATCCACAACATAAGGATCATTTTAAAAAATCATTGAAAGGAGATGCCTGTTTTTTTTCAATGATATGTGTTTTTTTTTCGTGTGTACTGTAATTGTATAAATAAATTAGAATTATTTAGAAAACATTATTTATTTAAGACGTTCATTTCATAATATTATGTATGAAGTATCACAAAACAATACAATATATAAACACATTTATTGCTAATTATTTATTTATCTCTTCAAAGACTCCAAAGAGCAAGACTGCTCATGTTAAGGGGCAATATACAAAAAATAATGGCCATAAAACAATTAACAATAAAAACAAGAAAACAAATTCAGGCATAAGTTTAAGTAATACAAACTACTATAGGTGCACAATATATATACACATATAAATACAATATTTAAACAGGATAATATTAATAATAATAAAATTAACAAAATTAACTAAGTAAGCAATGAGAAAAAATATTTTTTAATACAATTAGAAAAATGTTTAACATTCGTGAAATGTTGATATTCAATAGGTAAGTAGTTATTTTAATGGTTGATTAATGCATAACGAATCCCTTTTATACCTTTTTTTTAGAAAACTAGTATCTTTGTGCAATAAAGTACAACCTCTAGTATAATAATCATGTAAATTTTTATTAAAAATTAAGGCCATGTTATGGTGAGATAGATTCTTAATAATTTTAAACATATATATACAAATCATGTCCACCGCTGTAGTCTCGAGGTAGCGTGCTGCCTTGTCACGCAGCGGGGCCCGGGTTCAATCCCCGGTCGGGGCAGTTTTTCTGGGTGAGGTTTTTTATCGGGGTTTTTCCTCACCTGTAAGACAAATGTCAGGAAAACTTTAAGGCCCAAACGGTCCCCGAAATCATATGGCCATCATCATCATCCTTATCATTATCATATCATCATCTCATCATCCTTCACCGGTGTGGAAAGCAACGGGAAGCTACCACACCTACACAATTCCCTAGTAAAGCTGCAAGCATAGCATGAAAATGCTATGATTTCAGTGAAGGACCTGCCTTCGGGCAGAATTACTATGGATGGATATACAAATCATATATTTTTTTAAATTCCTTTAATGCTATAATATTTGAAAAAGTATAAATAAAGTTATAAGATGTAATAAGTAATACGCGTGACCAGACGTCCCGATTTTTAACAATTTGTCCCGCGTCCCGCGGCATTTAAAAAAAAGTCCCTATTTTTGGGAAAGAATGCAGGACAAGCGGGAGAACGGAAAGGGAATAGACATCGTTGGTTACACCTGCTCTGCAAAATGTCTACTGAAGTTTTGTGGGTTTCCTATGGATCGCAGGAGGTTCGTTGAAATTAATAATTTCGACGAACATAACACGCGCGGCGCGCATATGTGTACGTACCTTTAAGGGTAGTGGTTTTACTTTCTCCTAGGTAGGTAATTTGTAATATTGCAGTATACATCCGCCCATAGTAATTCTGCCCGAGGGCAGGTCTTTCACTGCAATCATAGCATTTTCATTCTATGCTTTTCAGTATTACTAGGGAATTATAGGTGTGGTAGCTTCCCGTTGCTTTCCACACCGGTGAAGGATGATGATAACCGGATGATTTTCGGGGACCGTTCGGCCCTAAGCATCCTGACATTTGTCTTACAGGTCTGTCCAGACCGGGAATCGAACCCTGGCCCGCTGCGTGACAAGGCAACATGCTACGTCGAGACCGCACCGGTGGACTTATATTACAGTATAGTTATTTAGTTATTTACAAGTTGGTAACCCCGAAATTTAGGAAATTTAACTTTCAATCAGGGTCGCCATTCCTGTAAGTATGATAAAACGCATTAACTAACACACTGGCACTATCGAATCCGTAGGTTCATGGCCAAGCGGACATAAGCTCTCCATACATCCCTAACCTGAGCTAATGTTTTCCAATCATTCCCTGCATAATCTATTTCCCTCAAATCATAAGTTAATGTTATTCTCCCATCTCATTCTTGGTCTACCAACTGTGCGTTTTTCCTCTGGTTTTCTTACAAGAAGCTTCCATTCACGTCTCTTATTCCCCATTCGTATCACATGTCCTGCCCATCGCAGTCTACGAGACTTAACTGTTCTTATTATATTTGGCTCCGTATAAAGACCATGTAGTCCACTGTTATGTAAGTCTTCTCCATTCACCTGTCTGTTCATCTCTATTTGGTTCAAACATTTTCCTAAGAACTTTATCGTGAAAAAAAAAATATATAATCCTGCCAAAAACAAAAATTGACGGAGAATTCGCAATAACCTACAAAGTATTTTTTTTCTAAAAAATAAAAAATAAAAATGAAATAAAGAGCATTTTGTTAGCAGTGATAGTATTTCCAAGTGTGAAGAAGCGCGTGGTAAGGGGAAAGAACTGACAACTTATGAATGTTTTAAATATTTACGACTTTTTAAGCAGCACGGGGTGTAAACGTGACAAGAGGTATAACTGTCTCTTTGATACATAATGGTAATGTTCATTCCACTTGAGACCAAGATTCGAACAAAGACCCCAGAAGGAGCGCGGCACTTAGAAAAGAACAGTGAACAACCCTTGACATGGGAGGCAGGAAGGTGCTGAATAAACAACCCCGCGATAAAAGTAGGATTCTTCAACAAAGAACAGCTCAAGATAAAAGTGAAGGTAAACATCAGTATGAGAAAGGTAGCGGTACACCATTTTTGGACGCAAAATCGATGCAGGTTAGAGGATTTGCCAGTTGCCACTCCTTTTCTTACTTTCATTGCTCAGCTACAATTTCGACAGTGATTTTAGATGTATTACACATTATATAAAACCCAAATCACCAAACCAAAACATTAAAATAGTCAACGCGTTTCGATAGCGAAGCTATCATTATCAAGATTAATCATTCAATTAATAACTAGCGTTTCGAACACGAGGCTATCATTTTCAAGAATAGTTATTCAATTATTAACTAGTCTCATAATGATAGTCTCGCCATTGAAACGCGTTGACTATTTTAATGTTTTTATTTGGTGATTTCGGTTTTGTTGATAATGTGTAATACATTTTTATTATCACCAAGAAGATTCTGTTTATTAATAGGCTATAGTAATCTTAGAAATTATTTAGTAGGCCTAATGTTAATAATAATAATAATAATAATAATAATAATAATAATAATAATAATAATAATAGATCCAGAGAACGAAGGCCGAAAGATCTGATTCATATAATTGCAAGCAGATGACAAAAAAAATGAATCATTAGGTTAGCATTACGCAATACCTCAATCTTAATTTTAGTTCTCTTAGCTGGATATTGCTACTTCATACCGCAAGAAATTACTCAGTTGTCCCGTGGATGAGTGAACTTTATTCCAGGGTCTATGAACAAAGAAAAGGTATATGGCTTAAGCCGGGAATCGCACCAGATACCGCTGGAATCCGATACTAACCAAACACGGTATTATACCCTCACTATGATGGTTGTCCAGCGGCTCGCTTTATTTCCCCGTAGCTGTTATATATAATTAAATACAAAGATGCCGACTACAGCCACTATAATAATTCGGCACATTAATCATTGTCAAGCATTGTAGCGCGGCGCCCGCTTTTATAGGCTATAAGCGGACAACCATCATAGTGAGGCGATAATAATTGCAGTATTACACCAATTAGGCGGCCCATGTCCAATCCACAGAGAAAGAAAATGAAATAGGCCTACTTAATCACGAAAACAAAATTGGAGCAAGCACTAGAAAAGTTTGAGAGTTACAAGAATGGAATAAAAATTGAAAATTAAAAATACATCCTGTTACAATCTGGATGTAGAAGAAAGTGAGTATTGATATTTTTGTTTGGTAAACAGTGGGAAAATTCTCATGGCCAAGATAAGTTCAAAGGTTACACGTACAAAAGATTTGCACACATGACAGAGTCTGTATTTTCTGATTCCCAGAAATTTCTTCTAGAGTTGACAGTAGTGACCTCAGTAGAACCATTCATGATTGACAGTTACATGTGTACAGAAGACCGGTGGCTATTTTCAATTGAGAAACCACCTTTCTTTATTTTTTTATTAATGTCAGTTTATATTTAAGAATATACCAGAAGTGGCAAAGTACACTGAATTCCAATGAACTTAGATGCTCTAAACGGAAATAAGTCCCACCAATAAATTTAATTAGTTAAAGCTTTGATAAAATGTTCTCAATCTTCATCTATAAACAAAATAAAAATAAAAACGAAGGATTTTGTATATTAAATTATTTTTTTAATGTGTATCTTATTCAGACATTTAAAATTACCTCTTCACGAGGATTGTTTATCCTACTTTTTCACAATAGGTCTTGGAACTTAAATGCTGCCATACAATTGGCAATTTTATGTCAAGCTTATAAATATACCCGTTGTTGGATACTATGTTTTCTCATTCCAACAACGAAATTTATTCCATGTCATTAGCACCTAGTTGAGTGGTAGACAAGGCTTTCAGGCCTTAAGTCCGTCAGATAAAATAAAGGTATTTATTATTATTATTATTATTATTATTATTATTATTACTACTACTATTATTATTATTATTATTATTATTATTATTATTATTATTATTATTATTATTATAAATGCCAGAAAATACAATATGGAAATTAATACGAATAAGACTAAATGCGTAACAATATCAAAAGAACCAGCAAGATGCAAATTAGAAGTGGAAAGAAAAACTATAGAACAAGTATCAGAATTTAATTATTTAGGTGTATTAATAACAAGCACTAAAAATTTAATAAAAGAAGTAAAGAAAGAAGCTGATAAAGCAGCACAAATATCAGGATATATGAAAGATTTGATTTGGCGCAACAAACATATGTCAACAGAAAGCAAAATCCGCACATACAAAACGATAGTTCGACCAGTTATCATATATGGAGCAGAAATAAGGGCTGATACAACAAAATCTAAACAAATAATAAGCACATGTGAAATGAATATTTTAAGAACTATTAGGGAAAACATTATTTGATAAGATACACAATACAGAAATTAAGGACAAATGTCATATTCAAGACATAATACATTTATTACAGATGGACGAACATATTTGAAAGGTCATATAGAAATAGTGGGAGACAACTGATTTGCAAAAAGAGCTAAAGAAGATAGATCAATGGACGGGAGAAGAACAACAGGAAGACCAGCCAAGAGATGAATAGACAGTGGACGCACATCCAATATGTCTTCCTCCGATGAGTGATTTGGGAAATAAACAGGAAGAAAATCCTACAAATTATGAATAATAAGAAGAGAAGAGTAAAGTAAAGTAAAGTAAAGTGATCCCACAACAGACCCGGAGGCCCTTGGGGTAGTAGGAGGTTAAGGCTCCCACTTTTTCTAGACAATCGGCACTTTATGTCAGCCGGGTTGTCAGCCCTGCGTGACGGCCGCCTTTACCCCCAGAACAAGCGTCTGGTACTCATTTCCGTTAGAGGCTGAGTCGACCCCAGGGCCATAGTGCCGCCAGAGGGTTTGGGTCAGTTTAAAAATCCTGACCTCAACGGGACTTGAACCCTGGACCCTCCGGCTTGTAGCTCAGTGCCTTAACCACTACGCTACGGCGTGCCCCTGAGAAGAGTATTATTATTATTCGGGGCACGCCGTAGCGTGGTGGTTAAGGCACTGAGCTACAACCCGGAGGGTCGAGGCTTCAAGTCCTGTTGGCGTCAGGATTTTTAAACTGACCCAAACCCTCTGGCGGCACTATGCCCCTGGGGTCGACTCAGCCTCTAACGAAAATGAGTACCAGACGCTTGTTCTGGGGGTAAAGGCGGCCGTCACGCAGGGCTGACAACCCGGCTGACGTAAAGTGCCGATTGTCTAGAAAAAGTGGGAGCCTTAATCTCCTACTACCACAAGGGCCTCCGGGCCTGTTGTGGGATCACTTTACTTTACTTTTATTATTATTATTATTATTATTATATTATTATTATATTATTATATTATTATTATATTATTATTATATTATTATTATTATTATTATTATTATATTCACATACCGGTATTAAGGGCACAGAAATAGAACCACATGTCATTTTTATCGAAATAGAGTTTGAGGTGTCATTAGATTTTCTTTGGAAAGCACTATCATTAGAAGAGTGAAACAGTAAAATGTACAGTTAGTCATGGGTTTAATTGCCTCCAAAGATTGGCATACAGGTAAGGAAGTAAGGATTTTGTACAATTGAAAGCACGTTTTCTAGGTTTCTAGGAAAAAGTAACCTACCAAGTTCTATCCTGTACCGTTCATATAATTCCATTTTTGGATGCATTTCAATTAATTTTGGTTCCATTCTTCCCTTTATTTTGAAATTTTGGGAAATTTAATTTTTAACTTTCTAAGACACTTTTTTTTTCAGATTACTAATCAATTAGGCCTATTATAAATAATTTAGCTTATTGCCAGGTTTATTTGTACAAATGTATAGAGAACTGACTGAAGGCAAGGTGATCATTATTTGGGTAAAAATGTATATATTTAATTTCTTGTGCTCAAATTGAAGAGCAAAATTTTCTTATTTAATAAAGTGATATTTTAGAATAAATTTAATCTGAAATTATTTTAAGCCCTTACAACATTTAAATCTTGGAACCATGTTGTCAATCTGTATTTTTTTTTCGAAAATTAGAACAGGTATATGTATATTATGTTTGTCTTAATAATGCAGGATTTCCTAATAATTTTAATATATTTTAACATGTGAAAATTGTTTTTTTTAATTGACTCATATTAATAAAAGTTATACACAAAAAGAATGCATATATTAAAAATATATTGGATTATTGAATATTACTAAGCAATGATAGGTCTATATGGTTAAAATTCTTCAATAAGCCACAACAGAAATACAGGAAATAAGTAAATTGTAGGGCGTTATTTCGTCCCGCACCGTAGCCGAGAGATTTAAGGCATCATGCCTTGGTATGGGATGCAACTTGTTACTAGTCTCTAATGGGATAGAATTTTTCTCATGAAATTTCGACTATTATAGGGCAATACCCATTCAGGATCGTGAGGAATTTGAGTAGCTACAATAACTAGCAGCTCCACGTTGAGAAAACCTCTATAACATTGGAGTACCCCACATGCTGACCACATGCCATCCCTATACTGGCTGGATGAACGAATAACTTTGCGACAAATACACCTGGATGTGAGGTTAGCAGTCAACTGGTAGATCAAAGTTCTTCTAGGCCTCTCAAGCCACGGAGTTTAGTTTTAGGACCCTTTGCAAGTAGTCTGTAGGCTATGTAACAACTTATTTCAAATAGGCCTATCTAAAACTACTATAAACGTAACATATTCTTACAATAAACACATCTAAACTAGATAAATCCTAAAGCAGAATAAAACTGACAAAATTAAATGCAATTTATGTCATAAACGTATGTAATGTATTTTATAAGATGTAATCAATATTATTTTTACTTAGCAATATAGGTATTAAAATTATAAAATTTGTACCTGTTGCATCAGACATCCTCAACTAAACCATACATCTGTTTATAAACATTGTCAAACATTAAAAATGTAGGCCTTTCGGAAGAGTCTTCTATCATCAGCAACTACAAAAGTTCCATTTTAAATGCTGATGGTGGAAGACAGTCTTCTGAAAGGCCTACATTTTTTAATATTTGAGGAAGTTTTATAAACAGAAGTTTATTTTAGTTGATGACGACTGATAGAACAGGTAGACCTACGAATTTTATAATTTTAATATTTTAATCAATAATCTCTACAGTGGTTTACTATGAATCTTAAAAGTATAGAATATAACTACAGATTATATGGATTTGTTATTTGTGCCCCTATAATTTATGCTGACATCGTTGTATATTTACTTACAAAATTATTAATTCAATGTACTACAATTTAATCTCAAGCAGGATTTTAATATTATGTTTTATTATATACAACTTTCCTCATTAGAGGATTGTCTCAAGGACAAAGTGATACAGACAATTTTAAAAATTGATGAAATACATTTTGTAAATACATTAAACATTTTCAAATTGTAATTGTATACATACTATAAAGTAGAAATTTTGTAAATATATAAATCTGAAAGTTGAAGTTAATAATTTTATATTTTTAAAAATTCTTTTCAATATTTAAATATAACTTAAATAAATATAAAATAATAAATATCTCAATAATTCATTGCTAGTTATTGTTAAATAAAAGAATAAAAATGTTCTTAATAATCATTTAATATGTTTTACTAGACTATTTAACTCATGCCCCAAATGGGAGTCAATGACCAATCACGTTTCAATGATTTCTGTTTTACAACCAATCAGAGTCGTGTTTCACGAAATATTTATCAGTGTTATAATTACCATATATTAAACAAAGCTCCTCGTTTTTAATATTCTGAACAGGTCTGACCGTTATTTTGCAGTGACTGAGCCTATAAGAAATACGGCTACCAGATTGTATATATAGTGCATACATGTCAACATTTGTAGCAATTTATTATACCACCAAAAAAAGAAACCACTGTTTGACTTTCTTAAATGTATTTTTTCCCAGGTAATAATCCAGAAAAATATAATTGTAATATTTACATCATACGACATCAGAAATGAATTAATATACAGATTGATGTTTCATTTTTTCTCCACTAGAGAGCATTCTTACAATATTGCGTTCCTTTGGCAATAAATAGTATGATCTGGTTGCAGTGATAAACAAAAGAAGCAGTAGAAGCGTACCTATCGTTTCTCATTTGTTTTCAAACATCGTTTGCATTAAATATATAAATATTTTGAAATAACTACAGTTAAATAATGATTTGTGAGTAAACAGCTTAATTTTATTCGTTAAATAGTCCTAACAAATGCCACTCTTGATTTCCAAATTCTCTAGATAAATTCACTCCTCACTTCGTGAGTCGTGAATTTATCGATAATTTGGAAATCACTCGTGGCATTACTTATGATAAATATTTTTGTAAAGAATGCTTTTAAAAATAGTTTTAATTCATTGTTGTCAAAATTATAAATCATTCTATTAAACTTTAATAAAAACATCTGAATAACTTCACATTCTTAAATGAAATATTTAATACAAGAAAAGGATTGATTAAAGTAAAATGATTGGATATTAATATAATTATCTTTCTTATTTAACAAATCAAATTTCACCTTATATTTAAAGAACTATTAACCAATAGATATTAAAAATAAATTCATGTGATGTAGGCCTAATAATGTACTTAAATTTATAATATAATAAAATTATTCATTCTGTAGAAAAAAATCCATCAAGGATAGAAGCAATAAGTGCTCTCCTGACAAAATGAAATATTTAATACAAGAAAAGGATTGATTAAAGTAAAATTTAAAATTATAAAAAGAAAAGGATTGATTAAAGTAAAATTTAAAATTATAAAAGGAGAATAATTAATTTTAAGAAAAAAATAATTAATTTCTAAATGACGGTGAAGAATAATACCACCTGCATCTACTTGAACTGCTGGGAACTTAAAAATGTTATAAATTTACAATTATTTCTATAAGAAATAATTTTGTGATTTTGAAGCGTTTCCTAACCTCCAGTGTACCAACTTCCGACCCCGAGAAGAGAATCCGGCTCTACCGAAAATTAAATCCAACCTAAATCAGTAATCCTCTTTAGGACACAAATCCTTCTTCAATTCACATAGGTCTATAGTTGCTTACGGTTGGTGTACTATAATGTGTCATATGTTAGCCATTTTTATAATATCATAAAATACCGAAATGGGACAAAATGAAATAAACTACTTTACACCTGTCAGACATAGAATTCAACAAACAATAACATAAAGCTATTGTCAAAGTTTTGGCCGCTGAGAAATAGTTTTATACAAAAAATCATGGACTACTGTTCCCATTTTTATATGTTTTGAGCGGCAGATGATTATTGAAAGATTTTCAACAGGAATATAAGCTGGGTGGACCACTGAACCAGATGACAATCTCTTCACTACCTACCTATTGGTACAGCTACTTCACTGATTTCTATCTGCCTCTTGTGAACTGAATAAAGGAACAAGCTACTTGCCTTCACAAACTGCTTTCACTTTATTTATTAAGTTCCTGATTGTAAAAAGTTTCTGCGATTTTTTAAAATGAATTTATCAAATATACAATATTGATATCACATATATAGAGAAATAGATCAGGCCAAAGACACGTGGATGTATAGCATCGTCATAAATTATAATAGGTTTTAATTACAAAATCATCGCTATAAAATTATTAACATAGGATTGAATCATAAAACCTCTCCCAATTGTAGATTGAATATCTGAATAGGCAAATTACCTACATGAGGCGGGAGACTTGGTATTATAAAAACCTCTCTTAATGGTAGAATATATCCATCCATAGTAATTCTGCCCGAAGGCAGGTCCTTCACTGCAGTCATAGCACTTTCATGCTATGCTTACAGATTTACTAGGGAATTGTAGGTGTGATAGCTTCCCGTTGCTTTCCACACCGGTGAAGGATGATGATGATGATGATGATGATGATGATGATAGTGATAAGGGTGAAGATGATGGCCATATGATTTCGGGGACCGTTTGGGCCTTAAAGTTTTCCTGACATTTGTCTTTTGGTGAGGAAAACCCCCGATAAAAACCTCACCCAGAAAAACTGCCCCGACCAGGGATCGAACCCGGGCCCGCTGCGGGACAAGGCAGCACACTACCTCGAGACCACAGCGATGGACCATTTCAATGTCCAAGGCTGTCGTTTCGACATTTCTGCTGTTCTTTTCTGTCATTGGCGTAATTTATAACCCACTTATGAGGTTGGGGCGCCTGGAAGGCGGGATTACAGCTACCCAGATGATACGCGTGATACGGTGCGCCAGGAGAGTCAATAATCCTAAGCGAATATGAATGATGATGATTATGATGGCCAGATGATGTTCAGGGACCGTTTATGCTGTGAAGTTTGCTGACATTAAATTCATATTATAAGTGAAGAAAAATCCTGAAAAAACCTCACCTAGAAAACTTGTCCCGGACGGGGAAGTAACCCGGACCCGCTGCGTGACAAGACAGCACGCTAACTCGAGACCACAGCGGTGAACTATATATAATTATTCGGACTGAATAATTACGAATATCGACACAAACATACACATAGAAAAAAAATATATATATACATTCCCCCCGCTGTGATCTCGAGGTAGCGCGCTGCCTTGTTACGCAGCGGGTCCGGGTTGGATGCCCGGTCGGTACGGGCTTCCTAGGTGAGGTTTTTTCCGAGGTTTTTCCTCACCTGCAAGACAAAACGTCAGCTAGCTCTGAGATCCAAAAGGTCCCCGAACATATGGCCATCATCATCATCATCCTTAACAGCATCATCATCATCATCATCCTCATCCTCCTCCCCGGTATGTAAAGCAACCGGAAGTTACCACGTCTATAATTCCCTAGTAAAACCGCAATGCATAGCATGAAAATACTATTATTGAAGTGAAGGACCTGCCCTAGGGCAGAACACTACAGAACTTACTTCCCAGTCATATCGATCACTAGGCATATATATATATATATATTGATATTTTAAGGTCTTCACAATGAAAATGCTACCTGGATGACAATTACGATATTCATCACTTTATATATATATATATATATATATATATATCTTCTGTACGTGTGTATGTCACTGAACTCGTCCTAAAGGACTGGACCGATTTTGATTATTTTTTATGTGTGTTTGAGTGGGTCCTTGGATAATTTAGATTCACAATCGGATCCCCTAAAACAATTAGGTATAGGTGTTCACCTGAAGTGAAAATTTAAAAATCGCTCTAGCAGTCACAATTTTGGATGTTTCGCAACGTAACTCAGTATATCCTATTAGGCCTAAAGTACCCCAAAGTAGGTATTACTAAAAATTCGGCAATTAGAAGTGCAGGTTTACCTGAAATCCGAAATTAAAAACTGACTAGTAACCGTCATGTTTGATTGGTTTCAGCTTAGGCCTGTACCATAAAATTTATTCTCTAATATTTCATTTTTTCGGCGTAGCAACGTACGCGAGGTATTAGCTAGTGTACATATAAACATTAATCTAAGCTGTAAATTACAACTTGCATATCTTAAAATTAAAAAAAAAGTATTTTTTATTTTATTATTTGTTTTTGTTAATATTAATAATAGAATAGATTAACATTGCGCATTGTTTAGATTATACTATAACACTATTTTAAAATTATACTAATTGTATGAAACTTAATACAATTTTATTATTCGCTGGTTGAGTGGAAGAGAAGGCCTTATGATCTTAACTCTGGCAGCTTAAATAAAGCATTATTATTAATAATATTATTATTATTAATATTATTAATATTATTAATATTATTAATATTAATATTATTAATATTAATATTATTAATATTAATATTATTAATATTAATATTATTAATATTAATATTATTAATAATAATATTATTATTAATATTAATATTATTAATAATACTTACTTACTCACTGGCACTATCGAACCCGTAGGTTCATGTCCGCACGGACATAAGCTCTCCATACATCCCTATCCTGAGCTAATGCTTTCCAATCATTTCCTGTGTAATCTACTTCCCTCAAATCATAGTTAATGTTATTCTCCCACCTCATTCTTGGTCTACCAACTGGGCGTTTTCCCTCTGGCTTTCCTACAAGAAATAATAATAATAATAATAATAATAATAATAATAATAATAATATTATTATTATTATTAATATTCATCATCATCCGGTATCATGGCAGCTGCCGCCGTCTTCCGGAAACCAAACGCCATTCCTCTCTATCCATCCATTGATCTTCCTCCATTCCTCTGATATTCATAGCTGCTTGTACCCCTTCTATCCAAGTTTTCTTCGGTCTTTCTCCTTTCTATTGGGATCCATTCCATAACAATTTTTGGCAATCTTTGCTCTGGCATTCGTTTGACATGGCCATACCACTGCAATCTTTTCTTTTCTATGATGTCCGGCTCCTCTTGTACACCCATAATTTCCCTTATTTCTTTATTTCGTATTCTACCCATTCTAGATTTTCCAGCTGATCTTCTTAAAACATCCATTTCTGTACTTAAAATTCTTTTCATTTCCCATAATAATAATATTATTATTAAATATTATTATTATTAATAATAATAATAATAATAATATTCCGATAGCGAGGAGATACTAAAGGTCAACATGCACACACTATTGAGTAACACTAAGGAATTAGGACTGGAAGTAAATATCAGTAAAACTAAATATATGGTCACACGTAGAAATTCAGTATATAATGGAAATGGACAGCTAATGACAAATGAGGGAAATTTTGAGGAAGTGGGTGAATTCAAATACCTAGGAACAATAATCACAAATAGGAATGAGATGCACAAAGAAATTAAACATAGGCCTAGGCTCAATTCTGGAAATGCATGCTATTATGCATTGCAGAGACTTTTTATGTCCCAACTCCTTTCAAAAAACGTTACGCTGAAAATATATAAAACTATTATTCTACCAGTTATATGCGAAACATGGACTCTTACTTTAAGGGAGGAAAGGAGATTGCGAGTATTTGAGAATAAAGTTCTTAGGAAAATTTTTGGACCAAAGAGAGATGAACAGACAGGTGAATGGAGAAGACTTCTTAATAATGAAGTACATGCTCTTTATAGGAAGCCAGATATAATAAGAACAGTTAAGTCTCGTAGACTGTGATGGGCAGGACATGTTGCGCGTATGGGGAATGAAAGACGTGCATGGAAACTTCTTGTAGGAAAGCCAGAAGGAAAATGCTCAGTTGGTAGACCAAGAATGAGATGTGAGAACAACATTAACTATGATTTGAGGGAAGTAGAGCTTATGTCCGCACGGCCATGAACCTACGGGTTCGATAGTGCCAGTGAGTATGTATGTAATAATATATTATTATTATTATTATTATTATTATTATTATTATTATTATTATTATTATTGTTGACAGTCAGCTTGTATTTTTACCAGATTAATAGCATTGTGATGATAAATTCATCTGGATGGATCAAGTTACGCCCAAAATATTTTTTTCTCACTCTTATCGACACCTGACATCACTTGAAAATACAAAGCACTACATTGTAACGAAAAATGTAAAAAAAGAATAATTCACAAAATTGTAAAAAGAGATGACGGCAAAGAGGACGATAAACCTAAAATTAAAAAAAAATGAAGTCGAATCCAAATGTTGAATATAATACAGTACACTACCTTCACGAAATTCTTACAAAAAATCATAATGCTTAAAACTTCTTCCCTTGGAAGATGAAAAAGGGAGGGATTCATAAGGGTACATTTAAATCTATCTAAAAGTGAGAAAAAAATCCCCTTAAAAGAAATTGTTCCGTGGGATTTTGAAGTTCATAAAAGTACAATAGGACTGGAGAGTGAACAAACGTGTCACCAAGACGAAGGAAGCACTTGCTTACTGATCCAGAAAATGTCTTCAAAAACATCTACTTTTAAAGATGTTCAATAAAAGCATCTACTTGGCTTCTCTTGAAATCTTCTTCTCAAATTACGCTCTTAAATGTTTCATGCATGAAATAGAAGCTTTTACACGTTAAATTTAGTGAAAAATTAAAATAATATAAGTTGAAAGAATATATTTTGATAGGTTATTCGAAAGCTAAACTTGCTTCATATAGATATCCATCCATCCATAGTAATTCTGCCCGAAGGCAGGTCCTTCACTGCAATCATAGCATTTTCATGCTATGCTTGCAGCTTTACTAGGGAATTGAGTAGGTGTGGTAGCTTTCCGTTGCTTTCCACACCGGTGAAGGATGATGATGATGATAATGATAATGGTAAGGATGATAATGATAAGGATGATGGCCATATGATTTCGGGGACCGTTTGGGCCTTAAAGTTTTCCTGACATTTGTCTTACAGGTGAGGAAAAACCCCGATAAAAACCTCACCCAGAAAAACTGCCCCGACCGGGGATCGAACCCGGGCCCGCTGCGTGACAAGGCAGCACGCTACCTCGAGACCACAGCGGTGGACTCATATAGATATATAAAATAAAACAAGTTAAAATACCTTCTTAGGTAAAATCCGTCGTCCTCAACTTTTAAAATATGTGATCTTTATGTCTGTAGGCCTTTCAGGACATCCGCCCCATCTTCAGCAGTTAATTCTTCGCTACAGCATCAAACATCAACCTCGATGCTGTAGCGAAGAATGAACTGCTGAAGATGGGGCGGATGTCCTGAAAGGCCTACAGGGATAAAGATCACATATTTTAAAATTTGAGGACGACGGATTTTACCTATGAAGGTATTTTAACTTATTTTATTTTATGACTCTCCACCTCAACGGTTTTAACAATGAATTTTATTAGTATTGACTTTATATAGATATAAACTATAGTATGAAAGGAATTCCTCAACACCTTATAAGAGCCATTCAGAATTAATATATAGAAACAAATTTTAAAATAGACTGCGGAGATAAAATTAGTAGACAAAACATAGAAATAAACTAGGGAGTAAGACAAGGGTGTCCATTGTCACCAGTATTATTTAATTTATACTTGGACCATGTCATAAATGAATGGCAAGAACAAATTAATATAAATAGTGTATTGACAACTCTGCTTTTTGCAGACGATCAAGTAATAATGACAGCATCAGAAAATGCTTTACAGCAATTCCTTTATACATTAAATAATATCTCTCTAAAATACAATTTAAGAATATCTACATCTAAAACAAAAATATTAGCTCTGAAAGGAAAATGTGCAATAAGAACAAAAATAATGATAAACAATGTAATTATAGACCAAGTTCAGAATTTTAATTATTTGGGATGTCATTTAGGCAATGACAGAAATTTAGATAAACACACTAAAATACAACGATTCAATTATCTATGTGGCACAATTTAACGCACTTTATTGAATAAGACTAGAAAAGAAACTATTTTGAAGTTTTACAAAGTATTGGCAGTTCCATCTCTTATCTATTGATGTGAAACCTGGACATTAACAAAGGCAGATAGTAAACAAATAGAGGCTGCTGAAATGAAGATGTTGAGAGCAATAGCAGGATACCAAAGGACCGATAAAATGAAAAACGAAGATATAAGAACAGAACTTAATATATTTAATCTCTGTGAAAGAACAAAATATTATCAAAATGCTTATCTTCAGCACGTATTACGAATGAATGAACAGCGCATACCAAGAAGAATGTATAATTATAAACCAAAAGGGAGAAGAATGTTGGGAAGACCATTGAAGAGATGGAAGGACCAATTTGACCTATAATGAGATCAGAAACAGGCCACTGGCTTAATCCTTGTTGTTGATGATGATGAACTATAGTAAACGTTATATACCCATCAAGTCCACCGCTGTGGCCTCGAGGTAGCGTGCTGCCTTGTCACGCAGCGGGCCCGGGTTCCATTCCCTGTCGGGACAGGCTCCTGGGTGAGGAAGCTTAGGGCCCAACGGTCCCCGAAAATCATCTGGCCATCATCATCCTTTGATGCGTGGAAAGCAACGGGAAGCTACCACACCTATAATTCCCTAGTAAAGCTGCAAAGCATAGCATGATGGATAGCCATCAATATTTTAGATAGGGCCAAAAAATCGTCTCAAGATTTTCTTTCCGAATGCTAATATATTTTGATGGTTGGACTCTTGTAATATCCACGACTAATGCATAACTCAATATCGTTCTTAATACTGTTCTATACACGCTCAATTTTGAGGTACTACACATTCATTCTTTAACCCTTAAATTGGCAAAACAGTAATTTCAGGTATCAGTTATTTAAATGTGGTGGACCGCACTGAAAATAATCTCGTGAATAACTTATTATTAGGTATAGGTCTATTGTATAATTCCACACATATTTCGGCAATTTCTTATCGTTACCCTGCTTCTGTTTTATTAAATATACAGTATTATATAAATTTAGTCCACCACTGTGGTCTCGAGGTAGCGTGCTGCCTTCTCACGCAGCGGGCCCGGGTTCGATCCCCGGTCGGAGCAGTTTTTCTGGGTGAGGTTATTATCGGAGTTTTCCCTCACCTGTAAGACAAATTTCAGGAAAACTTTAAGGCCCAAACGGTCCCCGAAATCATATGATCATCATCACCATCATCATCATCCTTCACCGGTGTGGAAAGCAACGGGAAGCTACCATACCTACAATTCCCTAGTAAAGCTGCAAGCATAGCATGGAAATGCTATGATTGCAGTGAAGAACCTGCCTTCGGGCAGAATTACTATGGATGGATGGATATAAATAAAAAAAATTGATGTATCCTATAGGATATATTGTGAATTTAAGCGTTAATCGTGAAAGGTAAACTTTCAATATTACTTGTAATAATGAAATACATTTTAAAGAATGATTCAATATCTACCGTCAGTTGACAAAATGAAAAGCGAATTGTGTCATAACTACAGTAATTTTTTTTTTGAAAATCGAAATAGTTTATTTTTGATTAGCCGTATTTATGAAAAATAAGTAGGCCTGCTGATGATTTGAACTTCTTATGTCCATATCATTTTTATTTGGAATGAATTTATTGAGTAGGTCTACTTATAAAATGACTATCAAGTTTGTTATGTATTTTGTATATCGTTTGGAGAACGTTTTTTTTATTGAATATTTACAACCAATACAAAAACGTGGCTAGATTTTCATGCTGTTTTATTCATTTTCAGTATTTTGAAAATAGAGGAAAATTGAACATGCCCAAACTTTTCCAGAGTTGTTGGACATTTAAATCTGAAACGAATGCGTTAAAATATAAACGAAATTGCATAAAAAAAGCCGTATTTCATCGCGCTAAATAGGCGTACGCACCGGTTGGGAATCTCCGTTCTAAGGAACCAAAGTAAGATGAGGGGAAAATGCATGTTGGGATGATGCACGCGACCAAGTTCAAGCGTCTTAAAATAATAACGAAATTCTAGTGGGAAAACCTAGGGTTTGAGGGTATGTTTTGGGTTGTATATGATCTGTAAGTTTAATGCAAATTTATGGCTGGATATGTGGTAAGTGGACCAGTTCTCTGGAGAATAGTGGAACGTGACTCCATGGTAGGCAAAGTGGAGGACTTGGTCCACTACTGAATGAAAGGGAAGCATCTGTAGAGTGATAGACGTCAGTCTTGACTGCTTATGACGGATTTAGCGGGCGCCTCCACCACTCAATGGCTTCCCATCGCCGCGCCGCGGTGACCGACTGCTCATCATCGCTACTGAGAGATTGATGACGCTGGGGTCACTTATCTGTCTACCCTTCAACCATCACTTTGCCCCAAAGTGAGGCAATTTACTAAAACAGTCTAAGATTAGACTATATGTTTATTTCGAACTTTTTTTTTTTTTCCATCTATCGTAATTCATAACATTTAATTACGACGCTAAAGTAGGATATATCTTCAGTTTTATAAACTGAAAATACTCGTACAACTCTAATTCTCCCAGTTGCCCTATTTTTCTATTTACAGTGTTCTGCTCTAGGGCAGGTCTTTCACTGCAATTATAGCATTTCCATGATATGCTCTGCAGCTTTACTAGGAAATTATAGGAGTGGTATTATCGCCTCACAATGATGGCTGTCCGTTTATATAAAAGAGGGTGCCGCACGACAATGCTTGATAATGATTAACATGCGAGATTATTATAGTAGCGGTAGTCAGCATCGTTATATTTAATTATATATAATAACAGTCCACCGCTGTGGTCTCGAGGTAGCGTGCTGCCTTGTCATGCAGCGGACCCGGGTTCGATTCCCGGTCGGGAAAGACTCCTGGGTGAGGTTATTTCGGGGTATTTCCTCGCCTGTAAGACAAATGTTAGGAAGCTTAGGGCCCAACGGTCCCCGAAAAATCATTCGGCCATCATCATAATCCTTATCATTATCAACATCTTTCACCGGTGTGTAAAACAACGGGAAGCTGCCACACCTATAATTCCATAGTAAAGCTTCAAAGCATAGATTAAAAATGCTATGATTGCAGTGAAAGACCTGCCCTCGGGTAGAATTACTATGGATGGATATATAATAACAGCTGCGGAAACTAAGCGAGCCGCTGGATAGCCATCATAGTGAGGCTATAATAGCTTCCCGATGCTTTCCACACCGTGGATGATGATGATGGCTATATGATATTCGGGGACTGTTTGGGCTTCCTGATATTTGCCTTACAAGTGAGGAAAAACCCCGATAAAAACCTCATCCAGAAAGCTTGTCCCGAGCAGGAATTGAACCCGGGCCCGCTACGTGACAAGACAGCTCGCTACCTCGAGACCACAGCGGTCGACTAGTTATGCTATATGGACTCTTACTTTAAGGGAAGAGAAAATATTACGAGTAAGCCCTATTTGAGAATAAAGTTCTTAGGAGACGTTTTTGGAGCAAAGAGAGATGAACAGTCAGATGATTGGAAAAAACTTCGTAACAGTGAGCTACATGATCTTTATAGGAAACCAGATATAATAAGAACATTAAGTCTCGTAGACTGGGATGGGCAGGACATGTGAAACGAATGGGGATTGAAAGAGGGACATTGAAGTTTCTTGTTGGAAAACCAGATAGAAAATGGCCAGTTGGTAGACCAAGAATGAGGTGGGAGAAATATTACTCGACCTCATTAACTTTTTAGCCGGTGAGGGGAAGCAATGGCGCTAGTGTCGAAGAGGGGAAAAGTGTCTCCTTCCACCGTTGGTACAAGCGAATGACTGGACAAGTGGTATAATCAGTGGCAACATATAGTGGTAGACTTATTTGAAATAGGAGATGAAGTTAATGAAAGATCATCGGAGGTTGTACGCCTACGGGTTTCTGGATAATGTGACGTACAGAGAAATTAATTCAGCACTGACTTCCAACAACTGTCTGGCAGACTTAAATGTGTATATACTGTGAATATATGGTCTAACTTTCGCATTTGACATTGTCACTAACAACTGACTATACACGAGTGACGGATAATAAACACTGTCACTGCAACCTGAGACAAGAGTCTACTACCTCCAACACCTACTCACCCTTACCACATTCTTTTAGTTCCCAGTTTTCCTGCATTGGAAGTTAATGTTGTCGAGTAAAACATTAGTCATGATTTGAGGGAAGTATGTTATACAGTGGATTATTGGAAAAGATTAGCTTAGAATAGGGATGTATAGAAGGCTTATGCGCGCGGCCATGAACTTATGGATTCGATAGTGCCAGTGAGTTAGTTAGTTAACTGAGTATATTGAATAAAAAAACCTTCACAACCAGGAACTTCATGTTACATACAGTTTACAGGCTTACCGTTATCCTAATATTGTCCGGATTATTAAGTCTAGGAGACTTTAGGGAATGCCATGTAGTTCGAATGGATGACGGCAGACATATTTACATTTTTATTGGGAAACCCTTGGGTTTTTCTTAGATTTCCATGGAATCTTTATCAGATTATTAGTTATATATGTACCAAGTTTGGTTGAAATTACCCTGATGATTTCGAATTATGCTGGAACATATATAGGTCGTTGTCTATCATTTTTCCATTTCAACCTCCCCTGTTATACCTCTAATAGTGATAAGAGTATTTTACCGCTTACAGCCACCCATATTGATGGATCGTAATTTACATATGTACCAAATTTGGTTTAAATTGCCTCCATGCATTCGAGGACTTATGCCGGCATATATATATATATATATATATATATATATATATATATATATATATATATATATATATATATGATATGAAAAGAAAAAGAATGCTTGAGTCGGGATTTGAACTCGAGTCTCTAAAGTCTGTACCTTTAGCGCTCTAACCAACTGAGCTACCCAAGAATTCCAAGACAAACATACAATTTTCTTATACATGTAGTATTTTATAAAATATATATATATATATATATATACACATATGAGACATGATAAGAAAAATAAATGCCTGAATGGGATTCGAACCCGGACTTCTGAGTTGGTACCCCAGCGTGCTATCAATTACACTACCAGGCAAATCGAATTCAAACACCTATCATTCTTATAGGCCTATATATATATATATTCTCCATTATTACTAGATGTCGCGAGAACTCGGTCTTCACTGCCACCTAGTAGCTGACTATAACGAGTAAGCAAATTAAAGAGAATATTTTTATTATATATATATGTGTGTGTGTTCCTTGGCTCTAGTCCCGAGGGTTGCGGGTTCAAACTCGATCGTGGTCGATGGATTTTTAAGGATTCAAAAATCCATGGGACAAGTCTCGGGAGGGGGGGACTTTAAGCCCTGAGTCCCGAGTCCGACAAATGTTCGGGGGGGGGAGTGAATATAAAAAAGCTCTGTGCAAAATTTACCGAACGATCCCTTCCTCGTAATATTCTCGTTTCCTAGATGTCACTATGTGGCGAAGGCGGCGAAACACGCATTGACATCTATTCGAAAACAAGTGTAACTAAAATTCTTATCGTTGACTTTGTCCCCTGTAGAGGGCAGTTACGTCTGCGTCTCACTGAGAGACACAAATGATATACAAGCCTATAAATAACAAAATAAACTAAATTAAAATTAATCAATTCAATATTATTAGAGAAGAGAAGTGGAAAAATCAGAAACCGTCAATTAATACACGGAAGTAATTATTACAAAATAAAGAGGAAGCTAATGTTTGCAAGTCCCTGAATTTCTTGTGGTAAGGAGCTCCATTACACTTAACTTAGCTGTGGGTACGGAATAGGGAATATAATAATGGAAGGTTCTGTGTTGTCGGCTGTGAAGTAGTAGAGGGTTCTGGTGCCAACGTGTAATTAAAATTGTGATTGGAGGATAGGAGATGGAAGCAAGAAAGTATAATTTTGAATACCAAAATAAGATAATGCATTTTTGTATAATCATGAAGACGGAGACAGCATATTTACGGAAGTATGAAGAAATTTAGTCATATTTACGAATATTTAATATGTAGATCTATATCTGACAGAGCGGGCGAAGGAAGAACAATGCTGGAACGAATAAAGAAGAGGAAAATAAATTGGATTAGCTACTGGCTAAGAAGAAACAACCTACTGACTGATGCCCTAGAAGGAATGACCAACGGAAAAATGGTTAGAAGTAGAAGAATATATCAGATGACAGACAATATTAAAATTAATGGTTTGTATGCACGCCGTAGCGTAGTGGTTAAGGCACTGAACTACAAGCCGGAGGGTAGAGGGTTCAAGTCCCGTTGGGGTCAGGAATTTTAAACTGACCCAAACCCTCTGGCGGCCCTCTGGCGGCACTATGGCCCTGGGGTCGACTCAGCCTCTAACGGAAATGAGTACCAGACGCTTGTTCTGGGGGTAAAGGCGGCCGTCACGCAGGGCTGACAACCCGGCTGACATAAAGTGCCGATTGTCTAGAAAAAGTGGGAGCCTTAACCTCCTACTACCCCAAGGGCCTCCGGGTCTGTTGTGGGATCACTTTACTTTTTACTGTATGTGGATACAAAATGGAAGGATAAGTTAAGGAAAGAGTGGAGAATACTGAGTTTGCAATGAAAGACCTGCTCATGGGCAGAACACTATCCATGTATGCATGTATGTATATTTGATACACATGCATATGTTGCAATTTACGGTTGTCTGTCTATAAGATGTGAGAATAATCTATGTTATCTAAAATATATCCTTAAGGGTTCAAATTGTTAATATTATAGTAAAAAAAAAGTTGAAGGTATAGGCCTACTTGAAAGATTAACATTTAAGGTTAAATCATTAATATAAGAGATTTGATATGGAATTAAGTCTACACATTTAAATTAGGTTTGTTTTAATAGAGAGAAAAATTAAAATGAATACATGAAAGGTCGAAAGCAAACAAACAATACATATTGCTATATTATAGTCGTTAATATTTTACAGCCAATAAAAGGCAAACAATAAAATATAGAAACAGTAAAGTGTTTTAAAATGAATTTCCCTTATGAGACAGCTGTTTGTTACATGTCAGTTCTGCATCAAGGGAATGGAATTTGCACTTTTACAGACAACTTCTGTCTAGAGCAGTTCTGCACACCTTCATTATCTCTGAGTTGCACGATACTGCGTTCTGTCGTACTTACATGAATGACGACCATAATTGAAAATTCAATTTCCTAAATTTCATAGTTGCTAACTATAAATAACTAAATAACTATACTGTAATATTAAAATTACCTACCTAGGGCAGGAAATAAAACCACTGCCATTTATGTATACAACGTATAACGTATAGCCTATACAAAAATATATCCGATAGGTAGTGTTAATATACATTATACGAAACAAATAACTGCATTTTAAATTAACTGAACTTTGTTTGAAACAATATAAAACAATAAATTCGTACTTTTCGCCATTTTTGCCTACTTGGTGTCACGGCCTGCTGTAGTCTCAATTAAATTATTTTCGGCATTTATGGTAAATACATTGGCCAGACTGCTAACGTAAGTCAGTTGTTTATAATAAGTTTCTTGGGTGAGGTTTTGTTCGGGGTTTTTCTTCACCTGTAAGGCAAATGTCAGGGAACTTTAAGCCCAAACGATCCCCTAACATCAATCTTCATCATTCATACGTCTTCCAGGCTCCCCAACCTCAGAATTGGGTTGTAGAAAAGAACACAAGAAATGTCCAAATGACAACCTGGGGCATTGAATACAAAAACATTACTCAATTCGATCTAAACATAACAATTATTTTGTTAGTACAACTGTTGTAAGAAAATCAGAGGGAAAGCTCCCAGTTGGTAGGCCAAGAATGAGGTGGGAGAATTGCATTAACAATGATTTGAGGGAAGTAAATTATACAGGAGATGATCGGAAAACATTAGCTCAGGATAGGGTGCGGCCATGAACATAGGGTTCGATATAGTCCCAGTGAGTTAGTTATGTTTATAACTAACTAGACCTAACTATAGGTCTAGAAGGCCCTTCGCCTACCAATCGATTGCTAACCTCATGTCCAATGTGATAATCACGGGGTTGGACGTTGAGTCAGCTATTTTGCGGCCATATGGTTGTTAAGTTCCCTAGTTGTTATATTTCGATTTCTCAACCTAGAGCCGCTACTTACAGTAAACATATTTAAATTATATAAAAACAAAAATTATAAACATTATTATAAAGCACTCTTTCTATCGAATAATATTATACAGAATCATTAATGTCAATATATCAAAAAGTCATCATCATCATCATCATCTTCACGGCATAGGCTCCATGGCCTGTTCCGGCTCAATACTCCATCGCTTTCTTGGTCTGCCAGGATCTCTTCTCCTTCATGGTTTGAACGACGAAGACTGCTTCGGAAGTCTGTTGTTATATCGAAAAGTATGCAAAAATATGAATATAGCAGTACTTACAGAAACAAAAAAAGAAACAAAGAGGTAGTAGGTATATCAAAAAGTTAAATGAAAATATTAGCTTTTAAAGGATCAGTTACAGTAAGAGATAAAATTATCCTGGAAGGGAAACCAATTGCACAAATGAATCATTTAAAATACCTGGGTTATTAGATCTCCTATTTTAAAAATGAAGATCTTCTTTAAAAAAATTGAATTATATATGTGGCACAATAAATTAAGAGAATATAGAAAAATGCAAGAAAGGAAACAAAACTAAAATGTTATAAAGTAATGGCAGTTCCCTCACTATTGTATGGTAGTGAGTTTTGAGTTTTAACAAAAAGAGAAGAGAAGATCATAGAAGCAGCTGAAATGAGATTTGTGAGAAGTGTGACTGGCTGCAAACTTCTGGATAAAAGAAGTAACGAAAATATTAGAAATCAGCTAAACATTTTTTAAACTTTTAGATAAAATGAAACAATCTAGGAAAAACCGGAAAGAACATGTCCAAAGAATGAAAGATGAACGTATACCAAAAATTATATTTAATTACTAACCAAAAGGAGACAAGACTGTTGGTAGACCGAAAAAAGAGATGGATTCAACTTTTTGAATGAGAATCTATGAGACCGGAACAAGCCACATGGGCTTAATCAGAGTATGTTGTTGATGTTGATGATAAAATTATATGTTTTGTATATCCGTCCCCTCAATTTGTAAAAAAAAAAATATTAATTTACTGTAGCCCTCTTGGGACTAGTACCATCATCACAGAAGGTAGATCCACTGTTACTGACCCAGAATGAACTACAGACATATTTGTGATGATTTTGTGGAGAGGATTATATGTACTGGGCGTGTTCTCGTTTAGAAACAAGTTGTTGATTTCCTTTAGAATTTCAATTTCCTTCAGCATGTTTATATTCACTGGGTTACTTTCTCTGTGCTGTATTGTGAGGGTGCTGTCAATATCTTACACACGATGTCCTGCCTGAACGATATATTTGGCATAACTGGATGTTATATTCCGCGTATTTAAAATCTTTTAAAATGTTCTTTAAACCTAATATCGAAATTTCTGCTGGTTCTTCCTGTATAAAACTTGTTGTAGTCTTTACACGTTTGTTTATATACTCCTTTGTTGTTGAAATTATTATTTTCTCCAATTTTACTGATTAATATGTTATTTAGTTTATTTCCAATTCTATATACTACGTCTACTTCCAGTTCTATATGCTATGTTTATATTTTGTCTAGCTTTATTTAGTGTTGGCTAATTTTGATATTTCTTTTCCTGTATACGTGTTATCCAGTTCTTTTTATTGCCATACTGATTTTCAAGTTATGTTCAGTAGGCCTATTGTTCTATTTTTACGAGTTTATAATTTGTGCATTGCAGCAGTTGATTTTGCTATGTGTTTATTAATATACTTTAATTCTGTCTATATTTTGTCGCCTTGATGGCGACGTCAGAATGCATATAGGCTAATTAGTTATGGACGACCAAAATCTCAGAAATATATATATTTTTTTATTTTAACCTTTGTCAATAAATCCAACATAATTTTTTCTTGAATAAGCTTAAATGTTGATATGTGAATATAATTATCAGCAATTAATTTCAGCTTTTTGCAGACGACCAAGATATGTAACTCAGAAGATGGTCTACAGAAATCACTCTTTCAATTAAATAACATTATACGCTATTATAATTTCAAAATATCAATAAGTAAAACGAAAATCTTAGTTTTTAAGGGATAAGATACCGTAAGAGGTAAAATAATTCTGGAGGGGAAACCCATTGAATAAGTGAACCATTTAAAATACCAGGGTTATAAAATCTCCTATTTTAAAAATGAAGATCTTTTTAACAAACTTAATAAATTTAATTATATATGTGGCACAATTAAAATAATATTTAAAAACACAAGAAAGGAAACAAAACTAAAATTTTATAAAGCTGTGGCAGTCCCTTGCTATTGCATAGTAGTGAATTTTGGGTTTTAATTAAAAGAGAAGAGAAGATCATAAAAGGAGCTGAAATGAGATTTCTGAGAAGTGTGGCTGGCTGCAAACTTCTAGATAAAGGAAGAAGTGAAGATATTAGAAATGAACTAAATATCATTAAACTTTTAGATAAAATAAAATAATCTAGAAAAAAAACTGGAAAGAACACGTTCAAAGAATGAAAGATTATCACATTCCAAAAATTATACTTAATTGCAAACCAAAAGGGGACAGGAATGTTAGTAGACCGAAAAAGAGATGGATTCAACTTTTTGAATAAGAATCTATGAGACCAGAACAAGCCACATGGACTTAATCCGTGATTGTTTATGATGATGATGATAATTTCAGCTAATGGAAAAAATTAAACGCAAATTCATTAACTTTCTGACCTTATTCTTTACTCCTATTACTTATCCTAAATAGTGAAAAAAAATATCTTCTATTACCTATTGTATTTTTACATAAATAGAAAATACTTCATTCTAATTTCTCATTTCAGTAGTCTACAGCTTATAAAAGATTGACAAATGGAACAATACAGTACCATGTATAGTAATATTTGTGAAATGGGTGCCACTTTCATAAATATTAAAAAAAAAAAGGTAACTAAATTTGTAATTTAAAAGTAAACAAAATATATACTCAAAAGGAAGTATATGGAAAATTTCTTCTGATTTCCAAATTATTTTATTACATTTCAGAAGTTAGTAAAATTCGGACCAGACAATTCTCAATAGAATTTGTGCGTATAATTTTCTTCAATGACCGGTCCGCAATAGAATATCTATATGTTTAATAATTTATGTATATGTTGATATTTATGTTTAAACAATGAAGTTGGACATAATAATAATAATAATAATAATAATAAATAAAATATTGTACGATACAAGAATTGAAAACCATTATGAATTCGTTTACAAATTCCAGCCTCACCACAGCTTTAGCCGTAAACATCTAAAATTCATCTGTAAAATCTTACTTTCAATATTTGTAACATAAATAACAAAATTAATCCCTAATATGCCTATAACAAGAGATATTTGTTTCACGATCCTCCACTAATAATAATGTTCTATAAGCATCTAAGGGCCTTTGGATAATAAAGAAATAAAGTAGTGTAATTCGTATATGTACGTTATAAAGAGTTAAACAAAAATATGCATATATATATATATATATATAGTAAAATATAAATAAATAAATTATATTTCAGCAATTTTATTTGAGATTTACAGAAAAGATACAAAGAGAAAATCTAATAAATTTACGTAAAAGAGATAAGCTTGATGAAATAGCAGGATAAAAGGCTGCTAACATTGCTATTAAATTTTAATGCATCTTTCAGGATAGAATTTCACTTTGTTTTAAATAGCTTCAACTGTAGTAAAAGAAGTTGTTTAAGTAACAAATTATCCAATGTTTACTCTGATGACATTTGTCGGTGCGGTTCGGGAGAATGTTAAACGGCAGTTGAGGCTGTTTCTGCCGGGACTTCTATAGTCTGTGTCGGCGAAGAGACCAAGGTAAGATATTACTACAAATAAAGAAGACGGACTTTCCATTAAAAGTTTACTTATTTTCTCTCCATATAAAGATTAGTGTGAGTCTGCCTGTCTGTCCTTTATGGATTCAAGAACAACTTGCCCAGCATTTAGAGAATTTTTCTGGGAGAATTAACATATATATAATATTACCGTACATACTATAGGGCCGGAGCTAAAAAAAGTGTACATTATTGCACTAAAAAAGTAGCTTTTTGGATGCTTAAATGGCTTATTCTGCCTAAACCATTACAAATACACTAAATTAATGTGCGCAGAATTGAATATCTAAAACAATTCTCAATATTTAAAAAATGTATTGCGAAATTTACTTGAGGTCACTATATCTGATAAGTGAGGATGACTATTTCGGGTACTACTTTTTATATTTTAAAGTTTCAAAAAAACTCTACAAAAAATAGTCCGCGACAGCATAATTATGTCTATCTTATATGGATAACTCACAATAACCATTTTTGTCATTCAACTCATTGATGTCTAGAATATCGGAATAAGTAAATTCCAGGGTAACGCCAGGCAATTAGCACGGAGTATCTATATATACATATATATATTTATTTATTTATTTATTTATAACTAGCTAATACCCAGCATAGTTGGTACGCCTAAATAAATCGTAATGTGTCTTTTCTTCAGATGAATAAGTAAACGGAAATGATAAAAAAAGTAAATGCCTGAACGGGCAACCTCAAATCCCGTTCAGGCATTTATTTTTCTTATCATGTCATATTAAGTATGCATTGCTCAATGTCAAACATTTAATTATAACATATATATATATATATATATATATATATATATATATGCCTATATTTAGATACCCCGTGCTGTTTACCTGGCGTTGTCCGAAAATCTATGTAGCCCGATGTAGGCCTACTTGGTATATATGAGTTGAAAAACTAAATTCGTTATTTTAAGTTATCCGTAAAACAATTCCCGCTGTGCGCTGCTATGCTTTCCTGGGAATCTACTTATTCCGATCTTCTTGGCATCAATGAAAAACAAAAATGGTTATAGTGAATTTTTCGTAAAAGCTAAACATACGCTGTCGCGGACTTTTTGTAGAGTTTTTTGAGATATTCAATTCTGTGTATATTGATTTGGTTTATTTATTATGGTTTAGGCAGAGCAAGCCATTTAAGCGTACAAAACGATTTTTTTTATTTTTTTCTACAAAGGGTGATTTTTAAGCGTGAAGGGCTTGAGCATTATAGCCTATATCATTCCCGGGAAAATGCCGAACATTTTGCAAAAATCCCCCCACAATTGGATGAACGGTACGGCAGCGCACGTTTGCCCGGGAATCTACTTATCCCGATCTTCTTGGCAACAATCAAAGACAAATATGGCTATTGTGAGTTATCTGTAAAAGATAAACATTAGCTGTAGCGGACTTTTTTTTTGTAGATATTCAATTCTGTGTACATTAATTTTGTGTATTTGTTATGGTTTTAGGCAGCGTAAGCCATTTAAGCGTCAAAAAAAGGGACTTCTTCCACGTTTTTCACGTGTTTAAGGGTGTAGGAGTTAAGTATCAGAACTCTCTTATAGCCTATGTTCATCCCGGGAATTCGCTGAACACTTAGCAAAAATTCCCAACACAATCGGATGAACTACGGAATGGCAGCGCATAACATACGAACAAACAAACATGCAATTCTATATATTGATTATATTTTTTTATTATTAAATTAAAAACATAAAAATACATTTAATATATTCAAGCATAGCAGCGCACGCCGGGTTATAGCTATTACTTCATGAAAATAAACCAATAAACTTAATTAAAACAACAATATTCTTTACAATAGGCCTACATTTAAAATAATAAAGTAGACTAATTACTAAAATAAATAATTACTTACTTACTTACTCACTGACACAATGGAAGCCGTAGGTTCATGGCTGCGCGGACATACGCTCTCCATACATCCCTATCCTGAGCTAATGCTTTCCAATCATTCCCTGTATAATCTACTTCCCTCAAATCATAGTTAATGTTATTCTCTCACCTCATTCTTGGTCTACCAACTGGGCGTTTTCCCTCTGGCTTTCCTACAAGAAGCTTCCATGCAAGTCTTTTATTCCCCATACGTGCAACATGTCCTGCCCATCGCAGTCTACGAGACTTAACGGTTATTATTATATCTGGATTCCTATAAAGACCAAGTAGTTAATTGTTATGTACTCTTCTCCATTCACCTGTCTGTTCATCTCTCTTTGGTCCAAAAATTTTCCTAAGTACTTTATTCTCAAAATACTTGTAATCTCCTTTCCTCCCTTAAAGTAAGAGTCCATGTTTCGCACCCATATAGCCTAATATAACTGGTAGAATAATAGTTTTATAGGCTATATTTTCAGTTTAACGTTTTTTGAAAGGAGTTGGGATATCAAAAGTCTCTGCAATGCATAATAGCACGCATTTCCAGAATTGAGCCTATGTTTAATTTCTTTGTGCATCTCATTCCTATTTGTGATTATTGTTCCTAGCTATTTGAATTCAGCCACTTCCTCAAAATCTCCCTCATTTGTCATTAGCTGTCCATTTCCATTATATAATGAATTTCTACGTGTGACCATATATTTAGTTTTATTGATATAAATAATTCCATTCATCAATTGCAAAAACAAACTTAAACCATGACACGGTTATATAGCCTATATCATATGTTTAGTAAATAGATGAAGACAAACTAAGATTACGTAACATCACATCAAAAACTGCACTAAAATACATAAGTGAAATTTGAATTTTAAATAAAATAAATTCTCATGAACTTAGAGTAGGCCAAATGCGCTTCTTACTTTCACTGTTAGAAATTAATAGACTGGATCACCAAAGGGAACACTAACATCAGAGAAAACTTGGAGTACCTAGTTTAGATGAAGATATAGAAAGATACCAACAAGAATGGAAAAATCATCTGAGAAGAATGGAAAGAAAAATACTTCTAAAATTGGCGTTCCAATATGTTCCAACTGGACATAGAAACCAAGGAAGACCAAAACATCGGTGGAAAGATCAATACCACCTTCGTTAGGTTTATCGTCACAGGTCACACGACCTAAAATTGACTTGTTCATGATGATGTGTATATATATAGGCCTATATATATATATATATATATATATATATATGTTATAATTAAATGTTTAACATTGCACAATGCAAGCTTAATATGGTATGATAAGAAAAATAAATGCCTGACGGGATTCGAACCCGGATCTCTGAGTCTGTACCTCAGCGTGATATCCATTACACTACCAAGCGAATCCAATTCAAACACTTATTTTTCTTATATATGTATTATACTCTCCATTATTACTAGATGTCGCGAGAACACAGTCTTCACCGCCATCTAGTAGCTGACTATAACAAGTAAGCAAATTAAAGAGAATATTTTACCTTATAGCAGTGACGCTTTATACATATATAAGAAAAATAAGTGTTTGAATTGGATTCGCCTGGTAGTGTAATGGATATCACGCTGAGGTACAGACTCAGAGATCCGGGTTCGAATCCCGTCCAGGCATTTATTTTTCTTATCATACCATATATATATATATATATATATATATATATATATATATATATATTATAGTAGGTATATGTCTCACATACAATTTTCTATAGATTATAGGCCGGAAAATGAAAATTATAGACCATCCTCTTTAATAACAAAATTATATAAATAAAGTCCACCGCTGTGGTCTCGAGGTAGCGTACTGCCTTGTCACGCAGCGGGCCCGGGTTCGATCCCCGGTCGGGCCAGTTTTTCTGGGTGAGGTTTTTATCGGGGATTTTCCTCACATGTAAGACAAATGTCAGGAAAACTTTAAGGCCCAAACGGTCCCCGAAATCATATGGCCATCATCATCATCCTTCACCGGTGTGGAAAGCAACGGGAAGCTACCACACCTGCAATTCCCTAGTAAAGCTGCAAGCATAGCATGAAAATGCTATGATTGCAGTGAAGGACCTGCCTTCGGGCAGAATTACTATGGATGGACATTGTGCATATCTTATTAAATTAAGCTAAATCGAATTTAACAACATTCTCGTAACGTAAAATTAATTAGGCCCACTGACCGAGCGAGACATTCAATTTTCTTCCCAAGGTAAAATTGTGCCAATATGAGGTACGTATAGCTGTTTTCTGCACATTAAAAAAATATATTTATAGTAATGTGTCGTGAACGAGTTTTAAGTGTAAGCAACGCCTATTTAAAACTGATGGGTCTGACATCATTACTTCGGGATCGTATATATATATATATATATATATATATATGGAATGATAAGAAAAATAAATGCCTGGACGGGATTCGAACCCGGATCTCTGAGTCTGTACCTCAGCGTGATATCCATTACACTACCAGGCGAATCCAATTCAAACATTTATTTTTCTTATATATGTATTATACTCTCCATTATTACTAGATGTCGCGAGAACTCGGTCTTCACCGCCATCTAGCAGCTGACTATATCAAGTAAGCAAATTAAAGAGAATATTTATACCTTATAGCAGTGACGCTTTATAGATGTTATAATTAAATGTTTAACATTGAGCAATGCAAGCTTAATATGGAATGATAAGAAAAATAAATGCCTGGACGGGATTCGAACCCGGATCTCTGAGTCTGTACCTCAGCGTGATATCCATTACACTACCAGGCGAATCCAATTTAAACACTCATTTTTCTTATATATGTATTATACTCTCCATTATTACTAGATGTCGCGAGAACTCGGTCTTCACCGCCATCTAGCAGCTGACTATATCAAGTAAGCAAATTAAAGAGAATATTTTTTTTACCTTATAGCAGTAACGCTTTATAGATGTTATAATTAAATGTTTAACATTGAGCAATGCAAGCTTAATATGGAATGATAAGAGATCCGGGTTCGAATCCCGTCCAGGCATTTATTTTTCTTATCATTCCATATTAAGCTTGCATTGCTCAATGTTAAACATTTAATTATAACACACACACACACACACACACACATATATATATATATATATATATATATATATATATATATATATCCTCGGAACAAACTTATAACCATTAAAAAATATTACAAACATATAGGCTAATTCAACAGTAAGAAGTAGGCCTACTATCGAATAAGGAGCTGAAGGATGGAAATTCAAATTACGTCAATGGAAATGGATTTCTTAATGAGAGCATCTGTCTAAATGTTCTTTCCATTGGTATTCGTGCTCTTCTAGTTTATCAATTATTGAAAATATCTCCAGTTCATTTCTTATTAATTCATTGTGTAATCTATCCATGCGTGTAGTCTACATCCTTTTACGGATCTTAAACATTTCATTTCAGTGGCTTGAATGTGTGAGACATTATCTTTCTTTGTAAGTACCCAAGATTCAGATCCATATAAAAGAACAGGAACAGCCATAATTTTATAAAACCTGAGCTGAGTTTCTCTTCGAGTCTTTTGGTGGGTTCTTCTTACGGTGCCACACATCATTTGATATCGGTTTAATTTATTATGTATATCCCAATCGTTATATTTGAACCAAGATACTTAAAGTGTGCTATCTGTTCTATTATTTTATTATTGATTACTATTTTTGCTCTGACTGGCACTTTGCCCTGAAAATCCATAATTTTAGTTTTTGAAGTTGAGATTTTGAGATTATAATAGAGTCATAATTGATTCAACATGTAAATGGCTCTTTGTAAATCATCCTCTGACTTCTGTATAATTACCAGATCGTCTGCATACACTAACATATTCATATACATTTCCTTATTAATTTGTATTCCTATTGGACTTGATTTTTTCCATTTTCGTATAACCTCGTTAAGATACATACTAAACAATGTAGGTGATAATGTAGGCCTACACCCTTGTCGAACTCACATATATCACTCACACACACACACTAGCTAGTACCCGGGGTGCGCTGCTACGCCTAAATAAATGAAATATTATGGATTTATTATATTATAGGTAGGCCTATACACTGCGACAAATCAAACATGGCGGTTCCGAGTCAATTTTAAATTTCGAATTTCAGGTAAACCCACACTTCTAACGGCCGGATTTCGATTTTTGGTCAATACCTACCGGTTTATTTTAACATCATATAACATCGAAAATTGCGACTGCGACCTAATTGATTTACCGGGTCCAATTGTGAATCTAAACCATCCAGGGACCCACCCAAACACACACCCAAAAAATTTAATCAAAATAGGTCCAGTTGTTTTACACACACACACACACACACACACACATATATAGGCCTATATATATATATATATATATATATATATATATAGAGAGAGAGAGAGAGAGAGAGAGAGAGAGAGAGAGAATACATCCCACTTCTCTATTCGACCTAGATAATAAACACTGAAACACAGCTAAAACATTCAAGGACACGCAATACGATCTTGAAATATGCATGGAAAGAAAGACTAGAAGCATCCTTTATCATTGCAAGAGATGACTAAACAGTTTCTAGGAATTCAAGCTGATAACAACAAGAATTGACACCGTAAACAGAAAATACTTTAATTAATAAGCATGACTCATTGACTGACCCCGCAAGCCGCTTTGTTATTAATTCCTCTATACCTATACACTTAATAACACTGTAATTACCGATATATATATAAGCAAACCGTTCCGACCAATTGATACTAAAATTGATATTGCTCTCAAATTTCTATCAATGTAATTCTATAGTTTCCGTTTAACAAGCAACGATAATCGGTACAACCTGCTGCCGGTGTAATTGATTGATTCTTATTTACTATCAATAACAATATTTACTTCTAATAATAATAATAGTAATAACAATAATAACAACAATAATAATAATTCGTTATCTCAGTCAAATATTCGGGTTTTTTCAATAATTTGTCGACGTTTCAATCTCCTTTTGCGAGATAATTTTCAAGACATCTGACGTATCCATTTAGACATTTTGTATGGATGTTTATACTACATAGATACCATTGCCAAAACAATTGTGTGTGTAAATAATTATATATATATATATATATATATATATATATATATATATATATAGCCTATGCATAGTAATTCGGTCCGAGGGCAGGTCCTTCACTGCAATCATACCATTTTCATATTATGCTTTGCAGCTTTACTAGGGAATTATAGGTGGGGTAGCTTCCCATTGCTTTCCACAGCGTTGAAGGATGATGATGATAATGATCAGGATGATGATGATGGCCGGATGATTTTCGGGGACCGTTGGGCCCTATGCTTCTTGACATTTGTTTTACAGGTGAGGGGAAAACCCCGAAAAAATCTCACACAGGAGCCTGTCCCGACCGAGAATCGAACCCGGGCCCGCTGCGTGACAAAGCAGCACGCTACCTCAAGACCACAGCGGTGGACATATATACATAACAAATTTAAATTAACAAAATCAAAATTCCAATTTTATGATTAAAATATGTTATCAAGAATCCGAAGACGGACCACAGCGAAAACTCTATATATTTTATTATATAAGACCTAAACCTGTGACTCGAACTTATAATGGCATGTGGGATCAAGCCGAAACGTCGGAATCAGTGAATCCAAGACGCGGAAAACCCAAGAAAACTTTCATATCCATACTTACATCGGCGAAAATCTGCAATAAATATATATATATATATATATATATATATATATAATGTCCGCCGCTGTGGTCTCGAGGTAGCGTGTGGCCTTGTCACACTTGTCGATCCCCGTTCGGGACAAGTTTCTTGGGTGTGATTTTTTCGGGGTTTTCTTACCTGTAAGATAAATTTCAGGAAAATTTAAGACCTAAACAGTCGCCGAACACCATCTGGTCATCATTATCATCAATATCATATTCGCCTAATTAGCTTAAGTTTAGTTTAAGGTCTCTTCTGGCGCATCATTATTATCATCATCAACTCTCATATCATCGGGGCAGCGTAACCACGCCTTCCAGGCGCCCAACCTCAGAAGTGGATTACAAGTACGCCATGTCAGGAGAGAACATCAGAAATGTCGAAATGACAACCTGGGGCATTTGGAAATACACACAGACACACACACACACACACACACACACACACAGATATATATATATATATATATATATATATATATATATATATATATATAGGCCTATATATATTAAATAATACCGATTGGGTAGTATTGTTAATACATTCTGTGTCTATATGTTTGAAATCATCACTGGCGCAATTACAAATGATTTTATGGATATTTAAATACATTTATTTGTTATTGTAATAAATGACATTTAACAGAATGTGGCTTATCATTCTGCTGCCCTAAGCCCTTCATATGTATATAAAATTATTTACACACACAAAATTGCCTTTACAATATCTATGTAGTATGAACAACCATACAAAATGTATAAATGGAAATGTTAAATGACTTGAAAAAAAAAACTAGACAAATTATTGAATAAACTGAGTATTTGACTGAGATGACGAATTATTATTGTTATTATTGACTACTCTCAGGGACTAATATAAAGACATATTAAATATTTGCTTCTGTACACATTAATTTCAACTACAATACATCTTTTGTAAGTCCCGATGAACTACCGGTTACCATGCTCGCCTCTAGTTCACAGGTTTGGAATTTAAACCCTACGGGGGTCCACGGATTTTTGAGCCTTAAAAAACCTGAGTATGTATTCCTTCGAAAGGATGTAAAACCATGAGTCACGTGGTGTAGATATAAGCGAAGTAAAATAACCTCAGTTCCGCATGACGAAACCTACCTTGAAATTTCTCCCAGAGAGACGTAGTGATGTACCAAGACCGAGTTAAGGCACCAAATTCCAGAGTCAAATATCTCATATAAACTAGAGGTAAGTAATACACTCCGGAATAGGCGGACTGGATATTCCTCACTACCTGCCGACTGCACCGCGTCCCGCTTCACTCCACTCCGTTTTTACTCAAGCAGGGAGTCCAATTGCTCCGTACAGTGTGTTGTCATTGCTGGATTCTTGATTCCATTTCTGTGCCTTGCAGTTAAAAACGGCAGATTTTTTGGACACAAGCTTCTCTGGGGGCAATTTTAAAGTCAGATTCGACATGCAATAGTTAACAGTTCCCTTGTAAGAAGACAATGACAATTTAATCAGTGGGCCCGGGTTCGATTTCCGGTCGGGACAGCCTCCTGGGTGAGGTTTTTTCGGGGTTTTTCGTCACCTGTAGGACAAATGTCAGGAAGCTTAGGGTCCAACGGGCCTCGAAAATCACCCGGCCATCATTATCATCCTTATCATTATCATCATCCGGTGTGGAAAGCAACGGGAAGCTACCATACCTATAATTTCCTAGTAAATCTGCATAGCATAGCACGAAAATGCTATGATTGCAGTGAAAGACCTGCCCTCGAGCAGAATACTATAGATAGAGACAGATAAGCTAATTTCAAATGCAATAATAAAATTAATGTACTCGTCAAACTTGCTGTTCGCACGGAATATTAATACAACTAAAGAGAAAGATTTCTGCTTAAATAGAGATTTGAATCCAAGATCTCCAGTTTTACGCGCTGGCGCACTGAATGATTGTGCTAATTAGGTAATTCACGAAGAAACATACGTTTCTCTATCTAAAATTCCCGTATATCCCTTTTAGTGAACTTCTATTTATATTTCAACAGTTTTGCTTATAGTAAGAATATATTATAATGGGGATTTAATCAGTGCCATACAGGCACGAAGTTAAGTACAAACGTAATGTTGAAATACATGTAGACTTACTGAGTTAATATAACTAAAGAGAAAAACTGCCGCCTATAATCGAGATTTGAACCAAATGTATCCAGATTTACGTGCTACTTAGGCAATTCTCTCTTCTGTACAGGAAAAAATATCTTAGTTTATGCATGTAAAAATAAGTCCTTTCTATTTTAAGGGAGGAGAAACTATTACAAGTATTTGAGAATGAACTTCTTAGGAAATTATTGGAACAAAGAGAGATTAGCAGACAGGCGAAACGGAGAAGACCCTTAGGTTACCAGCCGGCTGCTGGTCTCATATTCACATGTGTTAATCACAGAGCTGAAAGATCATCCACCCGTATAGGGGTGGCATGTGGTCACCAAGACGGGTTTCCCAGCCGTTATAGCTTTTTTTTTCAACGTGGTGCCGCTACTTATTGTAGTCTCTCAAATTCCTCACGACGGTCCCACACTGCCTGATATTTCACGAGAAAAAAATCCACACGGGGATTCGAACCAGCGCAAACCCTGTAGTTCTGCACCAAGGTACGGTGCCTTACACACTAGTAGATGTAGTCAATGATTTCAAAATTCAAGTATCTTAAAAAAACTGAAGATTTAACATATTCTTTCGAAAGACCTACAAGATGCTTTAAATAAATTATTACCCAGTTGAGAATGACGAAATCTCAGGTATGAATTTCATTGTTTTAACTTTAATTAGTATATACAGGCCTATCATTATTATTATGGTATATTATTATTACTATTAAATTATTATTATTATATTATTATTATTATTATTATTATTATTATTATTATTATACCCAATGGAAAGGAGGAAGAGAGGAAGACCGAAGAAAACTTGGAGAGAAGAAGTACAAGCAGCTATGAATATCAGAGGAATGGAGGAAGATCAATGGATGGACAGAGAGGAATGGCGTTTGGTTTCCGGAAGACGGCGGCAGCTGCCATGATACCGGATAATAATGATTATTATTATTATTATTATTATTATTATTATTATTATTATTATTATTATTATTATTATTATGGTATATTATTACTATTAAATTATTATTATTATTATTATTATTATTATTATCATTATTACTATTAAATTATTATTATTATTATTATTTTTCTTATCTCTAATTCCGAGGGACGTGGTCGATGGATTTTTAGGGTGAAAAAAAAAAATGTCTTCCGGGAGGGACTTTAAGAGGGACAAGTTTGAAGATTTTTTCAGGCTGGTAAAAAAATACATAAAGGTTTCTGTGCAAAATTTACCCACCGTTTTCGATCCAGTAATAACTTAGTTACCAACTAGATGTCTGCTCAAGGCGCTAGGTCGACCCTCTATCACTTGCTGACATCTATGTGTAAATGAGCGTAACTAAATTAAGTTGGTTAATAAATTCCCATTAGGGAGCGCTCTAATTCCGGCATAGGGAAGGAAAGGGGTTAAGAGAAGAATTATTATATCATCATTAATTCCACGTGTCTACCTGGGTTGGATTATTTCGGAATGGAAGTAAAGCCGAGGCTCCTGAATTATATTTCGAAACGTAAAAGAAGTTTAAAAAAATGCATGAATGATGGGAGGAAGTCGAAGAGGTCAATGAAGGAAAGTATGGATGAACGTAGAGAAGGTCATTGTAAGTTTGGGATTGAAGAACCGAAAATTAAATCTAAGGCTAAGAAAGGCTGTTGTGATGGAAGCAAGGTTCGCTTAGGACCGTAGATAGCAGCAGCAGTAGTAGTAGTAGTAGTAGTGGAAGAACTATTAGTAGAAACATCAAGACATAATTAAGAAGTTACTGAACATGCTGACCACTTGTCACCCCTACACTGGCTGATTATCATCTACCTCTGTGATTGACACATGTGGATGTGAGGCCAGCAGCCGGCTGATAGGCTAAGGGCCTTGTAGGCCTGTCGCGCCAGGAGTTTTTGAACACAATTCATCAGACCTTTAACATTCATATTTTATTTGCGATATTTATACCTTAAATTGTCAAGGAACGTCGTTAAATGAAATATCGGTACTATCTTACCTCGTATGACTACCGACTTTTACACAAAACTTCTACTTAATAATATGTTATTTATTAATTTTTAATGTGAATTTTAGTCTTATTGATAAAAAATCTCAGGTGGTTAAAGATGATCATGAAATAAAATGCTTACAAAAATTAGATAGGCTATTATTATTTGTTGGTAGCCTTTACAAAATTTCGTTAAGAGCTGAAATTTTTGTCATCTCCTACGTTAGTATGTTAACACTTCCTGTCATTACTGTTACAATTCAAAGTTTAGTTCCACTGTCACATACCGGGATTGTAAACCCTATGTATTAAGCTACACCGAGAAATCACGAGACGGCACCTATCGCTTTACTTCATTACCCAAAGATTAAAAAAATATGTAAGTAAGATTTTTATGTTCTTATCTATGGACATTAACAAAGGTAGATAGTAAACAAATAGAGGCTGCTGAAATGAAGATGTTGAGAGCAATAGCAGGATACCAAAGGACCGATAAAAAGAAAAATACAATTAAATACGTACTAATAATAAATATATTTACTATAATCACATAAATAAGTGAATATATATATATATTAATTAATTATTCAATAATATAATTTAAGTTTTTATTTAAATGGGGGTAAATTAAATTGGAAATATCTACATAGTAGTAATATTTTGAAAATTATTTAATTAACAATATTATATATTTGAAGATATAAGAACAGAACTTAATATATTTAATCTCTGTGAAAGAATACGTATTACGAATGAATGAACAGCGCATACCAAGAAGAATGTATAATTATAAACCAAAAGGGATGGAAGGACCAATTTGACCTATAATGAGATCGGAAGGTAACTTAAAATATTCCTATAATATATGTGTAATTATTATAGTATCTATAAAGGTTCCGGTTGGCCTCAAATTTCTTGAAAAGTTTTATCTTTAAGGGGGGTAGAATTTAAGTTGGAATATATCTAACTTGCAATTATCAATAAGGCCATTGGGCTTAATCCTTGTTGTTGTTGATGATGATGATGGAAAAGCGAATCTGAGAAACATGGATCCGCAAGAAACATGATAGGCACTACACTAGATCATCGGGTCAAATTGAAAAAAAATAAAATAAAGAAGCAAGAAAAGATAGATAGATAGATAGATAGACAGATAGATAGAGAGAGAGAGAGAGAGAGAAAATAAAGAGAGAAAGAAAAAAAATAAAGAGAGAGAGAGGCAGAGAGAAGGGAGCTGTTAATAAAATCTCACGTTGCGATAAGGAATGTGTCATCGAGTGCACTGCCTTGTTACGAAGTCCCCAATGTTTAGTCTAATATAAATAGCTGACTCTTGTTTGGAATCTTAATCGCCTCTTCTCTGTTCGCAATAAGAATGACCGTTACTTATTATCCTCAACATAAGCAAAAGTGTATTACAGTCTTACATAGTAGGCTAGATATAATCGACAAAAGTGGAATAGAAGGCAGCTGACAGGCCACATTACACAAAAAAAAAAAAGGTGGAGTGAAAAAACAGTAGGTGGTTAAATTATTAAATATAAATAATATATATAATGGTAAACATATGAACGATTCAATCTAAAACCGTACAAGAAATGTAAACCTATATGTTTTTATTGTTGTAATTTACAGAACTGGCCTATGTTCAATGGTTTTAGATTTTAACTATAATTCGGTGAAAATAGTTTTACTAATTCCGACAGAAATAAGATCAAACCACTAGAGATAGATTCATATCAATTCCGAAAAAAAAATTATTGAATTGAATATTAATTAGGGTGGATTAAAAGTCATTTTAAGTCCCGCGCCGTAGCCGAGCGGTTAAGGTAGGAAGCCTTGGCGCAGAGCTACGGGACTTACGCTGGTTCGAGTCTCCATGGGGGAAGAAATTTTCTCATGGTATTTCGGCCAGTATGGGACCGGTGCCCACCCAGCATCGTGAGGCAATTGGGTAGCTACAATAAGTAGCGGCTCCAGGTTGAGGAACCAGCTATAACGCTTGGGGACTCGATATGCTAACCACATGTCACCCCTACACTGGCTGTTGATCATCTACCTCTGTGATTGACACATGTGGATGTGAAGGGCCAGCAGCCGGCTGGTAAAAGGGCAACCGCTGAAAAGTGGAAAGACCCTCAATCAGAAAAGTCATTTTATAAATATTGTTAATTTGATTCTATTGGCTACAATAATCAAAACCTCACTGATACATTAAAAGTAGGCCTATATGCCTTTATAACCGAGCGGTTTAAGATATATGCCTTTTTTACAGAGTAAAAAGGAAAGATTCCCTATAAACCGGATATCTTCAGAATCCTTCATTGAATGAATAACAACTCTCGCACATATTACTCAACAATGTTAACTTTCAATGAGGAAAAACTGCGAACTAAAAGAATGTGGTAAGGGTGAGTAGGGGTTGGAAGTAGTAGACCCTTGCCTCAGGTTGCAGTGACAGTGTTTATTATCCGTCAGTCGTGTATAGTCAATTGTTAGTGATAATGCCAAGTGCGAAACTTAGATGTTATATTCACATAATATACACATTTAAGTCTGACAGAAAGCAGTTGGAAGTCAGTGCTGATTTAATTTCTCTGTACGTCACATTATCCAGAAACCCGTAGGCATACAAACTCCGAAGATGTTTTATTAATTTCATCTCCTATTTCAAGTAGGTCTACCACTATATTTTGCCACTGATTATACCACTTGTCCAGTCATTCGCTTGTACCAAAGGTGGACGGAGACTGTTGTGATAGGGCTTAACTTGACTATTTAACTCATGCCCCAAATGGGAGTCAATGACCAATCATGTTTCAATGATTTCTGTTTTACAACCAATCAGAGTCGTGTTTCACGAAATATTTATCAGTGTTATAATTACCATATTAAAGAAAGCTCCTCCTTTTTAATATTCTGAAATAGTATGATCTAGTTGCAGTGATAAACAAAAGAAGCAGATGAAGCGTACCTATCGTTTCTCATTTGTTTTCAAACATCGCCGTTTACATTAGATATATAAATATTTTAAAATAACTACAGTTAAATAATGATTTGTGAGTAAACAGCTTAATTTTATTCGTTAAATAGTCCTAACAAATGCCACTCTTGATTTCCAAATTCTCTAGATAAATTCACTCCTCACTTCGTGAGTCGTGAATTTATCGATAATTTGGAAATCACTCGTGGCATTACTTATGATAAATTACGGGTTTAACCGGATTAATATTACATCGTTTATTTAAATAATTGACATATTAAATCTTAAATCACCCTGTAGCTTCTACTGAACAAACAAATTGTAGCAACTCATTTAGAAAGATTCACAAATATGTTTATATAATAGCGAAAGTTTTTTCCAGAAATAATGTGTTTATCTTGCGACAAGAGCTAGGAAATTTTCAAAACAACTCAAGAGAATAGGCTAGAAGAATACTACAAAAACTGAACCAGAGAGGGCTAGGGGCAGTGAGGTCCCGGGCTGTGTCCCCGGCGACACATCAGCCGTCCTGCAGGGCAGTCTACGTAAATAGAGTTTTATTTACGCTTTCAGGAATGTTTAGGAATATTTAGTTTATAAAAAAGGCCTTAAGCTCTAAAAATTAATACCAAAATAATGATAGTTCTTAATCTACGGGTAAAGCCTGAACTTTAGCTCTCTCTCTTTCTTGAACAAAAATTATTAAGTACATGTTGCATTTAAAATTCAATATTAATATTGACAGATCCTATCTTATACTTTTGATATTTATTTAATGGTTGACATGTTCTTACATAAATTCGTATTTCGTCTTGCTAATATTTTATTCTCAGTTTTATTAAACAATTTGTAACCCGTGTCATAGACTTTCCTTTATGTAAAGTATAAGCAACCTGAATTCTTACTAGGGGTCCTGACTTCACCTCATGAATTCCTATATATGTATATCTTCAGCCCGCTACTTATCCAAAGATATTATTAAGATACCAAATTATTTAGAACGCCCTTCGGAGAGCCCTATAAATCATAAAAGAGACACTTTCCCATTTTCAACACTAGCGCCATTGCTTCCCCTCACCGGCTAAAAAGTTAACGCGGTCGAATAATACAAATAATAATGCTTTAAATAAAGCATGAGTTAAAAAGTGGGGGGAAGTCAACCCAAGGATTACTAAAGCAAAAATAAATAAAAAATACAAGCCCCATAGACATTAATGACATTCAATCAAAGAGGGAACTTGCGCTGGTTTGAGTCCCCATAGGAAAAGCAATTTTGTCATCAAATTTCGGTCTACCCATTATTATGAAATATTTGGGTTAGCTACATTAAATAGCGGCTCCAGGTCGAGAAAAGCAGTTATAATAGTTGGTAGACCCAACATGCTGATAACTTATCACCACTAAAATGGCTGCATGATTGTCCACCTCTATGTTTAACACATGTAAATGTGAGGCCAGCAGCCGACTAGTATGTAAAGATCCTTATAGGTCTCTCGCGCCATACAGTTATTTTTCTTCATTTTAACTTATCAAAACGACCTGCCTCATGGGCTAGTGGTCAGCGATTCTGACTACAGTTCATGAGGACCCGGATTCGATTCCCGGTCAAACCATATGAATTTTTCATTAAAGGGAATTATTCCTGTGGTTGCCCATGGTCTGGAATTTAGGTTAAGAACTCTCCTGGTACTTCATTATCATTTATCACCCATCATATCATCGGGGTAACGTAACTCCGCCTTCCAGGTGTCCCAACCTAAGAAATGGATTACAATTCCGCCAATGCCAGGGGAAAAACCCAGAAATATCATAAAAGACAACCTGGTGGCATTAGAAAAAATTATGAAAATGGAATGGTTACTCCCACTGGATATAAGAAGAAGTGTACAGTCCCTGAACCCTAGTTTTAGTTTCCGTATCCGAATTTCGCTACTTTTCATATCAGTAGCCATTCAATTCTCCTTATATGGCTGAGTGATCTATTTCAGATCCTATAACGAACAAAAAAAATGACTATGGCATAGCCGGAGATTAAAGTCAGTAATTAGACGTGCCAACCGTTACACCACGTAGAATTAAATAGGCCTATAGGAGAGTGGTAAAATATTTACGCCTACATACTGATACAGTGGAGGAAATTGGTATAAAGGCACTTATTAAAAGTGTTAACACAAGTTTATTTACTCTTTCTTTGGCATTTTTCTATATTAACTTAGGAGGGTGATTGAGTATAAAACACACACATAAATAATGTCAAAATTAATTATCCATTTCCGTCCAAAAAAGTACATGAAAACTGAAACAACTCTCACATATGGGTGGAAATTAGTATAAAGACACTTTGTGTATTTCACAGATTCAACCAAAAAGACCGAGTACAAAGTTTACAACAAAGTTATAAAATTTAGTTGAACCTCCATTGTTGTTAATTACTTGGAAAATTCTCTTTGGCATTGACTTGATGAGGGTTGTTTATTTCTTCCACTGAGATTGAATAACATTTTTCTTCTCAGTCACTGTCCCAAACTGCCATCCATTGCGATACACACGCCTTGCCAGGATCCCCCATAAGAACCACTCCTTTGATTTGGCAGACACGTGAATGGGAAGCATTATCTGGCTGAAAAATTATATCTTCGCCAAATTCCTCATACATTCGTATCAATTAGGACTCCAGAAGCTCCTCAGTGTAGGACTCAGAATTCATCTTGATGCGTATCCATGCTTATTTTGATCTTCCTTTAAAGCAGAATGCTGCCCAAATCATAACGCCTCCACCACCGAAGTTTCTACTCATTCTAACTTGCTCTTCAGTACGGAGGTTGTGCCAGTAATACTGAAGGCCATCAGGCCCGTCCAGATTAAACTTCTTCTCATCACTGAACACTACTTTATTCCATTCTGAGATCCAGGACATGTGTTCTTCAGCAAAGACATTCTAACTTTCTTATGATCATCGTTCAGAGGTGTTTTTTTTTTTTAATTTTAGGTTCTTGTCTTCTGACAGGATTTGTCTTACTCGTCTGGCTGTTACTGGCAACTTCAAATCAGCCTGGATTTGAGAAGAAAACATACTCTTACCTTTTGCTTTACGTAAAATGAGAAGTTTAGTGCGGTCAGACAATTTTCTTGTCCGTCCATATTTCCCGTTTTTCCATATTGTGAGCCCAGTTTGACAAAATTATCAATGCGATACACAATTTCGTAGGTATTTGTCTATTTGCTCCTTGAAGGCATTAACTCTTGATTTCTCTTCATTTGATAGAGGCTTTCCACGTGGCATTGTACGTACTGCTTTCTTGTAACTGATGAACGATGCTCATAGACACGTCGTCTCCATGTAATTGCAGTGTTTTGTTTACATTTAGTATCTGTAAGAGCCAGAAGTTGACCTGCCTTTATACCGATTTCTACCCCTAGGACAGCGTTTTTCTTAGATTTTACGTATTATTTACATATATAATAAATACAAAATGAGGAGACCTGTATGAAATTATGTCCAAGATAAGTATATGTAATCTATGACACACATACGGTATTTGCATAAATATTTCAGGTTGTTTTACTACTAAAAGTTAGTGGCTTATACCAATTTCCTCCACTGTACAACCAACTCAACTCATTGGCACCATCGAACTCGAAGGTTCATGGCCACGCAGGTATAATCTCTATATATATCCTTATCCTTTATCCACCTCATCACCCTTTTATATTTCTACTCGTTTCCATTCGCTGTCTTCCCACCATAACTTAAACACACGATCGAGAGAAAATTTAACGGTAGCTGTACCTCTACATCGAACATCTCATTAATCCTCATCTTCCCTTGTTTCTGTCATCCGACTCTGAAATTCCCTCCCCTCGTATATCAAGGACTGCCCGACTTAAACACAGTTAAAAAACTCACTACATAGAAGGAAAATAAAACTTTAGGCACAGAAAGATGTGTATACATTGAAAATCTGTATATAAAATATATTATTATTACTATTTTTCTTTCTTTCCTTTGCCAACTCTATATTGTTTAGCCTAGGCATATTGTGTACCATTAATCAACATGTAAATAATTCATAATTGTTATTGTAGGCCTATTTATAATTTAACTCTGGCGAAGTGGAAGAGAAGATCTTACGGTCTTAACTCCATCACGTAAAATAAATAAAAATCCTAAGCAAATAGGCCTATGTTCCAGTCAATTGCTGTAGCTATATTACTCGTATCAATTAATTTCCTCTTGGCATACCTACGTTGAAGCGTAGTTGGTTAAGGGGATGCGTTTCAAAGTGGAAGGTCGCCGCCAGTTCAAATCTAGACACAGTTAGGATTTTTAAATTGGCTTAAACCTTATGAAGGTAGCATGGTCCTGGAGCCAATTCAGCTTCTAATGGAAATGAGTAGGTCTACCAGAAGTATGTTTTAGGGGTAAAAGCTTACCGTTTAGCAAGACTGGCAATCCGGCTAACATCTCGTGTCGATTGCCTAGAAACGTTGGGTCTAACCTCCAACTAGTAAGATATCTTTACCTTGGCATACCATCTGTGTGCTTTCCTTCTAGTTTTCTTAAAAAAGGTACGTAATTACCCATTCGTGCCACATGCCCTGCTTATCGCAGTCTACGAGACTTAACTGGTCTTATATAATTTGATTTCTCATAAAGATCATGTAGCTCGCTTTTTGTAGTTTCCAAGATCTATAACTCACTTTTGTGTAGTTTCCTGTCTATTTCTCTCTTTTAGTCCAAACATTTTCCTCGCCACTTCATTCTGATAAATTCTCTTGTGTTAGAAACCACGATTCACATCCTTATACGTAATTATAAGAATCTTCTTTTCATTAAATTGTTTTGCTTAGCATTTTTTTAGAGAAATCAGGATGACTTTAACTCATGCCCCAAATGGGACTCAATGGCCAATCACGTTTCAATGATTTCTGTTTTACAACCAATCAGAGTCGTGTTTCACGAAATATTTATCAGTGTTATAATTACCATATTAAAGAAAGCTCCTCCTTTTTAATATTCTGAACAGGTCTGACCATTAATTTGCAGTGACTGAGCCTGTGAGAAATACGACTACCAGATTGTATATATAGTGCATGAATGTCAACACATGCCGCATGCGGGAGTTAATATAAAAACATTTGTAGCAATTGATTATACCACCAAAGAAAGAAACCACTTATTGCACTTTCTTGAAAGTATTTTTTCCCAGGTAACAATCGAGAAAAATATAATTGTCATATTTACATCATATGACATCAGAAATGAATTAATATACAGTTTGATGTGTTTAATTTTTTCTCCACTAGAGAGCATTCTTACAATATTGCGTTCCTTTGGCAATAAATAGTATGATCTGGTTGCAGTGATAAACAAAAGAAGCAGATGAAGCGTACCTATCGCTTCTCATTTGTTTTCAAACATCGCCGTTTACATTAAATATATAAATATTTTAAAATAACTATAGTTAAATAATGATTTGTGAGTAAACAGCTTAATTTTATTCGTTAAATAGTCCTAACAAATGCCACTCTTGATTTCCAAATTCTCTAGATAAATTCACTCCTCACTTCGTTAGTCGTGAATTTATCGATAATTTGGAAATCACTTGTGGCATTACTTATGAAAAGTCCCTGTAACGCATAACAGCGTGAATTTCCAGAATTGAGTCTACATTAATTTTTTTCTGCACCTCATATCTGTTTGCTATTAACTTATCATTCCTAGATATTTATAACACTGTTATAACAAGATACAATTATTTTGATTTGGTTTCATATTTACAATTAACAAAGTACCAACTAATTCATTGATGAAACCAGATATACATATAGTCCAGCTTATTTTTAAATGCTAATTGCAATTTGCATAAATTAACATATTACAAACACGAAACTTTTATTATACCTAATTAATTCCTAATTATTTTTATTGTACAACTAATTAAAATAATTTACACCATATCATTGTTTTTCATTAATTACGTAATGATTTAAAAACCACTGTAATGCAATTTTACTAATCATTTCATCAATTATGATACTTAGCTCGATTTTTGACACTTTTTGCTCCAATTATAATACGAGCCAATATTAGTAAAGTAATAATACTTTCTAAATGTTATTTCTTTTTTATATAAATCGACTGAAACTGTTCATGTTTTCTACATTATTTATACCAGAGAACATGAATGTACAAAACTTAATTTTAGAATTTATCCAAGAAAAGCAACTAAAATGGTACGGGCATATTAGGCGAATGGAGGATGAAAGATTACAAAAAAAAAAAAATTAATGGAATGGACACCATCAGAAACGAGAAGGAAAGGACGACCAAATCTCACTTGGATCCAAGGGATTAGAGATAAGGACTGGGAATTGAGGAAGAAATGTGTTATAACAGAGACGAATGGAGGAAAATTATAAAGCGAAATTGAAGATAAATCATTGGTGCCGAAAAAATGTATCAACATTGTTAAAACCGAATATATATATGAAAGGAAAAATGAATGCTTGAGTTGGGATTTGAACCCGAGTCTCTAAACTCGGTACGTTTAGCGCTCCAACCAACTGAGCTACTCAAGTATTCCAACACAAACATACATTTTTCTTATATATGTAGTATTCTCAATTCACACAAGAGGTAGCGGGAAGTCGTTCCAACTGAAGTCTAGTGGCCAACATAACAGTTAAGCAAAATTTTAAAGAGAATATTTACCTTATAGCAGTAGCTTATATATATATATATATATATAATTTTTATGTAGATACTTAATAGTAAATAATTATTATGTGTTTTTTATTTTTTATTTTCACAAATATTTATTTTAATCAATATTCATGACAGCTGTTTCGATACACTGTATCTTCTTCAGATGTATGCCACAAATGTAAATACATTTTCTTACTTATATAAAATAATATATAAATACTTTTTGCTCTAAATCAGTATGTACAAATAACTGTTCTTATTTATTTAAAATATATATAAATAAAAAAAATTATTTGTATGTTATTTTATATAAATAAGAAAAATTATTTGAATTTGAGGCATAGGCCTATATCTGAAGAAGATACAGTGTATCGAAACAGCTATCATGCATATTGATTAAAATAAATATTTATGAAAATCAATAAAACTTTGATAGTTTTAATTAGTAAATAGAGAATATGGATTTTCATCAAGTAAACGCCAGATCAGTTGATTACTTGATTATTATGTAGATACTGTCTCATAAGTAACGTTCTTATATATAAAATAAAACAATTTATCTTAGTAATTCCGCTAAAAAATCAGAAAAATGTCTAATTAAAACCATAGATACCAGCAAAAGTGATAAAACAACACAAGAAAGAAATCCAAATTTATCCTGACACATGTAACGTTTTTAAACAATGTATTATTGGGATTTTTTCTAATAAGATATTAAACTACTCTTTTAAAATAGATACCATCAGATTCTATAGTCATGAACTCATGAGACATGTTTAAGCGAGAATTATTATACCGCGGTGGTACCAGTCTCTGATTCCGATGCCAAGAATTCGATGAGGCCCACTTCTATAGTTTCAATGTTTTCGAAATTTCACACACGAATTGGCGAAATGAGCCATGGATCAAAACATATGTTAATCTGAATGTGTAAGATTATTGCTATATGCTGAGTGTGACAGCAGTTCAATTCCTCCGAATTCCTGAATTTTTGTTATGGTTGTTCGTGCAGTATGGGGTCCGGTCGAGTTTGAACCCGCGGCCCTCATAATTTCATGAACTCGTTCCAGTTGTTGAGTATAAAGATCCGGATCGACTGCAAGACTGTTTACTCCCAATGAATCATACATTTTAAATTCCACCATTACATTAAAAACCGAAACAAGCCTCACTGGGTATTGGTTCGCGTTTCTGACTACAGTTCATGAGGTTCCGGGATCGATTCCCGGTCAGACCATAGCAAATTTTCCTTAAATAGAATTATTAATATGGTTGCCCATAGTCTGGAATTCAGGTTAAGTTTAGGATAAGGATTTCCCTGGCACTTCATTATCGCCCATCATATCATCGGGGTAACGTAACTATCCTTCCAGGTGCCTCAACCTGAGAAATGGATTACAATTCCGCAAAATGCCAGGGGAGAAAATCAAGAAATGTCATAAAAAACCCACTGGCATTGGACAAAAATAAAATAAAACCGACATTACTTATAAGACAATCTAATAATTGGAATACTGAGTTGGTGATAGCTTATGATTTACAAACAAGATCAATTTTAAGAATTCTTATGAAACTTTTTATTGTCTCGGTTACTCCATGTGTGGTTCGAAGTACACGAATCGGACCCAGAACATATTTCTTTTCCCCTCCCAAAAAATATAATTTCAACACTTTTCCATACATGTCTATTTCAATTCATCTGATGGTATGACAGTCCTAGTCAGTGTATGTAAGAGACATTTCAATAATAAGGGTCTCATATCAACCCTTGATCTGGAATTACCCTGGACACGAGAGTTTATTATTGTCATTGTATAGTTATATATTTTGTTTTTTTTATAACATAAGAATTCTTTGTAAGAAGAAAATGTGCCATGACAGAAAAAAAAAACGCTAAAATAAAAATACTCTCTGTTTTTGAAGTTTAGGCCTATTCAAAATAATGCACTTTGCAAAACAATTCTAAAAATATATATGAACATAATATAAGTAGGCCTAATTGTTTATACTGATTATTTTTTTTGCTTTGATATTTACTTAAGGTATTCTATTTGTTACTGATTGTTCATTTATTTACCTTTTATTTTGTTCTTGATCCTTAATTTATTTGACTTTTCGGTGATTTGATTTTGTAACTGAATCATTACTGCTTAATGGATGCGAATGAGACTATTGTTTGCGCATTACTAACTTGTAATTTGTGACAAAGTAAATAAATGTTTTTAGAAATGCCTACTAATTTTTATTGCTGATATGTATCCGGGAAGTAAGCCTACATAGCGCCATTTTTATTTATTTATGTTAATTAAATTACATAATTTATGGAGCAGAACACAACAAAAACTAAACAAATAATAAGCGCATGTGAAATGAAGATCTTAAGAACTATTCAGGGGAAAGCATTATTTGATAAGATACACACACAGAAATTAGGGAAAAATGTCATATTCAAGACATAACCAAACTTATTATGCCTATAGATAGACGACACTATTGGAAGGGCCATATAGAAAGAATGGAAGACAACCAACATGCAAAAAAGAGCTAAAGAAGATAGACCAATGGACTGGAGAAGAACAATAGGAAGACCAGCCAAGAGATGGATAGATAGTGAATGCACATACAATACGTCTTCATCCGAGGAGTGATTTTGGAAATAAACAGGATGAAAATCCTACAAATTATGATTAAGAAGAAGAAGGTATTTATTTATTTATTTATTTTGGTATTATCCTGCAAGTTTTTCAACCTGCCGATATGAATATCAAGAATCTTAACAAAATTATATTTGCCATTTTTTTTTGCAAGTGACATAGGTTGTCTTCGACATTCCTGGTGTTTATCTTTAGTAATGTATTTTATAGCAGATATAAGCAATTTAATAACAATGTTTTTAATTATATGGTTTAGAAACATTATATTAACTAATGTATAAATTTAAAAATAAAGATAAAAACAGAGTTATTAAATTGTAATAATAGAACAAATAAGTCATATGCTATTAGTTTATTATCAACATTAATTTTATTTCATTTCTCACGTTGTTTGCTATAAATGTATAAATAACTAAACACATTACCCTTATGTAATTTTAATAAACAGAAAATTGATATTTAAATGTATGACTTATTCATCTGTAATTTCTTATTATATGATTTTTAATTCATTCTTAATTATACATACTTCAGCATATAAGGTCATACAGTGTAGTAGATTGTGCGATTTGATAATTTGTAACCTAGACAATATGCACACATACACAGAGTGTATCAAAAAGGATGGCACAAACTACATGGTTGAAAGTACACGATAATAGAAGCAACAAAGTCCCAGTAAATATGGGTCCGAAAACGAGTCGTTTGCGAGATAATTACGAATGTATGGTTACAAGCCGCCACTGATTTCATTGTAAACATCGTCCTAGTTAGTACAAATTAATTTGAATTTAGACTTTACTATTAATTTTCATTTCATTTAGTTCACATTTCACAGTTCACTTGACTTATCGGTTACCTGTTTAAAAGAGGTGTTCGAAGTACCTCCTTGCATATGGATGCAATACTGTGCTCGTCTCAGCAATGAATGTCGAATTCTTTCGAAAAACCCTGGATCATTTCTGAATTCTTAACAAGCATGTACAACTCTCTGCTCCAGTTCTTCAACCGTGTTAACGGGTGTGCTGTACACTTCGCTTTTGAGGTGACCCCAGACACTAAAATCCAAAGGATTAAGATCAGGTGATCTTGAAGGCCAAGATACAGATCCACCTCGACTTTTCCACCTTTGGCCGTAAAATATCTGCGCGTTAGATGCCGTCTCACAGCAGCAGCAAAATGTGCCGGAGATCCATCGTGCATGTACCTCAAACTCCGACGTAGCTGAAGGGGAACATCCCCAAGCAATCCTGGAAGATGACGCCGCAGAAACTTAAGGTACCTCCGTCCATTAAGTTTTCGTGGAAGAATTTGTGGCCCAATGAGATGATCACCTAGTACCTCTAACCACACATTCAGTGAGAAACGGTGCTGATGTGGTGATTCATGAACAGCATGTGGGTTTATTTCACACCAAAAATATGTAATATGATAATTAAAAACATCATCGCGTGTGAATCCTGCTTCGTCTGTAAATAAAATGTTATATGCGAAACGAGGGTTGATTACAGTCTGCTGTTGCATCCACTGACAAAACATCACTCTAGGAACAAAGTCCGCATCATTGAGACATTAAACTCGTAAAATAATCTCCATACACTACTGTGGCTTAGTACAGGCACTTGTGTGGCATTTCTTCTAGTCGAGGTTCCTGGAGAGAGCTGTACTGCTTCCAACACAATATCCTCAACCTCAGGCGTAATGCGAGCAGGCCTACCTACTGCTCTGCCATGTGCAAAACTCCCATTTTCTCTCAGGCGCTGATGAACCCTTGTAAATGTACGACTTTCGGGGTGTCTTCGATCAGGATATATTTCTTGGTACAAGCGTGCAGCCTCCCGTGCATTGCCATTAGCCCTACTGTATATGAAATGCATATCCGCATACTCTTTGTTACTGTAAGGTTCAATTGCAACTGCAACACAGCACAAGTGGCACTCCTCAGACGAGACTGATACCTTTTGAGACTGTATACTGTAGCCGTCCTGTACATTCTACGTGTATGGTTTGATTACAACTTCACCTCTCGGCAATGTTCAGTTTTGTAAACAAAGAACATAGGACGGCTTCAAGTGCGCAGGGAGTAAACCGTACGATGTTACTAACAATGACGTCAGTGGCGGCTTGTAACCATACATTCGTAATTATCTCGCAAACGGCTCGTTTGCAGACCCATGTTTACTAGAAGATTGTTGCTTCTATTATCGTGTACTTTCAACCATGTAAGTTTGCGCCATCCTTTTTGATACACCCTTATAGTACATTTCACTGTCGAAACGCCCCGTAGCACATCGACCAGCAATAGTAACCAACGATAACGGAATGCTCTTCGTAGGGGCGCGGGAGTCATTCAGCTAGTCTCTCAACGGTTATTCTTTCAGCGTGGCCGTGCTTTGAAATGGTTCGTGTGAAATGTTATTTCTATATTAACGCTACTAGTGGTATTGATCTTGATATTAAATGTGATTCTCTATCTAATAATGGATATTAAAAAGTTCAACAATTAAATGAGTTGATTTTCATTTGTTTTCCTACAAAAATAGTACATAATTGACACTATTTTGTGAACATGAATTAATGCCTGTAAATGCACATTTCCACGGCGCCATGCAGCGGAGATTTTGCTCTTGATTTGTCGGGAACTTGGCTATCAGCGGTTGTTATCGCTGGTCGCCGTGCTGCGGGCGACTCGACGGCGAAAGGCACTGCACAACACTTTTTTGTGTTTTAGTGATCTGTATTTAGGAAACTTAAAGAAAAGTAGGTCTAACAAATAATACCCAAAATGGGCTGCAGTGTCATTATTTTATTATTATTTATATTTGTACTAGTTGGCCCGGCGAACGTCGTATCGCCTTTAAATATTTTTACGTTAATTTTTCCGATGTTTTAATAGTTATCTGCTATTCGGAGCGGAAACAAATCCAACAAATCAAAGATCATAAAAAACGGTCCAGCCGTTCTTGAGTTATAAATATTGTAACTAATCCGACTTTGTTTTATATATAAAGTCCCGGCTACGCGTTGCTGTGGCTAAGGTATACGTTAAATTATGTTGTAGTAAACTAAGTGAGAAATCTAAATCAGAAAGTTTTTGTTTTACACAATTTTTTAGTTCTGGTACGTTAACTACACCCGGTATAAATATGGGTAGTGGTTTATGTGGAAGTGGTTTTGTTGATTGAGATGAATTTATGTTGTCTGCATTCTCAGTATCATCCATAAGTGTATCATAAGGATTATATACATTTATTGATGGCATATTTTGAGGAGGCTTGCTGATTTCATTATACTTTCGTTTTTTTCTACGAAATTGTTGGCAGTTTGGATTCTCATCATCATCAAGAAGTCTCTGTATAGTAATATCGTCTTGTGATATATTATAGTCATCTTGTTTTCATTTAATTGAGGCATGGAGATTGTTTCTGTAATATTAGGTATATTATTATAACTAACAGACTTACTTACAGTTCTGTTATTCCGTTCCTTAGGACCTTCATATGTTTTTAAATTGACATTCTTCTTAACTGTAAGATTTATGTCACATAGGCCTATACCAATTTTCGGAAATTCACTTGATATCTTATCATTCATGGTCTCTAGAACTGATTCGACATATTGTTCAATGTCTCTTCTCGGTCCAGTTAAATTTAAATTAAGTTGCTGTCTTTCAGCCAGATTACTTAAAACTATACTTACACACGAAATTAATATAATTAATAAAATATATTGAAAATAAAATAAACACAAACACACTTAAATTATGAAATAATCAATAATTGTAATTCAATTGAAATTCGCGGTTGCAACAAAAAGCACAGCCACCTGGTTAAATAATAAACCAATTAGCTTACACGACCATCTGTTAGAATCGTATGGAACTCACAGATAATTATAACTCTTTGTTAAATAATAAACAGATAATTTGCAATAAAAATAATGCGACTATAAATTTAGTTATAAACTTCCCTAAGTCTCAAGTTGGATCAAACTGCACACAGTGTGCAAAATTTTATTAAAATCGGTTCTAGTTTAGGATTCCATCGCGGACAAACAACGTGACACGTAATTTTTATATATCAAGATATTTATTCTATTGTTCTGTTTGTCATACTTATGTGTTTTATATAGATTCGCCAATGATTGTATTCCCGAAAAGGGGATTGAATATGATAAAAGTTTGAAAACAGCTAGTATAGAACATCATTGATTCAATTTTAATTGTATTATAACAGGGTGATTACGATTAAATGTGTCCTGAAAATAAAATTCCCTTGACAAATGAGGAAAACCAGAAAAATACATTTGTCAAGTTGATTGGCATCTAGGTTTGAACCTGAAACTTACCGCCCAAGACATTAATCCGCCAGCACCTCTGTCAAGTTATCGGCAGCGAGATTTGAACACGGGACCTGATGTATAAGACATAACGTTAACGTCTTGCAACATTCACGTTATTACTTTTAATTTAAAGAAACTTACAATAAATACAAAAAATCATATTATTTAAAATTCTAATCATATAATCATTAATTTTATAGTTCATAATAATTAAATGCATAAATATTATAGGTTATTGTTTTGATTTTAAAATAGTATCAAAATAACATAAAACATTTATTTCAATCTATTAATTTATAAGTTAATGAATATATAAATTAAACAAAAAATTTAGATTAATTATTTAACGTAATAATCATTAATATTTTTATCAAGATAATTGCATCTCTTTAGAGCATAATCACATCAATCTCTTAAGTCTATCAGTAGACAGTATCTTACCTTTCAGAGAAGCTCTAATGATTATACGTTACAATAAAATATAACCCGTTCAGCCTCATGGGCTAGTGGTCAGAGTTTTTGACTACAGTTCATGAGATCCCGGTTTCGATTTCCGATCAGACATTTGGAATTTTTCCTTGAAGGGAATTTATTCCTATAGTCCTCCATGATCTGGAATTTAGGTTAAATTTAGGGTAAGTACTCTCCTGGTGCTTCATTGTCATTTATTACCCATCATATTATCGGAGTAACGTAACTCCGCCTTCCAGATGCCCCAAACCTAAGTAATGAATTACAATTCCTTACATTGCTAGGAAAAAAGTCAGAAATGTCATAAAAGACAACTAGTGGTATTGGAAAATAAATAAATAAATAACATATAGGCCTAATGTATTAAAATTTTACCACGACCCAAAACAATATGTAACAAAGGAATAATCAAAGCCTAAAGCGACATATTTCCATGTGGGCCAATAATCCAAAATATTTTCAAAAAACGAAAACTGGCAATATATTAATATAGTTCATATCTCTCTTTGCCTAAGTTTAATCCCTCCCTTGTAGGCATTTTTACGTTCCTCACGTCACCCGGGACTTACAGGGACACGAACTGTCGGAAGAGGATTTGAAATCTGAATCATATATTTACTTTTTTGACCATACAAGGACATGGAGGTCCTCCCCGTTTAAATTATAAATTACCTTTGAGAGAACACAAACAATTAAGACAAAACATGCTATTCACTCATAGCCTACATTTATACTAAATAAGGTGAATGTAATATGGATGATTGTGAAGGCCAGATGATGTTCGGAGACCATTTTGGCCTTAAAGATTCGTCACGTTTGTCTTTCTGGTGAGGGAAAACCCCGAAATAATCTTCGCCAAAGAAACTTGTCCCGACCGGGAATCGAACCCGAAGCCGTTGCGTACAATGCAACGACGTTACCAAGAGCCACAGCGGTGAACTAAAATGTATTTGGTGCTGTTATCAAATTTGGTGTTTTAATCTAATTTTATTTAAGCACATAACATAGGTAGTCCCGCGCCGTAGCCGAGCGGTTAAGGTAGGAAGCCTTGGCGCAGAGCTACGGGACTTACGCTGGTTCGAGTCTCCATGGGGGAAGAAATTTTCTCATGGTATTTCGGCCAGTATGGGACCGGTGCCCACCCAGCATCGTGAGGCAATTGGGTAGCTACAATAAGTAGCGGCTCCAGGTTGAGGAACCAGCTATAACGGCTGGGGGACTCGACATGCTAACCACATGTCACCCCTACACTGGCTGTTGATCATCTACCTCTGTGATTGACACATGTGGATGTGAAGGTCCAGCAGCCGGCTGGTAAAAGGGCAACCGCTGAAAAGTGGAAAGACCCTCAATCGGATCGGACATAACATAGGTATAATCATAATATAAAGCTCGGTTTCAAATTTCCCAATAATCCAAAATATTTTGAATAAAAGAAAACTAGCATCTAATATAATTAATATGTGTCCACCGCTATGGTCTCGGGGTAACGTGCTGCCTTGTCACGCAGCGGGCCCGGGTTCGATCCCCGGTCGGGACAGCTTTTCTGGGTGAGGTTTTTATCGGGGTTTTTCCTCACCTGTATGACAAATGTCAGGAAAATTTTAAGGCCCAAACGGTCCCCGAAATCATATGGCCATCGCAATCATCACCATTCATATTCATCTTGGGTTAAACTTAGGATTAGGGACTCTCCTGGCTCACCATTATCATCATCATCACCCACCATATCATCGGGGCAACGTAACCCCGCCGTCCAGGCGCCCCAACCTCAGAAGTGGGTTACAAGTACGCCATGCCAGGAGAGAAACCAGGAATGTCGGAAGACAAACCTGGGGCATTTGAAAAAAAAAAAAAAAAAAAATATATATATATATATATATATATATATATACACACATAATTAATATAGATGGCAATGTTAATAATAATAATAATAATAATAATAATAATAAATATTATTATTGTTGTATTCATTATTAATATGTTATTATTGTTACTATTACTAGGGCTTATTATTTTAATAATCGAGCAAAACGACTCGGTTCGTAGTATCGAGTAGGCTAGTCTTTAAGGTAAATTCTTGATTGAAAATTACAGGATCCATTTCATCATGGTATTAAAATTGGATTAGTAAACCCATACAAATTAAATATGCAGCCTTTTTGACACAACCAACGATTTTAGACACAACATGTCATTATTAACCCTTAAATTTTCAATGTATCCTCTAGGATACATGAATTGTTTTAATTTATCTAATGGTTTTAATAAAGCAGAAGAAAGCTAATGAAAATAAATTACTGAAATGTGTACGGAATTACACATTATACCTAATAACAACAGTTATGCACTATTTCATTTTCAGTGCGGTCCGCCACATTTAAATAACTGATACCAGAAATTACTGTTTGCCAATTTAAGGGGTAAGCCTAACTCGAGGTGTCTACAGTATAATAATAATAATAATAATAATAATAATAATAATAATAATAATAGTAATAATAATAATAGTAATAATAATAATAGTAATAATAATAATGGAAGTATCGAGAGAGGCTCAGGCGATAGCTTTATTCGTGAGGTCCACTTTCAAATACAACAAATCTGAGTGCTTTTATTTATTTATTTTTTCAGATTTTCATCTCATGGATTGCAATAAAATATGCTCACTCAATTATATACAATATAATTTATAATTTTATTTAGGCCTATATTTAATATATCCACGCTTATCTAAATAAAATTGTAACATTGAGTTATGTATAACAAATCGTATAACTCAAGTCCCATTTCACCATAATTGTCATTCTAAAATAAGTACAACTACATCAGTGAACTTATATTATTATTTGGTATAAAAATATTTAAAATATTTAATAGAGAATGGTGAAAATCCATAACACAATATGGAGCAAATAAAATCACTAAAATATTTAAGATCCATTGTCATCATCATCATCTGCATTCATGGATTAGGTCTGTTGACCCGTTCCGACTTCAGCCCATCTCTTTCTAGGTCTGCCCACATCTCGGGTGCCTCTAGGTTTGTATTTTGTTATTGTAAATAGTAATAAAACTATAGAAGAAAAGATTAAAGAAAGAATTTCATTAACTAACAAGGCATATTCTGCCAAACTCCCACTATTAAAGAATAAATTCATTTTATAAATACAGTAATAAAATCACTAGCGACCATAAGCATGCGAGTCATAGGTATTTAAAGAGTTCAGTCAACAAAAATTATTGCATATTAATATTCGCAAGGGAAATTTTCAGACGAATTTTTTATTCTATCAAAAATATTGATGACTCCTGAATAATTAAAAAAAAATGAAGGATGTCAAAAGAATAGACGTCAAAAATTGGAAAATCTACATCCAATACGTGCACGCTAGAGACATCTTGCTGAGAAGGCAACCTTCACGTAGAGGGTTATATTGCCTATAGAAGAAAATTATTATTATTATTATTATTATTATTATTATTATTATTATTATTATTATTATTATTATTAAGACGCTATTTTAAGGGCTAAAATACTTATAGTGTTGTAATTAAGGCTGATCATTTGTCTCACAGGCCTTTTTTTCATGTTTGTAGTTATTTTACGTACAATAAACCTACGACACGGGATCCAATCTTTTACAGACAGTAAAAATGCCCTATATTTGATCAATAGCAACACAAAGCACAATTCATTAATTGAAAACATCTTGAAAACTATTAAGGACCTTCTACACAACAAGTGGGAAATTCATTTCGCCTGTGTGAAAGCCCATATAAGTATCCATGGAAATGAGTTAGCTGATGAAGACCTAGAGACAGTCTATACAGTAAAACTCCAAAATTACAAAAGAAATAATCAAAATTGGGAGACAATTATGACAAAACAGAGCATAATAACCAAACACTTCTTCCCTTCGGTAAATGGAAGGATGAAAGTTAACTTACCTGCAATATCAGAGTTTACAGCTATCATCGAAGGGCATGGAACAGAGCTTATCTCCACAGATTCCACATCATTTAAGATTCAACATGCACACGCGGTAGAGGACAACAAATAGTCAACCACATAGTATATAAATATCCGGTTGTAAGGCAACAAAGAACATCACTACTTGGGAGATAAGGGAGAACGAAGACAACTGGCCAGTGACAATCAAAAGAATTACTACCAATTATCTCAGAGCATTTTACAAATTTACGCAATCAATAAATTTATGACAACTGTATAATTATGTAACAGAAAGTATATCATATTTCATTGTAATGGGACATGTTACTAATAAATATGGTTAAACATATTTAGGCCTATAGCTTAATATCTAGTCATTATTTATTTTTTAATATCTATCGACTTTGATGAGTTAATTTAACATTATGACTAATAATGTAATAATGTGTTTCTGAACGCACCTAAATATTCTGACAGCATACAATTTTAATGCCATCTATAAATAAAAAAAATAATTTTAAAAATTCTATATTTATAAACACAAGCAATGTTGTGGTCTTAGATATGTCAGGATACTTACTTACTTACCTACTCACTGGCACTTTCGAACCCGTAGGTTCATGGCCGCGCGGACATAAGCCCTCCATACATCCCTATTCTGAGCCAATGCTTTCCAATCATTTCCTGTATAATCTACTTCCCTCAAATCATAGTTAATGTTATTCTCCCACCTCATTCTTGGTCTACCAACTGGGCTTTTCCCTCTGGCTTTCCTACAAGAAGCTTCCATGCACGTATTTCATTGCCCATACGCGAAACATGTCCTGCCCATTGCAGTCTACGAGACTTAACTGTTCTTATTATATCTGGCTTCCTATAAAGATCATGTAGTTCATTGTTATGTAGTCTTCTCCATTCACCTGTCTGTTCATCTCTCTTTGGTCCAAACATTTTGCTAAGTACTTTATTCTCAAATACTCGTAATCTCCTTTCCTCCCTTAAAGTAAGAGTCCATGTTTCGCACCCATATAATATAACTGGTAGAATAATAGTTTTATATATTTTCAGTTTAACGTTTTTTGAAAGGAGTTGGGATAACAAAAGTCTCTGCAATGCATCATAGCATGCATTTCCAGAATTGAGCCTATGTTTAATTTCTTTGTGCATCTCATTCCTATTTGTGATTATTGTTTCTAGGTATTTGAATTCATCCACTTCCTTAAAATTTCCCTCATTTGTCATTAGCTGTCCATTTCCATTATATGATGTATTTCTACGTGTGACCATATATTTAGTTTTATTGATATTTACTTCCAATCCAGACTTTATTATTATTATTATTATTATTATTATTATTATTGTTGTTATCGAACACGGCGGTCTCGGAGTAGCGTCGCTGCCTCGTACGGAGCGGGCCCGGTCGGGATAAGTTTCCTGTGTGATGGTTTTTATCGGGATTTTTCCTCACATATAAACAAATGTCTGGGAACTTTAAGACACAAACGGTCCTCTAACATCATATGACCATCATAATCATCATTTACCTTACCATATTCACCATGTTTAGTTTGAATGTGTGTTGTGAATGGTGTAATGTCTCGGAGAAGGTCCGGACATTGAGCGGATCATCCATTCAGGAAGGCCTCATATCCTTGTGTAATCAAAAAAATATGTACTTGATCCATAGTTTAAAATCTTCTTCTTCACTTCCTGGTTTAGGCATTAGTTGCCTGATCCGTCTTCACTAATATATCTAAGACCATTTCTTCCGAGGACGTCCGACATCTTTTCTTCCTCTCGGAAAATAATGTAAGATTTTATTTGGTAATCTACTTTCTTCCATTCTTTCTACATGTTCTTTCCACTGTATCTTGTTATTAAATATCTTTTCTTTTATGAAGTAGGTTTGCAGTTCTTCACGGATATCCTCGTTTCTTATCTGGTCTATTTTAGTGCATCCTTTTACTCTTCTTAAAAAATTCATCTCGGCTGCTTGGATTTTACTTTCTTGTTTGGTAGTGATAATCCAATATTCACTCCCATACAAAAGGACAGGGACAGCCATTGTTTCATAAAATTTTAATTTTGTTTGTTTATGGGCTTTTTAATTCAATGTTGTATTTATGTGCCACAAACAGTTTGAAAATGAAGAATTTTATGTTCAATATCTTTATCATACCCATAGCTGATATCAGATCCTAAATATTTAAAGTGGGATACTTGTTCAATAATTTGCACGCAGAGTGTTCCTTCCATAAAATGCCATTACTTTTGTTTTACTTACTGAAATTTTAAAATTATAATCGCTACATATTGCATTTATTTTGCAAGCAGCCAATTGTAACAGATCTTCATCATGGTGTAGTAAGACTAAATCTTGGGCGAAAATTAAGTCATTAATACTTGTGTTATTGTTCAATCTAAGGCCTTTGTCTGTTATAATTTTCCATTGTTTCATAATGTCGTCAATATAACTTATATAGGATTAAAAAGAGTGGGCGATAGACTACACCCTTGTCTAACCCATAGTTTAAAATTAAAATCCATTTCCCGACACGTCGTGCCACTGTAAGGGCGGGTCACGTGTGACATGTAAAAAGCACCCATAAAGTGATAGGTTAAACTCAGATAAAGTAGAATTATAGAAAGATAATTAATTAATCATTAATAATTGCGTATTAGTTACCCCCTTAATATTTATCTCTGAATCTCTACCTCTTGTAACGGAGGGTGAAAATTAAAAAAAAATGTATTACACTATAGGCCTAATGTATGACAATCAATAAGTCAGTATTCCATTCTTATAAATGTTTAAGTTGACTTACTTATAAATAAATGAGGAATTTGCAGTCTCTCACTTTAACCCTTAAACTGGTGATTCAATAATTTCTCGTAGCACTTACTTAAATGTTTCGGACCGCAATGAAAACAATATAAAACTGTAAATTATGTTTATACAATATTGTACAATTCAATACAAATTTAGGTAATTTCTACTCGTTCGTTTTTCTATTGTTTTGTAAATAATATCAAATTAATTAAATCCCTGTATCTTATAGTATGCATTGCCAATTTAAGGGTTAACTTAATACCATCCAAACTAGCTTGGTCTCTACCTCTTATAACGGAGGGTGACAATTACAAAAGTAATGAAACTATAGGGCTAATTACACGCTTTATATTAGCTTGACCTGTATCTATCTATGTAACTGAATCTTTTAACGCGATTTTCACCCACTTAAAATCATTGGATCGACTTGAAACTTTGCATACTTGTAAAAGACCCGTGACAATATAATAATTTCATATTTTGTTTCTAAAATCATGGCCAGAATCATCAGAACATCAAAAAAAAGTGTCTTTGTATCTATGTAACGGACTTTTTGAACACGATTTTCACCCACTTAGAAACATTGGATCGACTTGAAACTTTGTATACTTGTAAAGGACCCGTGACAATACACTAATGTCATATTTTGTTTCTAAAATCCTGGCCAGAATCATAAGAAAATCAAAAAAATGAAAACTGGTATAATAGGTTGCGGACTTGTCGACTTTTTAGTCAATCGTTGTAAGAGCTCAGTTGGTAGAGCGGTACACTCTAGTGGTATATCATTTCTGTAACCCATAGGTCGCTGGTTCAGATCTGGCTGGGAGGTTTTTTTTTTTAGAAGAGTATTACTTTCAGCTCATACTACAATAGAATCGAATTTAAAGATATTTACATTTTTATCTTATTCTGTAAAATATTAAAACTAAAAAATAAAAAAAATAAATAATAGTTTTAAAAAACTAAAACAACACGCTTGATTAGAAAACCGAACTAAAAAAATGAAAAATAATTTTAATTTCCAACATGCTTGGGATAAGTAATTTTACCATCAAAAGCGTGGGGTGCTTTTTATGATTTTTACATTTTCTTCTTAGAAACTTTACTTTTACCAATGTCTGTTCATTATCAAATATATTAATTGATAAAGAGCGCCCCACGCTTTTGATGGTAACATTATTTATCCCAAGCATGTTGGAAATTAAAATTAGTTTTCATTTTTTTTAGTTCGGTTTTCTAATAAAGCGTGTTGTTTTAGTTTTTTAAAACTATTATTTATTTATGGCAATCAGTAAGTCAGTTTCATAAATGTTTTAAAGGATAGTATTTGCAATATCTCAATGCCCCATAAGATTATTTACAGTACTTATTGAAGGCCTTATTTTATATAGTGCTTTCCAAATATGGGTTTCCTATGTTGGTAAATCATACTTAATCCAAATCTAAATAAATAGATAACTGAATTAAAAAAAACTGATCCGGCACATGGCGAAAATTATGCAGACAAAATGATCAGAGCTGTCGCGATTTAAATGTTGACTTAACATGTGTGATATTTAAATATTTGAAGGGATTCTTTGACAATAGTTAAAACTACATGTCATCTGGTTGGCAGAGAGATCAACTTTGTCAGAAATTTACAAAGAGGCGAAGAAATGTGCCTCTTACCTATTAATGATTGTTATAAAAGGTTGGCTAAATTATATTTTCATGTACAGAAGTATAAAATATCCTTAATGTAAGGGCCTGTTCTGTAAGAGAAATAATTTACTTTAAAATAATAAATTATCATTATCAAAAGAAATACCCCCTTCATTTTGTTTCAAATGGCTTGTTTGCAACCCATATTTGTATCCCAGTTAAACAACTGCACGAAAAATATCAATTATAGTAATTTTTATAATATCAAATTTTATAGGCCTACGTGAAAATCATTTGTAGGAAAAAAAAATAGTCTACTATGAAGAATTATCAGTGAAACATCAAATTTCTAAATCTCAATATAATTTTGAGATCGCCTATGTACCTTAGCGAAACTGGGCATCGCCATTGTTTTGACTTATACAATTTAAAATAATAAAAATAACAGAATAGGACAATAATAGTTTTTTATTATTATTAATAGGCCTATATTATTATTATTATTATTATTATTATTATTATTATTATTATTATTATTATTATTATTATTATTATTTAAAAGGTCAAATACAAGATAATAAAACCTTTTCTTCCACTCAATCAACGAAAGAAAGACACACAAAACTAAAGTTTATAAAAGTGTAATATGCCGGTATATTTTGTCCTGGTGAGTGCAAGAGAAAGCCACGTGGCCATAACTCCACTAGGCTAAATAAATAAAAATAATAAATAAGTAAATATAATTACAGCCTATAAATAAAATTGAATTTAAAATGAAATTAATATTATAAGAGAAAGAAAAGAACAGAAACCACGAATAAATTATTCTGTTGAGAAACGAATTACGGAAGAGGTTGAAATTTGTTTTAAAATTTAACTTCCAGCCGTGGTACAGTTTGAAATGGATACAGTGTAAGAATGGGAGGTTCTGGGAAATCATATAGGCCTACTGAAGTTGGAGGATAGAGGATGAAAGCGAAAGCACTGTGGATGCATTAAAAACATGCCTAACATTTTAAAATGATGCAGAAGGCGTAGGATTATATTCTAATGCACATATGTTTCATACTGTAGCCTATATTATCGCTATGATTAGGTTTTTAGATTTGTACCTTTTTTAAAATTTAAAATTCACTAGACGCTTAAATTAGGTCTACCTAGTAAGTAAAACTCAAAAACATAATCAGAGAGGCTAATCTTAATATATAATGATACATAGTGTAACAGATTACCAAATATTGGTAATTTATTCCCCAAGAAGTTGACTACATTATATTACGTTATAAAACTTTATGAGATAATCAAGATATAAAATTAGCCTAAAAAATAGTCCTTAAGTAGTAAACAATTTTATGTGATATTAAAAAATTAAAAAAACATGAAATTAAAACAATGCAAGTATAATAAAATTAAAATAATTCTCTGCTTGCTTGGGACAATATTTGGACCAAAGAGAGACGAACAGAGAGGTGAATGGAGAAAACTACTTAATAGTGATCTTTATGGCAAGCAAGATATAACATTTAGTCTTGTAGACAGCGGTGGGCAAGACATTTGGGACGAATGGGAAATGAAAGAGGGGCATGGAAACTTCCTGTAAGAAAGACAGAGATGAATCATCCAATAGATAGGCCAAGAATTAATCATCATCACCATCTTCTTCAAGGTATGGGCCTGTTGGCCCGTTCCACTCCCAGCAGGTGCAGGTCGTCTTTCAACGACGTTTTGGTCTTCCTACATTTCTTCGGTCTAGAGGCCTACAACGAAGCAGCTGTTTTGATAAACGATTATTTGGCATTCTTTGTATATGTTCAAACCAATTACGTTTATTTGTGTGTATTCTCTCGTTTATATTATATATTTGTAATTCATCTCTGATATCTTGACTTCTCTTTTGATCTCTTTTAGAGATACACCTGCAACTGATCTGAGAAATCTCATTTCTATTGTCTCTCGTTAAAGGCCAAGATAGATACAGAATTTAAGAATAAGCTATACACTATGCCAATACTTTCATGGTCAAACAGAATGTTAATGGGATGAAGTGAATTTTGAAGGGAGCTCAAATAGCAGTCCCTTAAAGGTAAAAACAATAACTTGATACAATTTAATTTTTCATGTCTCTTACTCCACTATTCAAGTTAGTCTATATAGCCAATTTCTACATCAAGCTATACTTATTTATTCGCTCTTATCTCCCATCTTCCAATCAAAATTAGAATTTAATATGCTATTTGACATCATACTAGATTAAGGCCTGGTTGATATTGGATTGTTTTCAAATAAATTTAAATCTCTTTATTTTGTAATTCGTCTCTCAGCTGATTAACTGAATGGGTGAGAGTAAGAAAGAAAATATTCCAGATATTGTAATTTTTAGGAAATTAAATATATATATATATATATATATATATAATGTGATGGTTAAGCTAATCATTTTACAAAAAAAGCACTATGTTCTGAAGTTATACTACAATCCTCAAGAGTAATCATAAATACTTTTTCATTAATACCATTAATAATAATAGTCTAATAATAATAATAATAAAATAATAATAATAATAATAATAATAATAATAATCTAACAATAATTCATTGTCATTAAAAACTTATCAATTTAAAATGAAGAAATGAGGATTATTTTCTCAATCTTTCCCATTCAATTGATGGTTTTAGGCTACTTTCGTTCTGCAATAATATTAATTTGATGTATTTTAATTTAAGTTTAATTGGTAGGCCTATACATCTATTTATGTATAATTATTTTGTATACCTTATATTTTTATTCGTTGAGTGGAAATAAAGGCCTTATGGTTTTAGCTCTGTCATTGTATATTATTCTAATTATTATTATTATTATTATTATTATTATTATTATTATTACCATTATTAGGTATCATGATTTGACGGAGATGAATTATATGGAAGATGATTGCTAAACATCTCAGGATAGGGATATATGGAGAGCTTATGTCCGCCGATCATGAATCTCCGGGTCCGATATTTCCAATGAGTTAGTTATTATTATTAGGCCTTTTTTTTCACTATTTGAGTGGAAGAGGAAATCTTGCGGCATTAAATCAGCCCAGTTTAGTTAAATTATTATTATTATTATTATTATTATTATTATTATTATTATTATTATTATTATTATTATTATTATTATTATGAATAATGAATTTCAATACATTTGTAAATAATTTGAATAAATTGGGAGGGGAGGCTCACCTGGTAGCACGACAGGGGCGAGTAGTTGTGGTAGTAGGGGACGTTGTAGAGCATATTTGCTCCTGAGGATGTAACGATGGACTCTGACAATAAACTTCCTGCAGTCTCCCCAGCACCACTGTAATTGTCCGTCTCATTGGCCACTTTGGAAATGTTAATGAAACGAATTAAAAGCCATATAGGCCAAGCATACGCTTTAAATAATTAACTGACAAGTAACACGACACCTTAGCGAGACAGAGAATAACAAAAAAACACAACTCAAGGTCACTCACACTCCACAGTTGATTCAATTCATTGTGCGAGACCAATAAATATTTTGTCACTTTGAAAATACTACTTCTCTCTTGTGTCCTGCCGATCTAATTTCAACAAAAAAATATATAAATAAACAACACTCACAAAGAACACTTCTAATATTCACAGGCATGAATGTTTGTCCACTAAATAAAATACTATTACCGGTGTATAAAGATTATGACAATATTGAAATTAAGTGTTTGGATGGTACCATCATGTTATATGATCTATTTCGTTAACAGAACAAATACCACAAGCACAACACAAGTCGAAATGTACTGATAACTCTTCCAAATTGATTAGTTTCTGAATATTTTAATCACAGTATTTGTATCGTTTTTTATAAACATTGCTGGAATATTGACAAACGTAAACAATATACCGCCAACTTCATTCACAAAACAAATGTAGATTACTAATTAAATAATTGTAAATATAACTACTTTCTGAAAATCTTTGTACGAGTTCAAAAAACTGTGAAAATGACAAATTTATAGGTTACGATTATCGAAAATTGTAGCATATTGTGTCCAAGAGCTTCGGATTCGAATAAGGTGCGAACTGGTTAGATATTCACAGAGAATGGTGAGTGGAGACAGGGACGATCGACGGGCACGGATGGAGAGTAGCGACTGTGCTTCCCTCGCGCGACAAACCTATGAAACTTCCATAAGACTACTAAATCACGTGAGACTATGAGAGCAACAACGACCTAACTACCTAAATACATACGCGCTTTTTTTAAGTATCTGTCAATACGTGCATACTTAGGTATTTCAACTGATTCTACCCATGGCTTTAGTTGGAATTAATAATAATAATAATAATAATAATAATAATGATAATAATAATAATAATAATATTATATAATAAATAAACAAATGGACAAATAATAACAAATGAGGAAAATTTTGAGGAAGTGGCTGAATTCAAATACCTAGGAACAATAATCACAAATAGGAATGAGATGCACAAAGAAATTAAACATAGACTCAATTCTGGAAATGCGTGCTATTATGCATTGCAGAGACTTTTGATGTCCCAACTCCTTTCAAAAAACGTTAAGCTGAAAATATATAAAACTATTAGGCCTATTCTACCAGTTATATTATATGGGTGCGAAACATGGACTCTTACTTTAAGGGAGGAAAGGAGATTACGAGTATTTGAGAATAAAGTTCTTAGGAAGATTTTTGGACCAAAGAGAGATGAACAGACAGGTGAATGGAGAAGACTACATAACAATGAACTACATGGTCTTTATAGGAAGCCAGATATAATAAGAACAGTCAAGTCTCGTAGACTGCGATGGGCAGGACATGTTGCACGTATGGAGAATGAAAGACGTGCATGGAAGCTTCTTGTAGGAAAGCCAGAGGGAAAACGCCCAGTTGGTAGACCAAGAATGAGGTGGGAGAACAACATTAACTATGATTTGAGGGAAGTAGATTATACAGGGAATGATTGGAAAGCATTAGCTCAGGATAGGGATGTATGGAGAGCTTATGTCCGTGCGGCCATGGACCTACGGGTTCGATAGTGCCAGTGAGTAAGTAAGTAGGCCTAAGTAATAAATAAACAAATTACACAACAAAACTATACAATATTAGAGATGTTGAAAGCTGCAAGCATAGCATGAAAATGCTATGATTGCAGTGAAAGACCAGCCCTCGGACAGAATTACTATGGATGGATGGAGTTAAATTAATAATTTCATCCAAAGTAACGCCATCGTATGGCGGGGCTGGAGGGTCCTTTTGGCCTACCAGCCAGCTGTTAGCCTCACATCCATAGGCCTATGTGTTACATTATTAGATATGTAGATTTAAATAATTAATTTGTATTTAAGCCTATAAAACAATTTATTTACACCGTGACACGAATAGATCAAACTCGTCCGAAAGTTCGAGGATCGTGTTTGGAGGTATTTAGAAAAATAGTTATAGAAATCATCATCATCATCATCTGCATTCATGGATTAGGTCTGTTGACCCGTTCCGACTTCAGCCCATCTCTTTCTAGGTCTGCCCACATCTCGGGTGCCTTTAGGCTGCTGAAGTTTATGAGTAAGTTATTTTTTTACTAGTAGAGGTTACGAGCCTCTAGCCAAACCCCTCTTCCTGGAGGGCAGGGAACTGGAATTTCGGAGTGTTCGTCTCCTAGAGAAGTTGCCTTCAATACGGCTTTGGGGACTTCTCTTCTCCCCACGTAACCCTGTGGACGGGGCCCTACCCAGGTACTACTCACTGGGCGAGTGGGACCTGGAGCTCACAAAAGGGCAGGGGCGCCTACTCCCTGGAGTGGCCCTCTATCAAGGGTTCCACTCTGTTACCCTAGAAATAATAATAATAATAATAGTTGTGGAAAATATATTTTATATAATATTTATATATTATAAAAATGAACACTTACTTTAAGAGAGGAGAAAAATTACGATATTTGAGAATAAAGTTCTTAGGAAAATGTTTGGACTAAGGAGAGATGAACACACAGGCTGATGGTGAGACAGGTTAAGTCTCACAGACTACAATGGGCAGGACATGTGGTACGAATGGGGAATGAAAGAGGGGCACTGAAACTCCTTGTATCAAAACCAGAGGGAAAGCGTCCAGTAGATAGGCCCAAAATGAGCTGGGAGAATAACATTTACTATGCTTTGGGGAAGTAGATTAAACGGGGTATAATTGGAAAACATCTCAGGGAAGGCCCAGTATTGATCATATAAGCAATTATTGGTAAACATCTCAGGATAAGGATGTATGCAGAGCTTAGGTCCACGAGATCTTGAACCTACGAGTTCGATAATGCCTGTAAGTTAATTAGTTAGTAGTTAATTATGTGGAAAATGAATTCATTCATAGTGTTCTGCTCAAGAACAGGTCTTTCACTGCAAGCCCAGCATTCTCCACTCTTTCCTTAACTCAGCTTTCCTTTCTGTATCTGCATACAAACCATTTATTTTAATATTGTCTATCATCTGATGTATTTTTCTGCCTCTAACTTTCTTTCCGTTGACCATTCCATCTAGGACATGCGTCAGCAGGCACTTTATTCTTAGCCAGTGACCAATTAAATTTATTTTCCTCTTCTTTATGAGTTCCAGCATTGTTCTTCTTTCATCCATTCTGTCTAGCACATCTTTATTTCTTACTTTGTCTTCCATTTTATACGTTCCATTCTTCTCCATATCCTCATCTCAGAAGCTTCCAGTCGATTTTCCTCATTCCGTCGTAATGTCCAAGACTCTGCACCATACAATGATACACTCCACACAAAGCACTTCACTTGCCTCTTCCGTAATTATTTTGGCAAAGGTCCGCAGAAAATGCTTCTCTTCTTATTAAAAGCCTCTTTTGCCATTGCTATCCTCTGCTTTACTTCTTGACTGCAGTTCATGTTACTACTGATAGTGCAACCCAAGTATTTGAAGCTCTCCACTTGCTCAATGGCCTCATCTTTAATCCTCATGTTCACCTTCCTTGGTTTCCTTCTATAATCATGGCCTTCGTCTTATTTATATTTATCATCATCCCATAATCCTCGCACTTATCATTTAGCTCCATCAGCATGTTCCTCAGAGTCATTGCATCTTCTGCTAGCAAAGCCATATCATCAGCAAAACTTATGCACTTTATTCTTCTACCTCCCATGTTTATGCCTCTCGTATTCCTGAAGCAGTTCTTCACTAGGTCTTCCAGGTAGATGTTGAAAAGAGTAGGTGATAGAGGGCATCCTTGCCTTACCCCTTCCAATTTCTCTTCCCTCTGACATTTCTTCTCCTATCTTCACTTTTATTCGCTGTTTAATATAAAGACTACTTATGAGCCTCCTCTCCTTCCAGTTCACGCCAATTTTCTTCAATATCTTCAGGAGTTTATTCCAATTTACTCTGTCAAAGGCCTTTTCCAGGTCAACAAATATTGCATAAACGTCTTTATCTTTTTCTATATATCATTCTCCTATTGTTCGTATCTATTCAATTGCATCTCTTGTACCCTTTCCCTTCCTGAAGCCAAACTGTTCATCCAATTCGCTTTCCATCGTAGAACGTAAACGTCAATTCAGTATTCTCAGGAGAATCTTGGCAGAGTGTGATATCAAGCTGATAGTCCTGAACTCCTTGCATTGAACAAAGGACCTAAATTTAAAAATAAGCTTGACATCGAAATCTGTTTTAGCCTAATTTCTTCTTAAAATAATTAATATTAGCAAATTTTTGGTCTATACAAGGTGGATTTAATATAGGTGCGAAGATTTTAAATAATCATTCCTTGTGGTAAATACAATTAAAATGTTTTATACATTTTTATTTAAAAATGTATAGTTATCTCAGAAAAAAATCGTACAGAATTTCATTGCTTCATGAGGGTTAATATTGTCTAAATTTTACACAGTTCATAGGAGACGTGAAATGAAACAACCTTTTCCATTAGTATTTTTGAACTGACTAACTTACTGACACTATCGAACCGGTAGGTTCATGGTCGTGTGGATATAAGTTCGCATACATCCATATCTTGAGCAAATATCTTCCAATCATCCCCAGTATAATCTAATTCCATCAAATAATGGTTAATATTTTTCTCCCAACTCATTCTTAGCCTACATAGGCCTGCTGGGGGCTTTCCTTTGGTTTTCCTCTCTTCGTTTCCATGCCCCTCTTTCATTCCCCATTTGTGTCCTAAGTCCTGCCCATCGCAGTCTACGATTCTTATTAAATCTTATCTCCCATAAAGATCATGTATCTCACTGTTATTTAGTATTCTCCATTAGCTTATATGTTCATCTCTCTTTGATCCAAAATTTTTCTATTCTCAAATACTCATTAATTTTGAGAATTTTCCTCATCAATGAGGGTTTTCTCCACTAATCTCCAATTAATCTTTATAATTAACAGGCTTTTTTTTAAAAAAATGACTACGTACTTATGGACTAGGCCTATATCAGTTTGTAATAGACCTTCACAAAATTTCCCTTAATTAAAGTTCTCCATTCCTTTCAAAAAATGTTAAGCTGAAAATATATAAAACTATTATTCTACCAGTTATATTATATGGGTGCGAAACATGGACTCTTACTTTAAGGGAGGAAAGGAGGTTACGAGTATTTGAGAATAAAGTTCTTAGGAAAATTTTTGGACCAAAGAGAGATGAACAGACAGGTGAATGGAGAAGACTACATAACAATGAACTACATGGTCTTTATAGGAAGCCAGATATAATAAGAACAGTTAAGTCCCGTAGACTGCGATGGGCAGGACATGTTGCGCGTATGGGGAATGAAAGACGTGCATGGAAACTTCTTGTAGGAAAGCCAGAAGGAAAACGCCCAGTTGGTAGACCAAGAATGAGGTGGGAGAACAACATTAACTATGATTTGAGGGAAGTAGATTATACAGGGAATGATTGGAAAGCATTAGCTCAGGATAGGGATGTATGGAGAGCTTATGTCCGTGCGGCCATGAACCTACGGGTTCGATAGTGCCAGTGAGTAAGTAAGTAAGTAAGTAAAGTTCTCCATAGCTCTCTGTACTCTGTGTCTTCATCCATTACACCAAATTTCCTTATTGAATTCTGAATGTTAGGCCTATTCTTCCACATTGTTCTTGATCTTCCTTTTCTGTTCCTTCTTTCACTTCCTACCTTAAATTAGGAGACCACGTTTCGCATCCATTATAGGCTCTAATATAACTCGAAGGATAACAGTTTTATATAGTTTAATGTTTTTTGATAGAAGTGGGACGACAAGAGTCGCTGTAATGCTTAATAGCATGCATTTCCAGAATTAAGCCTAGTTAATATTTTGTGCACCTCATTCCTGTAATTATTCTTTATAGGTATTTGAATTCAGTCACTTCTTCAAAATTTCTCTCATTTTTCATTAACTTCATATTTCCAATATAATATATATATATAGGCTATATATATATATATATATATGCCATATATTTAGTTATATTGATGTTTACTTCCAGTCCAAATTTCTTAGTGTTACTCAATAGAGTGTGCGTGTTGGCCTTTAGTATCTCTTCGCATTCGCATAATAATATCTGCTACATCATCAGAATAAACTAACAGCATATTAATGTCAGTGAATTGTATTGAATTGTTGGGCTGTTTTATCATCTAGGCCTATAGAATTGATGGCATGCTTTAGTACAAAATTTAATAGTAGAGTGAGATAGTGCATCTCCTTGCTTCAACCCATAGTGATTTTTTACTTTTGATCATACATATACTTTTTTTATCACACAAGGATATGGAGGGGCCTTCCCGAATGAGTGATATGCTCAATCTAAGGCCTCCTCCAAGACAATACAACGTTAACACGAAACACAACATTCACTCACACATTCATACTAAACATGGAGAATAACGTACTAATATTATGATGGCCAGATAATGTTCGGCGACTTTTTGAGCCTTAAAGTTTCCTGACATTTGTTTCAAAGGCGAGGAAAAATACTGAACAAAAATCATCCAGGAAACTTTTTCCGACCGGGGATCGAACCCGGGCCTGCTAGGACCAGGCGCGACAGGAACCCGAAGGGAACGAAGAAGAGAAAGGAGAGAAGAGAAGAGAAGGGAGAAGAGAAGGAGAAGAGAAGAGAAGAGAAGAGAGAAGAGAAAGAGAAGAGAAGAGAAGAGAAGAGAAGAGAAGAGAAGAGAAGAGAAGAGAAGAGAAGAGAAGAGAAGAGAAGAGAAGAGAAGAGAAGAGAAGAGAAGAGAAGAGAAGAGAAGAGAAGAGAAGAGAAGAGAAGAGAAGAGAAGAGGAGAGAAGAGAAGAGAAGAGAAGAGAAGAGAAGAGAAGGAGAGAGAGAAGAGAAGAGAAGAGAAGATGAACAGAAGAGAAGAGAAGAGAAGAGAAGAGAAGAGAAGAGAAGAGAGAGAAGAGAAGAGAAGAGAAGAGAAGAGAAGAGAAGAGAAGAGAAGAGAAAGAAGAAAGAGAAGAGAAGAGAAGAGAAGAGAAGATAAGGAGAAGAGAAGAGAAGAGAAGAGAAGAGAAGAGAAGAGAAGAGAAGAGAAGGAAGAGAAGAGGAATATAATAGATATAATATAATATAATATAATATAAGATATGATGATAGAGATATGATATGATATGAATATTGATAATATAATATAATATATAAAGAATAATATGAATATAAGATAATATAATATAATATAATATAAGATAATATAATATAATATAAATATAAATAATATAATATAATATAAATAATATAATATAAGATAATATAATATAATATAATATAATATATATCCATCCATCCATAGTAATTCTCCCCGAAGGCAGGTCCTTCACTGCAATCATAGCATTTTCATGCTATGCTTGCAACTTTACTAGGGAATTGTAGGTGTGGTAGCTTCCCGTTGCTTTCCACACCGGTGAAAGATGATGACGATGATAAGGATGATGATGATGGCCATATGATTTCGGGGACCGTTTGGGCCTTAGAATTTTCCTGACATTTGTCTTACAGGTGAGGACAAACCCCGATAAAAACCTCACCCAGAAAACTGCCCCGACCGGGGATCGAACCCGGGCCCGCTGCGTGACAAGGCAGCACGCTATCTCGAGACCACAGCGGTGGACCATAATATAATATAATATAATATAATATAATATAATATAATATAATATAATATAATATAATATAATATAATATAATATAATATAATATAATATAATATAATATAATATAATATAATATAATATAATATAATATAATATAGTAGGCCTATAATATAATAACCCATTTAAACTAGAGGGAAGTAATATGACTCATGAACAGATATATTTTATAATCCTCACTACCTGCCACATCCCGCCTCACTCCACTTCGATCTTACTGAAGAAGGAGTCCACCTGCTCCGTATAGTGGATTGCCATTGCTGGGTTCTGGCTTCGATTTCTGTGTCTTGCAGTTAAAAAAGGCAATTTTTTTTTGACAATGCTTCTCGGGAAAAATTCCAAGGTAGGTTTCGGCATGCAATGGTTGACAGTTCCCTTGTTAGTATAACGTTCCCTTGAAGGTAGACCTACTTAACATTACCCATGTCTTCCATCCCTTAAATACCTATTCTATTCTATAGTGTTCTGCCTTAGGGCAGGACCTTCACTGCAGTCAGAGCATTTTAATGATATGCTTTGCAACTTTACTAGGGATTTATAGGTGTGGTAGCTTGCTGCTTTCCACACCGGGGATGGTAATGATTCCGATTCCGATTGAGGGTCTTTCCACTTTTCAGCGGTTGCCCTTTTACCAGCCGGCTGCTGGCCCTTCACATCCACATGTGTCAATCACAGAGGTAGATGATCAACAGCCAGTGTAGGGGTAATGATGATGATAATAATCCCCTTGAGAGATTTACATATCTGTGAATTAGGCTTACACATCGACTTTTGTTATCCCAAATTCCCTTAAAAAATTCAAACTGAAAATCTACACATATTAATATAATTGAAATAATATTATCGAAATAAGGGAAATATTGGGTGTACAAGAGGAGCCGGACATCATAGACATTAGGTTATAGAAAAAAAAAAAAAGATTACAGTGGTATGGCCATGTCAAAAGAATGCCAGAGCAAAGATTGTCTAAAAGTATTATGGAATGGATCCCAATGGAAAGGAGGAAGAGAGGAAGGCCGAAGAAAACTTGGATAGAAGGGGTACAAGCGGCTATAAATATCAGAGGATTAGAGGAAGATCAATGGATGGACAGAGAGGATGGCGTTTGGTTTCCGGAAGACGGCGGCACCTGCCATGATACCGGCTGATGATGATGATTAATGTTATTCCTCCAAATTTATAATATCTTTACAAAATATGGAGTCTTACTTTAAGGGAAAAGAGAAGATTACGAGTGTTTGAGAATAAAGTTCTTAAGGAAGAAAGACCCAACTCCTTTCAAAAAACGTTACACTGAAAATATATAAAACTATTATTCTACCAGTTATATTATATGGGTGCGAAACATGGACTCTTACTTTAAGGGAGGAAAGGAGATTACAAGTATTTGAGAATAAAGTACTTAGGAAAATTTTTGGACCAAAGAGAGATGAACAGACAGGTGAATGGAGAAGACTACATAACAATGAACTACATGGTCTTTATAGGAAGCCAAATATAATAAGAACAGTTAAGTCTCGTAGACTGCGATGGGCAGGACATGTGGCACGTATGGGGAATGAAAGACATGCATGGAAGCTTCTTGTAGGAAAACCAGAGGGAAAACGCCCAGTTGGTAGACCAAGAATGAGGTGGGAGAATAACATTAACTATGATTTGGGGGAAGTAGATTATACAGGGAATAATTGGAAAACATTAGCTCAGGATAGGGATGTATGTCCGCAAGGCCATGAACCTACGGGTTCGATAGTGCCAGTGAGTAAGTAAGTATGTAAGTAAGGAAGAAAGACGAAGAGACAGGTGAATGCAGAAGACCACTTAACATTGAGCCACACGATCTTTACGGGAAACCAGATGTAATGTAATAAGAACAGTTAAGTCTCGTAGGCTACGATGGGCAGTTCATATGGCACGAATGGAGAATGAAATAAAATCAAGGAAACTCCTTGTAGGAAAACCCGAGGACAAAGTGCCTAATAGGTAGACCAAGAATGAGATGGAAGAATAACATAAACCAAGAATTTACTTACTTACTCACTGGCACTATCGAACCCATAGGTTCATGACCGCGCGGACATAAGCTCTCCATACATCCCTATCCTGAGCTAATGTTTTCCAATCATCCCCTGTATAATCTATTTCCCTCAAATCATATGTTATTGTCCTACCTCATTCTTGGTCTACCAACTGGGCGTTTTCCCTCTGGTTTTCCTACAAAAAGCTTCCATGCACATCTTTCATTCCCCATACGTGCCACATGTCCTGTCCCTCGCAGACTACGAGACTTAACTGTTCTTATTATATCTGGCTTCCCATAAAGACCATGTAGTTCACTGTTATGTAGTCTTCTCCATTCACCTGTCTGTTCATCTGTCTTTGAATCAAAAATTTTCCTATGGAGGTAAATTATACAGGGGATAATTGCAAAACATTATCGAGGACATCAACCTACGGATTCGATAGTGCCAGTCGTGCCAGTGAGTTATTACGCTCGTTTTTACCACAAAAGCTCATAGATCCGGATGAGTGATTAGATGAGTACCGGGGACACCTTCGACACAACACGAATATTTAAGCCAAGACACATCATTCACTAATACGTTTGTTACTGAACAAGGGGAGTATAATTTGATTATGGTGAACAAATGGTATGAACGGTACATTTGGAAATTGACGTTTCCTGTAATTTGTTTTACAATCGAATGATAAACAAGGACAATTATTATTATTATTAATATTATTATTATTATTATTATTAATTTAGAAAAATAGAAGAAAAACGTTTGAAATGGTATGGACATCTCATAAGAATGGTAGAAGAGAGAATACCAAAGAAGATCCTTAATTGGAAAGCTAACGGAAGAAGTGGAAGTGCAGACCTAGAGAACGTTGGATGGATGGAGTGAGGAGAAGTATGAAGCTAGAGATTTGAGGGAAGAAGATACTCTACAATAAAATAGATTAATTCATTTATAATAAAATATACACTTGAAAAAATTAGACAGGAACCTCTGGCGAAAAATCACTTTGGGTTGAAGGAGAAACACTGAATTGTGGAATATTCCTAATTTAAAATAATTTAGCAGGTTTGAGAATGTTTTACATCTGCCTGCACCCAATTAATCTAGGACTACTATCATGCTCACCCACATCTCTGCCTTTCCAATAGCATCGCCTAATTCTTTTTTCCTTCATGTGCTCAACACACCATCAATCCTCGTTATTTTTGGACGTCCTCTTCTTCTTCTTCTATCATGTGGCACCCATTCTATTAAGTTATTATTATACTATCATTATTAATATTATTCTTAACTAACTAACTCACTGGCTCTATCGAACACGAAGGGTTCATAGCCGCGCGGACATAAGCTCTCCATACATTCCTATTCTGAGCTAATGGTTTCTAATCATCCCCTGTATAATCTAGTCCCCTCAAATTAAGTATAATGTTATTCTCCCACCTATTCTTGGTCTACAAACTAGGCGTTTTCCTCCTGGTTTTCCTACAAGAAGCTACCATGTAGGCCTACCTATTTCATCCCTCATTCGTGCCACATGTCCTGCCCATCGCAGTCTACGAGATTTAACAGTTCTTATTATATCTGGCTTCCTATAGACTACGTGTCATATAGGCCTAGCTCGCGTTTATGTAGTTTTCTCCATTCACTTAGGCCTACTTGTTCATCTCTTTTTGGCCCAAAATTTTTCCTAAGAACTTTATTCTCACATGCTCTTTCCTCCATTAAAGTAAGAGTCCATTACGTATCCATATAATATAACTGGTAGAATAATAGTTTTATATATTTTCAGTTCCTTGCCACGCAGCGGGCCCGGGTTCGATCCCCGGTCGGGACAGTTTTTCTGGGTGAGGTTTTTATCGGGGTTTTTCCTCATCTGTAAGACAAATGTCAGGAAAACTTTAAGGCCCAAACGGTCCTCGAAATCATATGGCCATCGCAATCATCATCATTCATATTCATCTTAGGTTAAGTTTAGGATTAGGGACTCTCCTGGCGCACCATTATCATCTTCATCACCCATCATATCATCGGGGCAACGTAACCCCGCCTTCCGGGCGCCCCAACCTCAGAAGTGGGTTACAAGTAGGTACGCCATGCCAGGAGAGAAACCAGGAATGTCGAAAAACAAACCTGGGGCAGTTGAAAAAAATATATATATATAGGCCTATATATATATTTTCAGTTAAACGTTTTTTTAAAAGGAGTTGGGACGACAAGAGTCTCTATAATGCATAGGCCTAATAGCATAAATTTCCAGAATTGAGCCTATGTTTAATTTCTTTTTGCATCTATTTCCTACTTGTAATCATTCTTCCTAGATAGGCTACTTGAAATCAGCCACTTCTTCAAAATTTCCTTCATTAGTTGTCCATTTCCATTATATGACGCATTATTTTATTATTATTATTATTACTTGGTCAATTTTACATAGGCCTGAAAGTTAGCGAAACTAAGGGTGGATTTCTCAAACGAAGTCTAAACCGGGACCGAGGTTTTCCGTTTTTTAATGTTTCCGTAACAACCATAAAAACTGAAAATCTACGGCTGTTAATTACAAAAGCAAATATCTGAATCATGTTTATGGTTTCATAACAATTTGTGTGAAATTTCAGTCATTTTTATAGGAGTTATGGAAACAGTACAAAATTGGAAAACCGGGGCGTGGTTTAGACTTCGGTTGAGAAATCTACCCTAAAATTCTATTGTGATTGTTGAATTATCATCATCACCATCATCATCATCATCATGAACAAATTCCTATTTAGGTCATCAGACCTGTGACGGTAAACCTAACGAAGATGGTCTTGATATTTCCACCGATGTTTTGGTCTTCCTTGGTCCCTATTGTCCAGTTGGAGTATGGAACGCCAATAGGCCCTAACACTGAGCAACAAAAAAGAAACTTATTTTTATGTCTCAGAAAGAAAAATATGTGATTCTGGTAGTATTATTTCTCCTAAATTCAAATATGATAACGGTTTTTTCTCCATCACGCAAGTTTTCCGAGATTCAGGCATTTATAATTATTTCAAACACTTTAATATTTTTTACATTCGTATGATTTGGGAAAAAGAAGCCCTTCCAGATGAATGGAAGGAATTAATTATCGTACCAATTTATAAGAAAGGAGATAAAACTGATTGCAACAACTATAGGGGCATCTCATTACTTTCAACTTCGTACAAAATTCTAACAAATATATTAGTCAGCAGACTTACTCCCTATATTGATGACATTCTAGGAGATCATCAATGTGCATTTAGAAGAAACAGGTCTACAACAGATCAGATTTTTAGTATAAGACAGATTTTAGAAAAGAAATGGGAATATAATGGTACTGTACATCAACTACATGTAGACTTCAAAAAAGCATATGATTCAATTAAGAGGGAGAAGTTATATAGTATCCTGCTGGAGTTCGGAATTCCTAAAAAGTTAGTTAGGCTTATACGAATGTGTCTAAATGGCTCAAAGAGTAGGGTGTGTGTAGGCAAACAGTTTTCGGACACTTTTGAAATCCAGAATGGATTGAAGCAAGGAGATGCACTATCTCCTCTACTATTTAATTTTGTACTAGAGCATGCCATTAAATCTTTAGAGAATGAGGAAGGCTTACAACTGAATGGTATTAATAAACTGTTAGTTTATGCTGATGATGTAGTATTGTTGGCCGATAGTGAGGAGATACTAAAGGACAATACGCACACACTATTGAGTAACACTAAGAACTTAGGACTGGAAGTAAATATCAATAAAACTAAATATATGGTCACACGTAGAAACACATTATATAATGGATATGGACAGCTAATGACAAATGAGGGAAATTTTGAGGAAGTGGCTGAATTAAAATACCGAGGAACAATAATCACAAATAGGAATGAGATGCACAAAGAAATTAAACAGAGGCTCAATTCTGGAAATGCGTGCTATTATGCATTGCAGAGACTCTTGATGTCCCAACTCCTTTCAAAAAACGTTACACTGAAAATATATAAAACTATTATTCTACCAGTTATATTATATGGGTGCGAAACATGGACTCTTACTTTAAGGGAGGAAAGGAGATTACAGGTATTTGAGAACAAAGTACTTAGGAAAATTTTTGGACCAAAGAGAGATGAACAGACAGGTGAATGGAGAAGACTATTTAACAATGAACTACATGGTCTTTATAGGAAGCCAGATATAATAGAACAGTCAAGTCTCGTAGACTGCGATGGGCAGGACATGTTGGCACGTATGGGGAATAAAAGACTTGCATGGAAGCTTCTTGTAGGAAAGCCAGAGGGAAAACGCCCAGTTGGTAGACCAAGAATGAGGTGGGAGAATAACATTAACTATGATTTGAAGGAAGTAGATTATACAGGGAATGATTGGAAAGGATTAGCTCAAGATAGGGATGTATGGAGAGCTTATGTCCGCGCGGCCATGAACCTACGGGTTCGATAGTTACAGTGAGTAAGTAAGTAACTAACAATATTCGAACATTCGGACTCACCCAGAAAGTAAGAAATGGCGATTTTCTGCTATATTTCGCCTGTGGAGCATCCCTCTTGATGGTCCAACAATAATCGGCCAGCATATTAGGATTCAATTTGCCGTGATATCTCTTTTCCATAGCTAATATCTCCTGATGAAAGTGTTCCCCGTGCTCATCGCTCACTGCGGTAAGATTTTCCGGGAAGAAATCTATGTTTATTAAGAAATAACTATTTAAATCCATTAATTGAAATTGAAATAAAAAAACTGTGGGTGATGGAGAAATTCCGAATACATATTTCAAAACACGATAAAAAACTGCATTAAGTACAACTATTGGTACTCATGAGATAAAAATCATGTTGAGCAGTGTAATCTAACAAAAATATATTTGTTCTCGTTGAGTGTAAGAGAAAAATCACATAGGCCTACCGGTAGTATCTAAGTGTTTCAAACTAAAATTTAAATAAAATATATTGTCATTATAGAAACATTTTACCAAACATGCTAGGCTGAAATTTCATTACCAGAACCAATTCTATTATAATCACAAATTCATAATATAATTTTAAAATTATTTACAATTACCACCGCTGTGGTCTCGAGGTAGTGTGCTGCCTTGTCACGCAGAGGGCCCGGGTTCGATCCCCGGTCGGAGCAATTTTTCTGGGTGAGGTTTTTATCGGGGTTTTTCCTCACCTGTAAGACAAATGTCAGGAAAACTTTAAGGCCCAAACGGTCCCCGAAATCATATGGCCATCATCCTTATCATTATCATCATCATCATCATCCTTCACCGGTGTGGAAAGCAACGGCAAGCTACCACACCTACAATTCCCTAGTAAAGCTGCAAGCATAGCATGAAAATGCTATGATTGTAGTGAAGGGCCTGCCTTCGGGCAGAATTAGTATGGATGGAGAATAAATTAATTTCATAAAAAACGGAATACATAGGTCTAACGTCAGAACCAAGAATGAGACGGGAGAATACTATTATTCATTAATTGAGGGAAGTAAATTATATAGGGGATGATTGAAAAAATAACTCAGGATAATGATGTATGGAGAGCTTATGTCCTCGCGGCCATGAACCTACGGGTTCGATAGAGTCAGTGAGTTAGTTATCACTGAATAAACCCTCAGATCCTAGAAGCGATATCATATGACTTTATGTGTTAAAGCTCCTATGAATAATAACGAAATAACATAATTTTACGAACATCGTATAAGACATGACAATAAGTATAATATAATCTTATATAGACTGAACATAGCCTACAAACTGTATGAAAATTCACTTTAAAAAAAACGCGTTATCAAATATGTCATTAAGGTTAATCTCTCCATAAATCAATATAGGCTATTAAGCATAAAACTATGTAATAAAACGATAAAAACCATTTCCTTAATTAATAGAGTCAAATTAAATTTTATAACTACTATGGAAATATTAATTAAAAATAAAACATTAAAAAACCCTTAATTATATTAAATGGAAATTGTCTTAAATATATTGCTGAGATAAGTTTAATGTATAATTATATATTGATGACAAGTACACCAATCAAAATATTATAATATTAATGAAAATTAAACTATAAAATATAATAATATCTCTAAATAGGTCTCAACTAACTAACCAAATGGTTTATGCAATCCGCAAGTCAAATAGCCTACTTTACATTATAGCCTCACTCTGATGGTTAACAGTTTATATAAAAGCGGGTGCCGCGCGGCAATGTTTAACATGCAGTGTTGTCACGTTTCTCATAGCGCTATGGGCGTTTATTACACAAGGACAGAAGACATTGATTATATTTATGTTATTATTTAATTTTATGTTATTATTTGGTATTGTTTAACTTTTAATATTAAAATTATGTATGTATTTGTTTATTAAATAATTTAATGCCTACATTATATAACTTGTAGGTCTACATAAATTTAATATTCATACATCATGCTGAAAATATTATTATTATTATTATTATTATTATTATTATTAATTGTTCGGTGTGAAATATTTTCCCATGGCCGCCACATGTTGAAATCACTTATATATTAAACTAATATAATATGTAGATTTTGTATTATTATATCGCAATAAATCACTAATAATTATACCATTAGTTACGGTATACAATTTTATAACTGGATCGACTGCTCCACGTCTCGAGTTTTAATTGAAACTGAGGGAAGAATAGAAATGTGGCAACATCATGGTAATCACGGCAGTCGGGATCTTTGTATTTTAATAACATGTAACAGCTGCGGGGAAACAAAGAGAGCCGCTTGTTAAGCATCATAGTGAGGCGATAATACATCGGTGTCCTCCAATTGTAGGGCCTACCTATGATCCGCCAAATTATTCCTCTTCATAGTTCCTATATCCAGGTTCCAAAGATTAATTCAAATATTATCCTCCCACACAACATATGTCTAGGCCTTCTATAATGGTATTTTCCCCGAGGGATCTCAATAAAAATTCCGTCACGCTGGAATTGCATAAACTAAGCGAATTTTTCAACAAAATGACGTATATCTGGGACACAACATATCCTTCTACAAGATTAGCGAGAAAAAAATCAAAGGAGAGTAGGTAAAGTCTGGAAGAAATTCTGGAGCTCATCCTGACAGATACCATTCGGAAGACAAGTCTAAAAGTGGAAGTGTTGGAGAAATGCGTGCTAGCAGCAGGCAACTGTTCTATAGTTGCCAAACATGGTCACCGAACAAGAAATTGAAGCACATGATAACAATTTGCCAAAGGAAGATGGAACGAAAGATATTGCATCATTCTTCTTCTTCACGGATTGAACAGCAAAATGTTCGTTCCGGTCTCACGCAGAAAACTAATCATCGTGCTCTTGACCGTCCCACACATATATAATATATTCCTCTGGTATATATGTAAATAACTATTTTCTTATACGTTCTTGATCCATCCTTTGAATGTGGTCGAACCAATTTTGTTGTAGGCTATTCTTTGATTCAGTCTGTTAAGCTGAATATGTTAAACACATTCCTAATATCTTTGCTATATATTTTTTATCTTAAAATGCATATCCAGATATAGGCCTATGTCTCAGGAAACTCATTTCTGCAGATTCTACATTTTAATTTGATTTTTAGTCAAATTCTAATTTTCAGAGCCATATAACAACATAGGAACAGCCATAACCTTATAAAATGTTAATTTCGTTTCTTTCCTAATGTATTTAAAACAATTTCTAATTGTTCCATACTCGTATCTGAAGTATTCAAATTATTTTCGACATTCCTTTGTTTATCGTATGTTCCATCATATCCCAGATAATTAAAATGGTTTCTTAATTTATTATTCTGTTTCCTATAAGTTACATATTTTTGCACGTTACAGAAGAGACCTTGAATGATATAGGCCTAACTGTTGTTTTATTTACAGATCTTTGCAGACCATATTCTTTTGAAATAACATATATAGGAACTTAGGGTAATGTGGACCCCTATTTTGAATTAGTTTCTTTTTCTTCTTTTAATTACGTGAGTTGAATTTTGTTTAATTACAGTACTTATCATTAGTGTTATAACTATGATTGTTATTTTATTCAAATATGAAAACATCTTCATTATTTATAGGCCCTAAACTTTTTTACATTATAAGAAAAGTCCACTTTAACCTCCATGTTCGGGTAAAGTTGATCCCAGAGTCCACCTTAGCTTTTAGTCTGTTTTTAAGTATAGGCCTATTTACTCAATTTATACAGACAGACACGGAATGTTCTGAAAATATTTATGGCTGATCGTAATTAAAAAACGTTGATATATTTATTTAATGTTTTCAAAAATTATTGTTCTTTATAACATTCATACATCATTTAACTGTAGAAAGAGATGGTCTTTAGGTTTAGTAAAATTACCAGGATATTAAATAAAATTATTTACATGCATGGTTTTTAGAAATAGCATCCTCATTGATAAAATATAAGTATTCGCGTAAAGTGGATCCAGGTCCACTTTAACCGCCTCGTGGAGGGTCCACATTAACCGAATTCCTTTGTTATGTTTAATTATTTTATACAGCCGCCATGTCACATAATATCAAACCAAACCCATAAGTATATTAAAACAGCATCTACATAATATAATAGGCCTATATTTAGAATATTTTTCAATATTTATAACATTAAATAACAGAAATTAACAATTAATTCTTAGCTTGAAAAACTTTTAAAATTGTTATTTTCATAAATGTCATAAATAAACCCTTCTTCACACAAAAAATATAAGAAACTGGTCTTGAACATGTCAAAGTTGATAAGGGAAAGAAGTTAAAATAGTTTCTGTTCGAGGGCAGTACCAATTAAAGAAGATATTAATAGGGTCCACTCAAACCGAAAGGACCACATACCCGAACTTCTCAAACTTATGCATAGAATATTGCAATTTATCTTCAGTATCAGCATTAACCAATTGATAATACAGTATCAAATAGTGTTATTTATTTTAAAATGAGTTTTTAAAACATTCTTCCAGTGATTTACATTGTCGTCAGTAAATGCATTAAAAAGTGCTGGGGTCAATGGACACCCTTGTCTGATAAAACAGTTGATTTCCTTGACACTAAAGACCGAATTCGTCATGTAGATCTCTGGAAGAACACAGGCATGAAAGACACAATCACTGCGCTGCCATAAGACTGAAATAGAAATGTGGAGAGCATGTAGTGACTAACGATAAGTGAAACTCGATGGATCCAAACAATCTACCTTACTAGAATTAGAAGCAATAATGTAATTAGTTTCGACCTAATCCTTTGGTATTAGTTTACCCTAATTCTATTTAGGGTATATAACGATCATGTGGGATCACAGAATCGGCAAGTGGATTATAGGCAGACAGAGAACCAGATGGGCAGACGAATTCATGCAGAGTCAGTGGATGAGAAATAGGTGAACGTGGAAAAAAATGACAAAGAAAATAGAAAAGAGAAACGGGTAGTGTTAAGCAGAGACGCGAATGATGCAGGGAATAGTGACAAGAGATCGTTGTAAGTACTCCAACCACCAACACAAGTGATTGCGAATAATAATAAAAGATCAAACACTCTCAAGTACTAGCTTGCCTATGGAGTGATTCTATATAGGCTGCAGGCCTAGTTGTTATCAATACAGACCAAATTTTGAGTATAGGCTTAAGCACGTTTTACGATTTTCTAGCCAAACAACATATTGTGCCCCTTTAGCGTTGCAGTCGCTCTTAGAAAAGTTAACGCCTTTATTCACTCAATTCCACGCACCACTTCAAACAGCAGTCAGGATAACTTTCCGAGTGGAGATAAGAATAAATAAGAATAAATTTTATTTACAAATAAATGTTATACACAGTATTGACACCCGAATGAGCAAGTGCTCGTGCTTGGGTGCAGTTCAGTTACATGAATAATACAAATAGAATATATACATTTAAAGTTGGGGCCAGTTTCATTTTTACATAAATTATGGCACATACAAATAAAAAATAATAATATATTGCGAATAAGACTTATTCTAACAAGAGAATTAATGGAATGGAGAATGATATAGGCCCCTACATAAAATAATATAAATCATATAATGTAATGGATTATAACAAATAATACAGAAGAAAGTAATTAGTTATATATTGATTTATAATAATATAAGCAAAAATAGATGCTTTATATTTATTATTTTAAAATATTCAAATGATTAATTTTATTCACTTAATTAATTAAAAATTATTAATTTAATTATTGTTGCCAAATTTCCTCTCAAACAGTGTCACGGATCTTGAATACTGAATAATGTAAGGTTAATTATTAATTCTTCATATTTAAGTAGGTGTAATGACGCTGATCAACTTTTATTATTTGCTTAGCAATATTTCTTTCACATGTCCTAGCTACAGTGTTCATGTTGAGTTAACAACACTGGAGTACAAGTGCAAATAATCTGTCCCCCCAAGAAGGTTAAAATTTGTGAATAGATGGAGGGGAGAAAGAAAAGAGAGAGATGGGAATGCAGGGAGGGAAATTATGTATCAAGGCAGAAAAGGAATTAGTGTTTAGTTCGCATATCTTACGAGGGCACAGATACGTTGGTCAGACTATACGATACCTTAGTTATGAAATAAGCTACAACCTTGTAAGAAACTAAAATTAAACGAGGCTATAAATCGATAATCTTATTTGTGCTACTGTACGGGCTTGAAATATTTACTTTACGTAAAGCGAAGAAAGGAGGATGTTAAAAGTAGATCTATTCGAAAATAGGATCCTCAGCTGAATATAAAGACTCACGAGTAGAGATGAAACCTTTCCTTCCAATGACGCGAAGTTTACTAAGCTTCAACCACATAGTAGAAGTCACTCAGAACTCTGAACTTGTAACCAAGAGCAGGATTAAAATTTACAAAGTTTACTTCGGTGAAATATGAAAGTTGCGCACTGACTGTTCGGAATAATTGCAATGAAATAAACTAATGTAAAGAGGTTATTCTAACTGTTGCAGTAACCTAACGGTACATAAAACTATTCTAACCCTCTTCCCTCTGACGTCATATACATTTGGTCACATTAAATATCTACGCTGATATTTTGTTTACGAAAAGGAATTGTTCCATCCCTACTCACGAGAGATGAGAATGGAGCCAGCTTCAAATACAGGAACTTTATAATTTTGGACACTAAATTTAGAAGTCTATGATGCATGCATAATAATACATAGGACACTTAGACATACAATAATTATCTATCTTCTTCTCTCTTTCTTTATCTCTCTCTCTCTCTCTCTCTCTCTCTCTCTCTATCTATCTATCTCTATCACACACACACACACACACTGTTACAATAGTAATTATTTTAGGAACCCTCAAGATAGCAAGAGATTAATACTCCCACTTTTCTGCACATTCAGCACGAGACGTTAGACCAGGGCCGTTAAAAAGTGCTCAGTAGCTGTGAAAAGACGCTTCGCGTCTCCTATTCAACCCTATGTCGGATAGGCTGACAGCTACTCATTGGGAGTGCACCTGATGCGGGTTTCACACGTACTGAGCAAGTTTTAATTTTGAATATGCCTATATTACCGGATTGTATGCCTTGCTTGAAGGCTGCGTTTACCGTGAGTCTGGTATCGGCCGCGGTGGACTAGTGGTTATGCTCCTTGCTTCTGGTCCCGAGGGTCGCCGGTTCAAACCCGGCTGGGGTCGATTGATTTTTTTAGGATGGAAAAATCCAAGGAGCAAGTTCTTCGGGAGGGTCTTGAAGCCGTGGGTCCCGAGTCTGAAGATTATCAGGCTCGTAAAAGATCGTTAAGCCTGAATAAAAAGGCATCTAAGCAAAATTTACCGAATTTTTCCGTTCTAGTACTACCTTGGTTACCTAGATAGGCCTATCACTATGAGGCGGAATGCTGACCACGGGCCACTTCAATGACATCTATTTGAAAACAAGTACTTACTTACTTACTCACTGGCACTATCAAACCCGAAGGTTCATGGCCGCGCGGACATAAGCTCTCCATACATCCCTATCCTGAGCTAATGCTTTCCAATCATTCCCTGTATAATCTACTTCCCTCAAATCATAGTTAATGTTGTTCTCCCACCTCATTCTTGGCCTACCAACTGGGCGTTTTCCCTCTGGCTTTCCTACAAGAAGCTTCCATGCACGTCTTTCATTCCCCATACGTGCAACATGTCCTGCCCATTGCAGTCTACGAGACTTAACTGTTCTTATTATATCTGACTTCCTATAAAGACCATGTAGTTCATTGTTATGTAGTCTTCTCCATTCACCTGTCTGTTCATCTCTCTTTGGTCCAAAAATTTTCCTAAGAATTTGAAAACAAGTGTAACTAAATTAATATGGTTCAATTTTTTCTCTATAGGGGGAAAGCGCCTAAATCTCGTTAAGGGAAACAAAGGCTTTACAAGATACAATATACATAGGGCCTATGTCTGGTGCTCATTTCCGTTAGTGTCTGAATCGACCCTAGGAGACAGAGTGTCGTCAGAAGGTTTAGAGAGTTTAAATATCTTGACCAAAACATCGGTGGAAAGATCAAGACCATCTTCGCTAGGTTTACCGTACAGGCCACATGGCCTAAAACGAATTTGTTCATGATGATGATGAAATATCTTGATCCTACCAGGGTTTGAACCCTCGACTTTCTGACCTATGCGTATTGCTTTAGGCCCTAGCTAACTACACTATGGTGTGCTAATAATTTGACATACATCACATAAGGTTTGCTCACAATTAGGCCTAGTAACATGCAAATAGCCGATCTAAATTAATACTTTTTCTAACTGTCATCTTCTAGAATCAGCTAGACGAGTAACTTATAGTAGTGACCTACTAACTTATAGGTTGACAGCGAGCAAAATGCAGTGCTAAAACATTATCTTCTGTAGGTTACATCTCTCACTAACCAGACCTGCCATTTCCCCCATTCCACTTTCACCAATCAGCTGCAACATCCATAACACTTGAACTGGATGCGTTATCGCAATAAAAATGCTACGTAATAATCAATAACAAATATGTTAATGCAAATTAACGTCTCCAAAATTTACAAATAATCAAGCAATCACGGGAAATAGCAGCAAACGCTGTCTAAGGAGGAGAACATTAGCCTACATAATAGAATTCTAGCGTATGCGCAGTACGACTGCATTTTGATCGCATCCAAGCTAAATAATAAGCTATTTGTTATTCTAAGCCAGATAAGCCCAAATCTTTTTGTATCACAGCCAAATGGAAGAAACTACAAGGAGTCGCAGGCTGCAGGCCATATTATAGTTGCTATGGATTATTATTATTATTATTATTATTATTATTATTATTAGACTATACAGCGTGCAGCAGAAGTCAGTTAACCGAAAATTCAAATAGGCCCCCTATAGGCCTATTATTTTCTGTAGCTTACAACATCTAGGCTTATAAATAAAAAAAAGAAACTACCTAAATTATGCAAAGTGACCTCCATTGTTATTTAAGCATTTATGACATCGTTTTAACACAGATTTGCAGATGTTATCACACAATTTCCCATTATTACCAAAAGTGTTTTCAAATTCCAGTTCAATCAAATCCTGTATATGTTGCAGGTTTAGTTGTTTTGTACTGAAAACTTTGTCCTTCAAAATTTCCCACATTAAAAGATCACATGGCGTGAGGTAGGGTGATCTGGGTGGCCAATCGATTTTACCAAGCCTTCCAATTCACTGTTCAAAATGGTCATCCAAAAATGCACGTTTAATAATAAGTAACTTGAAGTCGTTTATGGACAAGATGTATTATCTAGTTATTAAATTACCTCAAGCAGTAGTGTTTGAGATTATATTCTGAAGGTCCTGTATTTGAACCTCAGTTTTAACCAATCTGATTTTTTTCCTTGCAACCATGTGCAGTGGTTACTGACTTATGCTGTACCCTGTATAACTTATTATATATATATATATATATATATATATATATATATATATATATATATTATTATTATTATTAGTATTGTTATTATTAACTTATTATTAGTTTTTATTATTATTATTATTATTATTATTATTATTATTATTATTATTATTATTATTATTATTATTATTATAATAAGCATATGTTGTTACATGTCAACATATGTTTTGGAAGTTCCAAATCCGTCCTATACCATGTACCCCCAACTTCAAGGCGCGACAGATCTTGAAGGCCTTTGGCCTACCTGACAGCAATTGGCATCACATCCATATGTGTTAATTACAGAAGTATACGAACATCAGCCAGTACAGGGATGGCATGTGGTCAGCATTTCGAGTCCTTCGGCGTTTTAACTGTAGCTACCCAAATTCTGATGATGCTATGTAGGCACCGTTCGCTTACTTTCCGAAATTCCACGAGAAAAAAATTGTCCCCATGGGGACTCCAATTAGCGCAAGTTCGCTTATCGTAGCTCTGTAGTAAGGTCGGGAGGGCATCATGCCTTAGACCACTCGCTACGGTGCGAGACTACCATGCTTTGAGAGAGAAAATATACTACACATTCAGCAAATCTCATTTTAGTAGAATGCTACACCAGGGGCTGTTAGATTGTGATTGGAGGGCCGTATCTGGCCCGCGGGCCATAGCTTGTACACCCCTGTGTAAATATATATATTTTTTTGCAAATCGATTTTAGCTGTCTTTAACAAATTGTAGAGTGCGATATAGCTTTATAATTAATAACTTGTAAATAATGAAGATGAATAACGTTATAATGTATGAGGACGTGAGACATGAAACATTTTTCCACTGTACTTATCTCTGTGAATCTAGTATAAAAGCGCAGACCGACCCATCTAACAAAATGAGAGTAGCAAGCCAAACCCACAACGAAAATGGTTAACCAATCATAACACGTTTATTCAAGTGACGTCACTCAAACTCCTGTTAACAAAATAAAAGGGAGATGAGTTGGGGCGGGGGGCCCTAAAACTAGGTTTCCTATCTATGAGATCTACCATGTGTGAGTTGATAGTTGGAGGGAGGGGATACAAAACCGGTTCAATTCTCATGTGTCAACACCCCAACTGCTATGAGATTATTAATTATCATACTTTCAAAGGGCAGTTTTTTTTAAGTTTGTTAAATACAAAATGCTATAAATATAAGTATGTATTCCTTGACATAAATAGACAATTAACAAACCAACTTTCTGGCACTATCGAACCTGGAGGTTGATATCCGCGCGAACATAAGCTCTCATGAGCTAAACTTTTCCAATAATTCACTCAGATCATGGATAGTGTTATTCTCCCACCACATTCTTGGCCTATCCACTGGGCACCTTCCTTCTAGTTTTTCTACAAAAAGTTGTCATGTCCCTATTTCATTCCCCATTCGTGCCATATATCCTGCCATACAACCCTATACTGAAATGTTTTCATAACATAAATTGTATAATTTACATTCCCATACTGAGAGGTTTTCAATAATTTCCTGTATAATTTACATTCCTCAAATCATGGTTAATTTTGGAGCACTTTGCAGTCTCGTATGGTTCCAATGGAATATCTTTGATTTAACTTTACAGATTTTAACACAAATTTTCCAAATCCACTTCATTACTTTAATACAATTTCACTAATTTTATACAAATAATTTGCTGCTGATAAAGTCTTTGTTCACTATTTATTTTATTACTTAGTTCTTTACACTCGCTGACGGTTTCAATTAGAATATCATCTTGCCTTCACATGTGTTGTAAGTACTCTTGGAGAAAGAACGTCATGAAGGAATGCGGCTGAGTCGAATGCCACGCGACTCTAGGTTGTATAATGATAATAACATAATATGTAATGAAAACATATGGAGATTAACAGAAGAACCAATAGAGACCAAAATTAAAATATGGAAATGGAGGTGATAGGGGAAGGTGGGGCATATTGTAACAAAAAATATTTTGAAATTTTTAACAATTTATTAAACAATTTGAGTTAAATTATGTGTCACTGTTAGAAAAGTACACACATTTCCACATTGATATATAAAACCAGAATCTGATTTTACCAGTAACATATTATTTTAAATCATTTATGAAAAAAACTGTGAGCTGTTGCAATTTACCCCATAACAGGGGCACATTACAACAACCAGAAGAATTCAAATGAAAAGATGAATTTTCGCAATCTGATGTGTCACAATTATTGTCTTCTTTATTTACACATTCTACACACTTGTAATATGGGTCATAATTGGTACATGACCATTGAACCCATAATTATACTGTAGTTGCCCAACCCAGGATTTTCCGCGACAAGATTGTTTGCCCGGACCATTACATCTAAAAGTGTAGTGCATTTTTTCTGTCTTCCGTTTATAATTCCTCATGTTTAGTAACTGGATAGAAACATTACACTCTTTAGATAAAGTAATTGTGAGACTTAAGCGTTAAAAAAAAACGCTACTAAAAACACACCAAAATATTTCGTGGGGTAAGTTGCAACATCTGTTGCAACACGCCCCGATCCGCTTTCCTATATAAATTCTATGTCTTCTTCCAAACAGTTATTAGTAGTTTATATTACTTATTAGGCCTACACTATTAAACTGTAAAGTTCCCTCTACAAATCGGTTGTAAGTATTCACTCTATTTTCAAAAAGTATAGCATATATCGTGAAGTAAAAGAATTGTTGAAAGTTAGTACAACCAGTGAAGATTTCCAACAAATCTTTAGAACATTAGGAAAAACTTTCAATCGCGCACTTTGGGTTTTAAGCAGCAGCTTGATACTGACATTTTGTCGACGTAGTGTGACTATTCCTTTATATTTCAATCTACTGGTGAGGAACAAAAAATAAACATAAATATTGTTTATCTAATATAAGTAGTGTGTTTGACTTCCAATCAAAAAGTTTGTGGGTAACTATGGTCATCACATTTACGGGATGAAGTAATTGAACATTTTTCCGCAGGATACTAGCACTTGCTAGAGTTCTTCATATGAGAAATCAAGATGTTGCAATGTACCCCTGTTGCTACTTGTCCCCTCCTCCCCTACCATAGAGAAACAAATATTGGAAGAACCCTCATTGAGCAAGGAGAGAAGGAGGACCAGGAGGATCATGGAGAAGGACAATAAATGAAGAAATGGAAAGTGTGAAGAGGCGTGGAAAGAAGTGAAGGCTAAACCAATAAATCGTGTTCGAAGGAAAGCTCTCACATGAGGTCCTAGAGTTCAATAACGAGTATAAATACATAATACTAACAGGCCTCCTACTACTACTACTACCTCATTTTTGGTCTACCTACTGGGATACTGAAGTTATGAATATTCGGGCTTGCTAAAAGTACGTTCTAACTCATACATCCACCTAATGAAAGAAATTAAGAAGTGTTCGTCTTTCCAACTTGCTTTCTACAATAAGTTTTTATGTTCTATTTCACCTCCCATTAGTGTTACAAGCCCTATGCAATAAAAAAAGAGATAGACCAAACAGAAATGAAAGACAGGCGAATGGAGAATACTACATAACCGCCTACCTATAAGCTTTTATATGCCCCCTTTTCATTTCCCCTTAGTGTTACATGTACTAAGCCTATCCCAACACGGAGATAGACGGCCAAAATATATGAACAGACAGGCGAATGGAGGAGACAGCTTAACAGTGAGCTATATGATATTTGTGGGAAAACAGATAATAAGAACAATTAAGTTTTCTAGACTGCGATTGGCAGGACTTGTGGCAAAAATGGGGTATATAAAGAGGGATGGAAACTCTTTGTAGGACAACCAGTAGGTGGCCCAGTAGGTAGGCCAAGAACGAGGAGATGGGAGAATAATATTAACCATGATTTGAGGGAAGTAGATTAGATAGAGGATGATTGGAAAACATTAGCTCAGGATAGGGATGCATGGAGGGGTTATGTCCGCGCGGCCATAAACCTGCGGTGTCGACAGTGCCTGTGAGTTGGTTAGTTAGACCGAGATTATTGTCGAATTCATAAATTTCGGGGTAGCTATTCTGATTGGTTACAGTCCCGATTACATTTAAACCCACGCTTGATACCTAGCAACCCTAAGAAATGTAAGGAAGGAGTAAGAATGAAAAAAAATGGCAATAGTGACCGAGATTAATGTAAAAAATCCATTATTTGTGCAGATGTCACGTAAACTCAAGTTATACTCCAAGTACACCTAGGGGAATGATAAGAGGTGAAAAATAATAAGCAATAACCAAAATTGCCGATATTAGTATCTAGTCCATAGTTTTCGCAATCGCTAAGCTCATTAATGCCATGTAGACCTATATACGAGTTTGACTCCTAGAGCATCCAAAGAGATAAGAAAGGGAGAGAAAGAATGTATAAAATTAACATGATTAATGTCTAATTCGTAATTTTTGAGGTTAACAAACTCATTGGTCACAGTCCCGACAACGTAAAATTGTAGGCTTCACATGGTATCTTGATTCTTGTTTAGTTGATCTTCAGGGCAAAATGACCGTGGTACAGTTTTGTTCAAACTCGACGTTTCGTCTACAACTGCGGTAGACATCCTCAGGAAATACTGTCTGCTCTCTGTGAACCACCACCCGGGAGCCGCATATAAATAAGGATACCATTTCCAACGTAGGCCGGCAGTTGAGGAGTTCACAGAGAGCACGCAAAATCTCCTGAGGATATCTACCGCAATAGTAGACGAAACGTCGAGTTTCAACAAAACTGGACTACGGCTATTTAGCCCGGAATACCAATTATACAAGTCTAATAAGTGATAATATATAAACCTAAGTTTGGCCCTAGTATCCCTAGAGATGGTAGCGGGATGACATGTATAAATAGGCCTAATTAAAAAGGATCGATGTTAGAATCGAATCCATAATTTTCGGGGTCACCCTGACGTTGAAATTGACAATCCCGATGTCGTTAAATTCGTTGATGTTAGGGGAAGAGTTGAAAAGAGGTAATATAATAAAATGTCCAAATTGACCGAGAACTGGGCTGAATTAAAAGTTTTCGGGGTCACTAAGTGGATTGATGCCAAGAAGATCGGGATAAATAAATAACTGGGCACTGAGGGTCAATCAGCTATAATACGAGAGTTGGAACTTTAACAGTGGCAACAGTGCTGTAGAAACTCATGCGACTGTATTTAATGATGTCGCTGATAGCACACGATAGTTACACACTTACCTTACCTCAGAACATACAAACTCTTACTTCCCAAATCAAACGCAAGCGAACTGGAGAGAGGAACAGATCCTCGTGTTAGCTGGTGGTCTAATGTAGTGTTGTCACGATGTTTTCGAAAGAGAAACAATGGATTGAATGTGCCACAGTCGTACAGTACGGCAGTGTCATTGAAGGACTTCAAGAGACTTGCGGGGAATCTGCATTGCCTTACAGAACAGTGCACAGTAGGTAAAAGCCAGCAATCATGCCATTGTTTAAGCCACCCACCGTGACACTGTTCTGTAAGGTAATGCAGATTCCCCGCAAGCATCTTGAAGAATAACACTGCAATGCTGTACGACCTCAGGCACATTCAATATTTATCCAACTCCATTGTTCCTGTTTCGAAAATATAGTGACAACACTACATCAGACCGCCAGCTAACACGAGGCTCTGTTCCTCTCGCGAGTTTGCATACGCGTGATGTGGGAAGGGAGAGGTAAGGTAGGTATGTAACTGACGTGTGCTGTCAGCGACATCATTAGGTTCCGTCGTATGACGTCTCTACGGCTGTGTTACACTATTAAAGTACCAACCCTCGTAAAATTTAAATCAATATATCTAATGGGGAAACTGATTTGTATAATGTTCTCCTTTAAATGACCGGATACGGGTTTTCACTAACAATTTAATTCCTTCTTTATTTGTTTCACACTAATCTCCTTTTTATAATCACGTAGGCCTATCACTACACTCTGTTAAATCTTCAACTTGAACAATATCACTAATAGAGTGTTTGCCTATGGGTGGGGCTAGGAAGGCGTATGAAGCATCTTTCTACCTAAGGAGTCGCTTCCATACCAGCAAGTTCCGCGCTTTCCTGGCCCCACTAGTGGTCAAACGTGCGTTTCTCCTCTTCACACTTGCAGTTGTGTTAAGTACTTGTTCAACACACCTAGTTTCACACACTGTCTTACAATCCACTTCACAGATTGACTTCAAGACCACTTTTCGAGTCGCCTCGCAACCGACTCATGAGTTGCGACCCAAGAATCCATTAGGCCTATATCGTGTAAGGCGATACTTGAGAGTCTAGTTGCAGCACACGAAATTCAAAGCCGACCCAACGATGCATCACAATATATAGGCACATAACTTATTAACCAACTAACTCACTGGCACTATCGAATCGAGAGGTTCACGGCCGCGCGGATAGCCTATATGTTCTCCATACACCCTTATTCTGAGTTAATGTTTTTCAGTTATCCCTGTATAATATAGGCCTACTTTTCTCAATTCATAGTTAATATCATTCCACCTCATTCTTAGTCTACCAACTGGGAATTTTTCCTCTGGTTTTTTCTACAAGAAGCTTCCATGCACGTCTTTCATTCGCCATTCGTGCCACATGCCCTGCCCATCGCAGTCTACGAGACTTAACTCTTCTTATTATATCTTGCTTCCTATAAAGATCATGAGCTGACTGTTATGTAGTCTTCTCCATTCGCCTGTCTGTTCCATCTCTCTCTGGTCCAAATATTCTCCTATGAACTTCATTCTCAAATAGACCTAAGCCTTCTCGTAATATTTCCTCCTCCCTTAAAGTAAGAGTTTATGTTTAGTATCCATATAATATTAAATGGGAGAGTAAGTTAACAATTTTATATTTTTTCACTTTAATGTTTTTTTAAAGGAGTTGGGACGACACGAGACCCTGTAATGCATAACAGCATGCATTTCCAGAATTGACCTTTGTTTAATTACATTGTGCATCTCATTCAAATTTGTAGAATTACTGTTCCTAGGTATTTTAATTCAGCCACTTCTTCAAAATTGATACTTTTAAAATTCATGACGAAACACCGTTGAGGTTACTACGCCTCTGTAAAATTTACTTACTTACTTAGCCTACTTACTCACTGGCACTATCGAACCCGAAGGTTCATGGCCGTGCGGACATAAGCTCTCCATACATCCCTATCCTGAGCTAATGCTTTCCAATCATTCCCTGTATAATCTACTTCCCTCAAATCATAGTTAACGTTGTTCTCCCACCTCATTCTTGGCCTACCAACTGGTCGTTTTCTCTGGCTTTCCTACAAGAAGCTTCCATGCACGTCTTTCATTCCCCATACGCGCAACATGTCCTGCCCATCGCAGTCTACGAGACTTAACTGTTCTTATTATATCTGGCTTCCTATAAAGACCATGTAGTTCATTGTTATGTAGTCTTCTCCATTCACCTGTCTCTTCATCTCTCTTTGGTCCAAAAATTTTTCGTAAGAAATTTATTATCAAATACTCGTAATCTCCTTTCCTCCCTTAAAGTAAGAGTCCATGTTTCGCACCCATATAACATAACTGGTAGAATAATAGTTTTATATATTTTCAGCTTAACGTTTTTTGAAAGGAGTTGGGACATCAAAAGTCTCTGCAATGCATAATAGCATGCATTTCCAGAATTTAGCCTATGTTTAATTTCTTTGTGCATCTCATTCCTATTTGTCATTATTGTTCCTAGGTATTTGAATTCAGCCACTTCCTCAAAATTTCCCTCATTTGTCATTAGCTGTCCATTTCCATTATAGCCTATACTGAATTTCTACGTGTGACCATATATTTAGTTTTACTGATATTTACTTCCAGTCCTAATTTCTTAGTGTTGCTCAATAGTGTGTGCGTGTTGGCCTTTAGTATATCCTCGCTATCGGCCAACAATACTACATCATCAGCATAAACTAACAGCTTATTAATACCATTGAGTTGTAAGCCTTCCTAATTCTCTAAAGATTTAATGACATGCTCTAGTACAAAATTAAATAGTAGAGGAGATAGTGCATCTCCTTGCTTCAACCCATTCTAGATTTCAAAAGTGTCTGAAAACTGTTTGCCTACACGCATCCTACTCTTTGAGCCATTTAGACACATTCGTATAAGTCTAACTAACTTTTTAGGAATTCCGAACTCCAGCAGGATACTATATAACTTCTCCCTCTTAATTGAATCATATGCTTTTTTGAAGTCTACATATAGTTGATGTACAGTACCATTATATTCCCATTTCTTCTCTAAAATCTGTCTTATACTGAAAAACTGATCTGTTGTAGACCTGTTTCTTCTAAATGCACATTGATGATCTCCTAGAATGTCATCAATATAGGGAGTAAGTCTGCTTACTAATATATTTGTTAGAATTTTTGTACGAAGTTGAAAGTAATGAGATGCCCCTGTAATTGTTGCAATCAGTTTTATCTCTTTTCTTATAAATTGGTATGACTATTTAACTCATGCCCCAAATGGGAGTCAATGACCAATCACGTTTCAATGATTTCTGTTTTACAACCAATCAGAGTCGTGTTTCACCAAATATTTATCAGTGTTATAATTACCATATTAAAGAAAGCTCCTCCTTACAATATTGCGTTCCTTTGGCAATAAATAGTATGATCTGGTTGCAGTGATAAACAAAAGAAGCGGTAGAAGCGTACCTATCGTTTCTCATTTGTTTTCAAACATCGCCGTTTACATTAAGTACATAAATATTTTAAAATAACTATAGTTAAATAATGATTTGTGAGTAAACAGCTTAATTTTATTCGTTAAATAGTCCTAACAAATGCCACTCTTGATTTCCAAATTCTCTAGATAAATTCACTCCTCACTTCGTGAGTCGTGAATTTATCGATAATTTGGAAATCACTCGTGGCATTACTTATGATAATTGACTTCCTTCCATTCATCTGGAAGAGCTTCTTTTTCCCAAATGATACTAAGCAACCAGCGTATCTTGTCCATCAATTTTTCTCCCCCTGATTTTATCAGTTCTGCTGGGATCTCATGTGAACCTGATGCTTTATACATCTTCAATTTTTCAATCGCCATTTCAACCTCTAATGCACTTGGTTCTGCGACTAGCATTTATGCTGTCTGTAACTTATCCTACTCAATGTCCTGTTCTGTATGTACATTTAATAGCTGATTAAAGTAACCTTTCCATCTATTTAATGTACTCCTAGAATCTGCAATCATATCTCCATTTTCATTCCGAATTATGTTTGTTCTAGCCTGAAACCCCTTCTTCTCTATACTAATTCCCTGATATAATTCTCTAATGTTCCTATTTTTTGCATTAATTTCAAGATCATTAATCTTCTCTCTCAAATATTCCCTCTTTTTACTCTTTAGTAACTTGGTGGTTTCATGTCTAACACTACCCAATTGCTCCAAATGTACCTCATTTGGCTCGTGTAACCATTTCATTTTTTTGCTAACTTTCTTTTCTTTACAATGTCGGGACATTCCTCATCAAACCATTTCTTGTTTTGCCTCTTTTTTAAACAACCAATGCTTTCTGATGCTGACAATTTAATAGTATCTCTTATAGCCTCCCATTCTTTATTTATATCAGTTTTTTCTTCGTTTGCCCCATTGTCATCTGAAGATTCCAGTACTTCAAATCTATTAGCAATTTTGATTTGGTATTCTTGCCGCATTTCATCATTTTTCAAGTTTTTTAATTCATATTTTACAGAATCATCTTTAGCGTTCGATCCTCTAATAAGCGATAGCCGTTGTCTGATTTTCACTCTGACCAGATGATGATCCGAATTGCAGTCTGTCCCTCTAACTGATCTAACATCAATGATGCTACTGTGCCAGCGTTTATCCACTAATACATGATCTATCTGGTTCCGAGTTTCTCCATCTGGGGACGTCCAGGTGTATTTATGAATATCCTTATGCTGAAATGTTGTGCTCTTAACAATCAGATTCTTTGATGTGGCAAATGTGACTAATCTAACCCCATTGTCGTTACTATCTTCATGAAGACTGAATTTGCCTATTGTTGGTTTGAATATACCTTCCCGCCCCACTTTTGCATTAAAATCTCCTAAGACAATTTTCATATGATATCGTGAAAGGCTATCAAATAAGCATTCTAATTCTTCATAGAACTCATCCTTGATCTTGTCATCTTTATATTCTGTGGGGGCATGTACATTTACAATTATAAAATCATGTCGTTTACCCTTTAGAATTATATATGATATCCTATCACTAATAAATTTAATATCTCGGATAGCGGATAGGATCCTCCTTCTGACTAAAAAAACCCGTTCCAAATGCAGGTCTTTCTGCACCCCCATAGTATAATGCAAAGCTTCCTGATTCCTGACTACCTTCTCCCTGGCCACCTAACTTCCTGTAAAGCGACTATATCCAAGGGCGATTTATCCAATTCCCGCATTAATATCTCTGGTGCCCCGCTATTGTATAAAGTCCTAACATTCCATGTTTCTAGGAACATGTCCCTGTGTTAGAGCCTTTGGCATGGGTTCCCTGAAGTAGTCCCCGCCCGGAGAACCGAATGGGGGACTATTTGACCTCCGGAAAATTTTACTCAGATGAACCCATGTCCGCATTTCTTGACGGTTGTATTTTTACGGTGAAAGATCGTCACTCTTTCGCCCAAGGTACTTTTTTCGTCTGGCTTATCACCTTCGACCAATCCGGCATGGGTAACCCTATCGGCAGCAATGCTACCGCCGGCATAGCTCTCAGGAACATTTAAGCACGCAAGCCACTCCACCACGACAAGGTAGATACCATGGAGGGCCTCTGTAAAATTTACAATATGAAATTAGAATACCTGAGATCTCAGTCTTCCTCACATCCAACATCCAAAGTTGAGGAAGACTGAGATCTCAGATAGGCTATTCTAATTTTATATTATAAATTTTTCAAAATTTTTCTCTCTTCTCATTATCTGTCCATTTCCATTATTTAAAGTATTTATATGTGTGAACATATATTTAGTTTTATAATGTTTACTTCCAGTCCCAATTTCTTAGCATTAATTAAAAAAGGTAATTTAAATAGTTAAGGTAAAACGAAAGGAAGAGAAGTATTGGTATGATTTTGCCATGAAAGGGCATAGCATGTAAAAAAGTTTCTTGACTTGCTTTGGGAACTGCACGCAAAACCAGTGTCAATCCGACACCGAATTGATTACTCATCGACCAGCGAATCAAGTGTGAAATCAGAACCGGATGAACAAGAACTGCGGGGCCCATATTAGGGAATTCAAGTGGACGATCAAACCCTTCACTCAAATTCATTTAGTCTTTAAAATTATTCCCAAAAGGCGTAACAATATAGTACAATCTGTTAACTTAAACATTTCATATAGCACAGTCATTTATAAAGAAAGTTAATGTTGAACAATATTTAATCCGTGTCATATATAGGTTGGCATAGACTGATATCAACATAATCATCGAATTAGACCTCTTTTAGTCTGTTTCCGTCTCAGTGGATTTTCACGTCAAGTATTATCTTCTACAAGGGATAACATCGTCGAAATTAAGCACATTAAAAAAAAATGAAGCTAGGCAGCTTCTTGTGCAAAGATTTTTGAAAACATTTTACAGATCTTCATTGATCCTATTTAGTAGACACCGAATATGACCATGAATAAAATTTATATAGCCTATAGGGCGATTCAAAAGGTTGCGCACAAATTTCAGGAGCTTGCAGAGGGGTCAAAATACATCAACTTTTGAGTCTGGAAAGTAATCCTGGGTCAGCAAAAACCTGGAGAAGTCGGGAACTTTAATGCGGGTCTAAGCTTACTTTTCGGAGATGCTCTGGCTTCGATACACTACTTTATGAATTTATGAAGACGCTCCTTCGGTTGTCATACCGTTTAGTGCAGTATAGTACTTGTGTAGTCTTCTGTTCACATCTGATAGTCATTCGTGTCTGTAGGTTTTCATTTCGGTGCGGTATCTGCAGTGTATTGTAGAGGTCCACTATAGCATTACTTTGAAGATTTGTGATTTTTGTGAAATAGAATACATGTTGTCAAAACTTCCGAGACATGAATTTCATGTGTGGTAAAGCGAATGGTAATGCACGCGAAGCTCAAGGTCTGTATAGAGCACAATCCGAAAAGACGTCAATCACATCCTCCAACGTTTCAAAACGTTCACCACCGACTCGGGAGACAGGTTCCTTGCGTTCATGTAGGCCGGCCACGTAGGCCTACTATTCGAACAGTCGCTATGGAAGAGGAAGTTCTTGCTCACGTGGAAGAACATGCTTGTAATCCATGTGGCGGTAGGCATTTTGAACTCCTCGTGTTGTAAAACCAAATTGGTGAATACATTTACATTTGCTTAAGTGTGTGCACAACATAATTTCTTGTCCATCCAGGCATTCCGGGGATTGTACTGATCCAGGATTACTTTCCAGACCATACGATACCCCTCTATAAGCTCCTGAAATCTGTGCACAACCTTTTGAATCACCCTGTATAAGTTTATATATTTGTTTCTATTCTATAGTATTCTGCCCTAGGGCAGTTTTTCACTGCAATCATAGCTTTTACATGCTATGATTTACTAGGGAATTATAGGCCTATATATGGTGGTTTCCCGTTGCCTTCCACACAGGGGATGATGATGATGATGGTAAGGATGATGTTGGTGATGATGTACGGGGACCGTTTGGGCCTCAAGGCTTCCTGACATTTGTTTTACAGGTGAGGAAAAACCCCGAAAAAACCTCATCTAGAAGCTTGTTCCGACCAGGATTCAAACCCAGGCCCGCTGCTTGACAAGACCTCGAGAGCACAGCGGTGGACTAACATCGTCGAATTTTAGAAATTCCGAGAAAAATTAAGCTAAGCAGCTAGACCTATTGAAACTGTTCTCGTGAAAAGATTTTTGAAAACATTTTACAAATCTTCTTTGATCCTATCTAGTAGACACCCAAATGACCATGACGAAAATTTATGTACGCCCTATAAGTTCATATGGGCATATAGGCCTGTGTGTGTATGTGTGTATCAACGCCCCAGCGGGGCCATAATTTTTGTTATCAGAACCAAACTTGGTATTTTATAAATCAAATAAATAGAGTAAGATCGAGTTACTTAACCATGAAAATAGGGCAATTAGGTGTAAGAATCCACCTGAAACAAAAATGTATGAATCGCTCTAATCGTCATAATGTTCGATGTTTCGCAATAAAACTCAGTATATGCTATTAAAATAAAACGAGGAATGTACTCTCCAAAATCAGCTGAATTCTACCATTATAAAAGAGGTTTACCTAAATCACGAAATCATAAATTCGCCATGTTTGCTTCTTCGCAATATATACAATAATAACTAATTAACCTTTAAATTAGCAATTTTTCTTATAAAACAGTCTACATTTATTAAATTTATTATTTTAATAGAGTAATGGGAAAAAAATAATTAGTAGATATTGTGACGCATTGTTGGGTTGGTTTTTTAATTTCGCGGGCAGCAGCAAAACTCTGGATCTCATCTTGTACGAAAGAGAAGAATTACGAGCCGCCGACTCACGAATCGGAAATCCCGCGGGGAACATTCTACATGCGTCAATTCCCCTTCTCCCTAATGGTCATTTCTCGAGTATTCGACTCAAGAAGAGTCCAGACTCTAGACTGACTTCCAGCAAGGACCACCGCATATAACCTATAAGAGAATGCGAGATCGGACCAGCTAGTCAGTCGTGTTCAGCGAACCAGTGAAGCGATATGAAGAGTACAATAATAAAATGAAGAAGCGCGCACAAATGTGTATTAGATTTGGTCTTTACTGTATGCCAGCAACGATTTTGTTCTCTTTAAACGGACATTGAAATGGTATCTTGTACACGGTCTATCACACAGCTTACACACGCAGTCCATTGACCGATCATGATAGTTTGAAATTTTACAGAGTTTGTGATGATATATGAAGAGTGAAGACAAGAAACTGTGTTAACCCTACAACTACCAAGCATGGCCAAAAATTGTCCTTAAGTTTTTCTTTTATTGAAAAGTATTAAATAATATCCTCCTATGTTAATGTTTTATTTTTATTTGTCATCCACCTAATGTACCATATTATTCTATATTTATCTACTTAGAAGTTTGAAAAAAAAAATCCAGTTTTGTGCTATTGGCTGACTTTGCCCTGGGTTGGTACTACATGTGACCATAATTCTAATGTTTCTGAAATGCATTTTTGGCGACCTTGTATTAAGTTTTCTTGTGCATTGTTGAGAATACAAAATTTTAACATATACATTTTCATTGTAAATATAAAAAACATTTCATGTACAGGGGGTAAATGTTCTCCATCTGAAAATAATAGCGACCTCTCTGAATGAAAACGCTCAAAGTGTGTTTTCAATGCAAACTACATTTGTTTAAGTGTTAGAATTATTATTATTATTATTACTTTTCAGCTCGAAAAAGTTTAATACCTGGTTACTTACTTACTCACTGGCACTATCGAACCCGTACGTTCATGGCCGCGCGGACATAAGCTCTCCATACATCCCTATCCTGAGCAAATGTTTTCCAATCATTCCCTTATAATCTACTTCCCTCAAATCATAGTTAATGTTATTCTCCCACCTCATTCTTGGTCTACCAACTGGGCGTTTTCCCTCGGGCTTTCCTACAAGAAGCTTCCATGAAAGTCTTTCATTCCCCATATGTGCAACATGTCCTGCCCATCGCAGTCTAAGACTTAACTGTTCTTATTATATCTGGCTTCCTATAAAGATCATGTAGTTCATTGTTATGTAGTCTTCTCCATTCACATGTCTGTTCATCTCTCTTTGGTCCAAAAATTTTCCTAAGTACTTTATTCTCAAATACTTGTAATCTCCTTTCCTCTCTTAAAGTAAAAGTCCATGTTTCGCACCCATATAATATAACTGGTAGAATAATAGTTTTATATATTTTCAGTTTAACTTTTTTGAAAGGAGTTGGGACATCAAGAGTCTCTGCAATGCATAATAGCACGCATTTCCAGAATTGAGCCTATGTTTAATTTCCTTGTGCATCTCATTCCTGTTTGTGATTATTGTTCCTAGGTATTTGAATTCAGCCACTTCCTCAAAATTTCCCTCATTTGTCATTAGCTGTCCATTTACATTATTTAATGAATTTCTACGTGTGACCATATATTTAGTTTTATTGATATTTACTTCCAGTCCTAATTTCTTAGTGTTACTCAATAGTGTGTGCGTGTTGTCCTCTAGTATCTCCTCGCTATCGGCCAACAATACTACATCATCAGCATAAACTAACAGCTTATTAATACCATTGAGTTGTAAGCCTTCCTCATTCTCTAAAGATTTAATGGCATGCTCTAGTACAAAATTAAATAGTAGAGGAGATAGTGCTTCTCCTTGCTTCAACCCATTCTGGATTTCAAAAGTGTCCGAAAACTGTTTGCCTACACGCACCGTACTCTTTGTGCCATTTAGACACATTCGTATAAGTCTAACTAACTTTTTAGGAATTCCGAACTCCAGCAGGATACTATATAACTTCTCCCTCTTAATTGAATCATATGCTTTTTTGAAGTCTACATACAGTTGATGTACAGTACCATTATATTCCCATTTCTTTTCTAAAATCTGTCCTATACTAAAAATCTGATCTGTTGTAGACATGTTTCTTCTAAATGCACATTGATGATCTCCTGGAATGTCATCAATATAGGGAGTAAGTCTGCTTACTAATATATTTGTTAGAATTTTGTACGAAGTTGAAAGTAATGAGATGCCCCTGTAGTTGTTGCAATCAGTTTTAAATCCTTTCTTATAAATTGGTACGATAATTGATTCCTTCCATTCATCTGGAAGAGCTTCATTTTCCCAAATCATACTAAGCAACCAGCGTATCTTGTCCATCAATTTTTCTCCCCCTGATTTTATCAGTTCTGCTGGGATCTCATCTGAACCTGATGCTTTATACATCTTCAATTTTTCAATCGCCATTTCGACCTCTAATGCACTTGGCTCTGCGACTAGCATTTCTGCTGTCTGTAAATTATCCTCCTCAATATCCTGTTCTGTATGTACATTTAATAGCTGATTAAAGTAATTTTCCATCTATTTAATATACTCCTGGAATCTGCAATCATATCCCCATTTTCATTCCGAATTATGTTTGTTCTAGCCTAAAACCCTTTCTTCTCTATACTGATTCGCTGATATAATTCTCTAATGTTCCTATTTTTTGCATTAATTTTAAGATCATTAATCTTCTCTCTCAAATATTCCCTCTTTTTATTCTTTAGTAACTTGGTGGTTTCCCGTCTAATACTACCCAATTGCTCTAAATGTACCTCATTTGGCTCGTGTAACCATTTCATTTTTGCTAGCTTTCTTTTCTTTACAATGTCGGCACAAACCATTTCTTGTTTTGCCTCTTTTTTAAACAACCAATGCTTTCTGATGCTGACAATTTAATAGTATCTCTTATAGCCTCCAATTCTTTATTTACATCAGTTTCTTCTTCGTTTGCCATATTGTCATCGCAAGATTCCAGTGCTTCAAATCTATTAGCAATCTTGATTTGGTATTCTTGCCGCATTTCATCATTTTTCAAGTTTTTTAATTCATATTTTACAGAATCATCTTTAGCGTTTGTTCCTCTCATAAGCGATAGCCGTTGTCTGATTTTCACTCTGACCAGATGATGATCCGAATTGCAGTCTGTCCCTCTAACTGATCTAACATCGATGATGCTACTGTGCCAGCGTTTATCCACTAATACATGATCAATCTGGTTCCGAGTTTCTCCATCTGGGGACGTCCAGGTGTATTTATGAATATCCTTATGCTGAAATGTTGTGCTCTTAACAATCAGATTCTTTGATGTGGCAAATGTGACTAATCTAACCCCGTTGTCGTTACTATCTTCATGAAGACTGAATTTGCCTATTGTTGATTTGAATATATCTTCCCGTCCCACTTTTGCATTAAAATCTCCTAAGACAATTTTCATATGATATCGTGAAAGGCTATCAATTAAGCATTCTAATTCTTCATAGAACTCATCCTTCATCTCGTCATCTTTATCTTCTGTGGGGGCATGTATATTTACAATTATAAAATCATGTTGTTTACCCTTTAGAATTATGTATGATATGCTATCACTAACAAACTTAATATCTCGGATAGCGGATAGGATCCTCCTTCGGACTAAAAACCCCGTTCCAAATGCAGGTCTTTCTGCACCCCCATAGTATAATGCAAAGCTTCCTGATTCCTGACTACCTTCTCCTGGCCACCTAACTTTTTTTTTAAACCTGGTTGAGTGGTAGACAAGGCCTTAAGGCCTTAACTCTGCCAGGTAAAATAAAGCTATTATTATTATTATTATTATTAACTTCCTGTAAAGCGACTATATCCAAGGGCGATTTATCTAGTTCCCGCGTTAATATCTCTAGTGCCCCGCTATTGTATAAAGTCCTAACAATCCATGTTCCTAGGAACATGTCCCTGTGTTTGAGCCTTTGGCATGGGTTCCCTAAAGTAGTCCCCGCCCGGAGAACCGAATGGGGGACTATTTAACCTCCGAAAAATTTTATCCCAGTTGAACCCATGTCCGCATTTCTTGACTGTTGTATTTTTATGGTGAAAGATCGTCACTCTTTCGACCAAGGCACTTCTTTCGTCTGGCTTATCACCTTCGACCAGTCCGGCATGGGTAACCCTATCGGCAGCAATGCTACCGCCGGCATAGCTCTCAGGATCATTTAAGCACGCAAGCCACTCCACCACGACAAGGTAAAGATACCATGGAGGGTAATACCTGGTTATTTAAACCAAATATTATATGTAATAGACTTATAGAAATTTTAGACATTCTGTACATTCAAGTAGGCCTACAAGTATATGCTAATGTATACAACTTTCTTTGTTCAAGTGTTAGCATTTTTTTTTGTTACTTTTCACCAGGGAAAAAATTCAGTATCTGGTAATTTAGATCTAATAGTACAGCCTAGCCTATACAATTTTGGAGACCTATATATTCAAGCACTATATTTACATTGTTTCTAATGTATAACTATTTTCTTTGTCCAGTTTTGGGCATTATTGGTTGTTATATTTCACCAGTGACATAATAATAAAAGTAATACAGTGAGTTATACAATTTTGGACACTCTTTATATTCAAAATATTACTTTTCTAATAGTATATAACTTAGCATGATTATTAATAAACTAATATAAAAATGAACTTAATTACATAATATAAATAGGCCTATATATTTATAGCAATATATAACATGGGCAAAATTTTCCCTGGGTTGGTGTTCCACGTAACCTTAAATACCTTGATGTTCTCAGGGTTAAGTGAGTCAGCCATCGAGTATAAAGGATAATTGCGAAGCTGGACAGGAGGGATAGATGCGTACAGAATCTTCCGTACATGGAGGTCTAGACGAGTCTTTCGACTTGCGAGTCGTCAACTCTCGAGTTTTTTCCATCCAGTTAACAATGTGAAGTCCCTATTCTCGCCGTCGCCAATTCAAACGCACAATGCATCACAATGTAATGAAAATTGACAGTTAATTAAAAAGGAGGAAATTTTGAAGATGTGGCTGAATTCAAACTCCTAAGAACAATAGCCTAACCACAAACAGAAAAGAGGTGGAGTAAGAAATTAAGCATAGGCGCAATTCTGGAAATTAATGCTATTAGATGGCGAAGATGGCGGGAGACCGTAACGGGCCACTGGGCCTAATACTTGAAAGGCAGATGATCATTAATGCTATTAGCCTATGCATTACAAGGGATCTTGTCCCAACTTCTCTAAAAATTAAATTGAAAATATATAAAACTGTTATCCTCCCAGCTATATTATATGGATGCGAAATATGGACTGGAACTTTAAGGGAGGAAGAAGACTACGAGTATTTGAGAATAAAGTTCTTAGGAAAATGTTTGTACCAAAGAGAGATGAACAGACAGGTGAATATAGAAGACTACATAATAATGAACAACATTATAGGCCTAATCATGGGAAACCAGATGTAATAAGAAGAATTATTGTTTAGTAATTTATTATCAGAATGTAAAATCTTAAGTCTGTCCGAGTTTCTTGTAAAATCCAAGCAGCCGAGATGAAATTTTTAAGAAGAGTAAAAGGCTGCACTAGAATGGGCCAGATAAGAAACGAGGATATCCGTGAAGAACTGCACATCTACTCCATAAAGAAAAGATATTTAACAACAAGATACAATGGAAAGAACAGGTAGAAAGAATGGAAGAAAGAAGATTACCAAATAAAATCTTCCATTATTTTCCAAGAGGAAGAAGAGATGTCGGACGTCCTCGGAAGAGATGGTCTTAGATCTATTAGTGAAGACGGAACAGGCAACTCTTGCCTAAACCAGGAAGTGAAGAAGAAGAAGAATGTAAAATCTTAAAATGCTGGGATATATAAACTGAGATGTATACCACATGTGCCAAGAATCGGGAATGAATTAAGAGCATAGAAACTTCTTTTAGGAAAACCAGAGCGGATAATTCAGTAGTATGCCAAGAATAAGATGGGAGAATAACATTAACCATGTTTTGAGTGAGGTGAATTATGCAGGAAATGATTGGATTAGGGAAAGGAGTGAATGCAGATCTTGTATTAGCGTGGCCATATCTAAATACACCAATACCAAATTTAGATACTGCAACGCTGATATTAGATGAGACTGTCGCTATGGAACAGTGGAACAGAAACACTAATTTTGAAGAAAAAAGTTTATAAATAGTGAAAATATAATGCAAAACTGCAAGACAAATATTAGGTCCATTAAACATAGGTAAACAATACAGGTCCAGAAGGAAAAAAAAAAATTAAAAATGAGATAATTATAGTGATATTAAGAAAAGAAGATTAACATTTTATCGATACATCAAACATTTAATTCTAAAAAAGTCAGAAAACAAATTACTTCATTTTAAGAAAATTTTACTATAAAATGGATAGATGAAGTAAGCACTATTTAAAATTGGTAGGAATTAAGTCTAATTATCAAGATACCCTAAGGAGAGAAACATTTAGAATGAAGGTTCATAAATAACAAGTTGACCTAATTGAAAATCCGACAGAAGATTGAAAAGAAGTTCTCAAACAGAGAATGCGATAATTATAATGGCGTCAAAAGAAAACTTAGTAATGATACTAAGTAGCCTATATCCTACTTTGCGTAGGCCAAGGCACGCTCATTATGAATTAACAATAATAATATTAATAATACATTTTGAGGTTGTCAGAATTTCTGCTTGCAACTTCTTTGACATTATTGTACAGCTGGATATTAAAAAAAAAAACTTCTGGCGAAATACGAACAACCGTAAACAATTTTAATATAGGCCTATTCTACCTATAGGCTACGTGCCAGATTATCTCCTTTATACATTCAAAATGTTAAACTTACCCTTTAATCGGAAAGAAATCACTAAGGTAATCGTGTAGAGGCTAATCTTGTAATAGCCTAATTTAGCCCACTCACCTGTGGAAGAAAAATATAATTAATTAGTTGAAATATTATTTAAAAAGTGTATGTTTGTATATTCTAATGATACTGCACACAGTAGAAAACAATTTTTATATTGTAGATTATATTTTCAATTTACCCACCATTTCGGCAGACTAAGTTACATACTTACTTACTTACTCACTGGCACTATCGAACCCGTAGGTTCATGGCCGCGCGGACATAAGTTCTCCATACATCCCTATCCTGAGCTAATGCTTTCCAATCATTCCCTGTATAATCTACTTCCCTCAAATCATAGTTAATGTTGTTCTCCCACCTCATTCTTGGTCTACCAACTGGGCGTTTTCCTTCTGGTTTTCCTACAAGAAGTTTCCATGCAAGTCTTTCATTCCCCATATGTGCAACATGTCCTGCCCATCGCAGTCTACGAGACTTAACTGCTCTTATTATATCTGGCTTCCTATAAAGACCATGTAGTTCATTGTTATGTAGTCTTCTCCATTCACCTGTCTGTTCATCTCTCTTTGGTCCAAAAATTTTCCTAAGAACTTTATTCTCAAATACTCGTAATCTCCTTTCCTCCCTTAAAGTAAGAGTCCATGTTTCGCACCCATATAATATAACTGGTAGAATAATAGTTTTATATATTTTCAGCTTAACGTTTTTGAAAGGAGTTGGGACATCAAAAGTCTCTGCAATGCATAATAGCATGCATTTCCAGAATTTAGCCTATGTATAATTTCTTTGTGCATCTCATTCCTATTTGTGATTATTGTTCCTAGGTATTTGAATTCAGCCACTTCCTCAAAATTTCCCTCATTTGTCATTAGCTGCCCATTTCCATTATATACTGAATTTCTACTTGTGACCATATATTTAGTTTTACTGATATTTACTTCCAGTCCTAATTTCTTAGTGTTACTCAATAGTGTGTGCGTGTTGGCCTTTAGTACCTCCTCGCTATCGGCCAGTAGTACTAGCCTACATCATCAGCATAAACTAACAGCTTATTGATACCATTCAGTTGTAAGCCTTCCTCATTCTCTAAAGATTTAATGGCATGCTCTAGTACAAAATTAAATAGTAGAGGAGATAGTGCATCTCCTTGCTTCAACCCATTCTGGATTTCAAAAGTGTCTGAAAACTGTTTGCCTACTCGCACCCTACTCTTTGAGCCATTTAGACACATTCGTATAAGTCTAACTAACTTTTTAGGAATTCCGAACTCCAGCAGGATACTATTAACTTCTCCCTCTTAATTGTATCATATGCTTTTTTGAAGTCTACATATAGTTGATGAACAGTACCATTATATTCCCATTTCTTTTCTAAAATCTGTCTTATACTAAAAATCTGATTGTTGTAGACCTGTTTCTTCTAAATGCACATTGATCTCCTAGAATGCCATCAGTATAGGGAGTAAGTCTGCTTACTAATATATTTGTTAGAATTTTGTACGAAGTTGAAAGTAATGAGATGCCCCTGTAGTTGTTGCAATCAGTTTTATCTCCTTTCTTATAAATTGGTACGATAATTGATTCCTTCCATTCTAGGTGATATTAAGTTGTGTTGTGTACAGAGAAAGATGTAGATTGAGTGTATGTTAAAATGTTTGTAGTCTAAGTATTACAGTGTATCTGGCTTAACTTTGCAAGCAATTTGTAGAAAGAGACAGCTATGCTCACCTCTCTCACTCGCACCAGTGTTTACGGTGTTTCTTCACCAGATGTTAATAGGGGTAGGGGAGAAGACAAATTCTGACAACAGGGTGGGTTCTTTCTTTTATATCTTGGGGAAAGCGGTAAATGATGTACCCATCTCTCTCTTTGCCAAGTTAAGCCAAACATATAACAGTTGTGTGAGGAATGTTGATGAAGAGAACGGAGAACGTGAAACTGGTGCCGGTGTGTAACGTAAGCTCTCGAAATGGATCAAGGGGACAGAGTACTAACGTCCCCATCAGAGGAACGGAAATATTATGAGTACTTGAGATAAAAACCTTAGGAAAATGATTGGGCGAAAGAGACCAAATGGAAAAGACTACTAACAATGAGATACAAGATCTTTACAGGCAGCGGTGGACTCGTGGTTATACTCCTTGCCTCTAGTTCCGAGGGTCGCGGGTTCAAACAGGCCGGGGTAGGTGGATTTTTTACGACGGAAAAATCCAATCCCTCCCTCAGGCCGTGGGTCCCGAGTCTGAAGATTTTCAGGCTCGTAAAAGATCCTTAAGCCGGAATAAAGAGGCCTCTAAGCAAAATTTCATCAACGTCCTAGTAATACCTTAGTTGCCTGTTAGATGTCTTATTGCTATTGGGTCCACCGCTGTGGTCTCGAGGTAGCGTGCTGCCTTGTCACGCAGCGGATCCGTGTTCGATCCCCGGTCGGGGCAGTATTTCTGGGCGAGGTTTTTATCGGGGTTTTTCCTCACCTATAAGACAAATGTCAGGAAAGCTTTAAGGCCCAAACGGTCCCCGAAATCATGTGGCCATCATCATCATCCTTTTCATTATCATCATCATCATCATCACCATCATCCTTCACCGGTGTGGAAAGCAACGGGAAGCTACCACACCTACACAATTCCCTAGTAAAGCTGCAAGCATAGCATGAAAATGCTATGATTGCCTTGGGTAGAATTACGATGGATGGATTGTTATTGGGTCGGTGTGTGGACCACATGTCATTCGTGATATCTGCGAACAAATAAGGTAACGAAAAATTAACTTGGTCTAGTAACTCCTTACAAAGGAGACGTTGTGCCTCAACAATGGGCTACGCCATTATAGATAGATAAGCAGGTCTAGCGGATTCTACACCAAAACAAACGCCACAGGTTAGGTAGGCCTATTATGTTGAGTACTGAGAGAGGTGGGGAATAGTATGCGTTCCTGCACAGTATCATCCGATTACTAGCCTATATACAACTATGTAATACTATAAAGTTTTTCATCAGGGAGTAACAGTGGGCACCGGTCCCATATTGGTCGAAATTCCACTAGAAAATTTCTTTCCATGAAGACCCGTACCAGCGCAACTCCCGTAGCTTTGCGCCAAGGTATGCTATTTTAACCACTCGGCTACGACGCGGAACGTATTTTCTAAAACATAACTTAATACTGTATTTTCTTAGTATTTACTATTAAAACATTTTGGAAATGCAAAAATCTGTTAAGGAACCATTTTCTTTAACTTCGTTAAACCAATTTAAAACTGTAGTCCTTTCTGACTACGGTCCATTATCATAAGTAATGCCACGAGTGATTTCCAAATTATCGATAAATTCACGACTCAGGAAGTGAGGAGTGAATTTATTTAGAGAATTTGGAAATCAAGAATGGCATTTGTTAGGACTATTTAACGAATAAAATTAAGCTGTATACTCATAAATCATTATTAAACTATAGTTATTTTAAAATATTTATATATTTAATGTAAACGGCGATGTTTAAAAACAAATGAGAAACGATTGGTACGCTTCATTTGCTTCTTTTGTTCGATCACTGCAACCTGATCATAACATTATTTATTGCCAAAACATCGCAATGTTGTAAGAATGAACCCTAGTGGAGAAATTTATAATCAACGTTATAGGTATTAATTCATTTCTGATGTCCTATGATGTAAATATGTCAATTATATTTTTCTGCAACGTTATTTCCTGGGAAATAATTCGTTTAAGAAAGTGCAAACAGTGTTTTTTTTTTTTGGTGGTATAATCAATCGTTACAAATGTTTTTATATTATCTCTCGTATACGCTACGTGTTGACATTCATGCACTATAGGCCTATATACAATCTGGTAGCCGTATTTCTTACAGAGTCAGTCACTGCAAAATAAAGCTATGACCTATTCAGAATGTTAAAAAAGGAGGTGCTTTCTTTATTATGATAAACTTTAGTTGGTAAATTTTAGGCGAAACACGACTGTGAAAATGGTACTATAGTACCTTATTTTTCAGCTCATTTAACTATTTGAAACAGTAGTCTTTTCGGATCATGGTTCATCGTCAAAAGAAAGGCTTTCAGTTTTAAAATAGTTAAATGAAGTCGAAGAAGACAGCACCTTAACAGGTAATAATGTTTTACAATTTATCCTATTTCGAAAAAGTTGTACTTACATCCTTTCCACAAAAAAATGGTTGCCTTTTAAAATCTTTTGAAGGAGATTATATAACCGAGTATTGGCCAAAAAGTATGACTATATTTTCGCCCATTAATTTGAAGATTATCCACCGCTGTGGTCTCGATGTAGCGTGCTGCCTTGTCACGCAGCGGGCCCGGGTGCGATTCCCGGTCGGGAGATAAGTTTCTTGGGTGAGGGTTTTTCGGGATTTTTCCTCACCTGTAAGACAAATGTCTGGAAGCTTTAAGGCCAAAATGGTCCTCGAACATCATCTGGCCATCATTATCATCATTTACATACTCGCCCTTGTGGAAAGCAACGGGAAACTACCACGCCTATAAATCTCTAGTAAAACTGCAAGTAAAGCATGAAAATGCTATGTTTGCAGTGAAAGACCTGCCATCGGGCAGAACACTATAGAATAGATTTTGAAGATTAATAATCTATCTTCTAGACTATCCAATTTACGTGTTTTTGGTTCTGTTTTGTCTGTTGATATTGGTAATAAGATAGGCCTAATATCGTAACATTTCTGCTGGATCCAGTGGTTTTATGTCAGGACCCAACTTTCATAGGCATGTAAAAACACACTCCAAATATAAATCAAAAATCTATACTTTAGCTTTTGTTTGTTTCTTTTCTTTAGATAATATTTAGGATTTTTCACATTTCGACTACAAATTATTTAGCCTTTAGTTTCCAGTATTTATATTCTAACCGTAATTTAAACATAATTTTTGCTTAGGCATAATACACTTGAACACAGGATATTTCCTCATTCTGTATCACACTCATGGTTATCTCCACTCTCCCCAACAGGAATTCCCTTCCACAGAAAATTAGGGGCTGCCTGACGTCAGAATCTTTAAAAAAATATATTAATTTACTTTTGCTTAGTTTGAATAAAACCTCTTTTTGTGTGCATGTATTAATTGGAAGTTATAGTTTCATTACGTTATTATTATTATATTATTATTGAGTAAAATATTAAAATATATACCTGGCAGGTACCGTCGTCCTCAATAGTAGGTGAAAATAAAAAAAAACTGTAGACCTTTCGGAAATCGACTTCCATAATCAGCAGAAGGATGTGTGATACTAAATGATGTTGTTTTGCTACGCTTTTGTTACCAGTGGCGTTCCAGCGAGGTCGGTCCTATTAACTGTTTTGTAAATTCATTTAGAGGGTTGTACGAATCAGGTGTGTTCTCATTAAAATTAGGCCTATATCGTTGTTTACTTCATTAATCATTTCAAGTTCTTCTTCTTCTTCTTCTTCTTCTTATTATTATTATTTTAAATACTTTCATAAATAATACACACTTTTCTTTGTTTCAACTGTTGAACGGTTGTAGTTATAAACCAGTTGTAATTTTAGTGGTTAGTTTTTATACTGCTTAGTTAGTAAAATGGATTGTACCAATTCTATTTTTAAATTACCAGTCACAATATCAATCTTAATCTTTTGTCATAATTTCTAAATAATTTATTTTTTTTAACTTTGTACTTGAAACTCTTTCAAACCGTTTCTTATTGTATATAAGATATAACATTACCTAATCTAACAAGTGTTTATTCCTTCTGAATCTGTTATACGAGACAGTCTATCTCGATGTTTAAGAAGTAAAGTAGCCGAAGGGATAATTTCCCACAGAACTGGAGCTAAATTTGTTTTCACACCGTGAGTTAAATGTCCGTAGCCTATTTCAAGGGTTTCCGCTTGAAAGTGATACGCATATTCCGGCAGAAAACTTGTCTCACAGCCAATTCCTGAAACCACTGTTCTATCAACAATCACTTCATGCGAAACAGTATTGCATAAGGAATTACACCTGCTTCTGTGGAAAATTTTAACACCCGTATAAAAAAAGGCCGTCCCACAGGAAATGCTAAACTAAGAAAATTCCTTAGCAAGTCGAATTTATAGTCCCATTTTACTAATTTACGATATATATATATATATATATATATAATATATAGATTGAAGAAACTCAATTTCTGATGCCAGCTTATTTAAAAGTGTCGGATTGCAGTGAAAATTAATCATACGTAAGAATAGCCTAAGTTATTACCTATTTCGATATTGTATAATTTCACACCAATTTAAGTTTCTGCCGATCAATTTATCCATTATAATATAATATTCTCAACTCCTGTCTAACTCAGGACCGGATCGAGGGATGAGATGAGATGAAGCTCCTTATATGGAGGTCTGTGAATCACAATGGGGCCTGACGCACAATAACAGAGGCAGATGAAATAAATGAAATGAAATGGATGACATGATATGGAGAAATGAAATTGTGACAGGAGAAAACGGAAGAAAACATCGAGAAAAACCTGCCCAAGCTCGAGTTTCGTCCACCCTAGTAAAGCTGCAAAGCATAGCATGAAAATGAATGGATGGATGGATGTAGGCCTACACAATTAATTGTTAGTTTTTCTCCAGAACAAAATTTAATCTATGCCATTATACAGTTATATATTATAGTACTGTAGTAATATTTTCATTTTTTTATCTTGTACATTTTATGTGGTCTCGAGGTAGCGTGATGCCTTGTCACGCAGCGGGCCCGGATTCGATCCCCGGTCGGAACAAGTTTCTTAGGAGAGGTTTTTTCGGGGTTTTTTCCTCCCCTGTAAGACAATGTCAGGAAACTTTAAGGCCCACACGGTCCCCGAACACTATATGGCCAATATTATCATCATTACCATATTCACCTCATTAAATTAAGTTTCAGGCCTCTATCGGCGCATCATTACCATCATCATCACCTTTCAAATCAACGAGGCAGCGTAACCCCCCCCTTACAGAAGTGGGTTACAAGTACGCCATGAAACATATAAAACTATATATCATAATCAACATTACGGGTTATTCATTCATTTTTTTAGTAAACAACTCAGTAAAATCAAGGAATATGTTCATTATTTGCTATATTCAATGTATTTGTTGGAGAAAAATAATGTTCTGCCCTGTTCAGAACATTAAAAAGGAGGAACTTTCTTTATCACAAAAGCAGGAGCTGATAAAGAGCGAGGTGAAACGCGACTGTCATTGGTTGTGAAACAAAATTCATTGAAACGTGATTGGTCATTGACTAGCATTTGTGGCATGAGTTAAATAGTCTAGAGTAAATCAACATATAGGCTATTGTAGATGTGCCCTGTAATCATTTATGTTTTTGTATTTGATATATAAGACTAATAACTGTATTGTTTTAAACGTGATTGAGTGGTAAACAAGGCTTTAAGGTCTTAATTCCGTCAGATAAAATAAAGTTATTCTTAATGATATTAATAATAATAATAATAATAATAATAATAATACAGGTGGGGAAAAACCTGAAGAAAGGTTATCCAGGAAACCTGTCCGACCAGGGATCGAACCTGGTGTCGCAGTGCCTGAGGCAAAGACGTCACCTCAAGACATCAGTGGTAGACTATAAGATATTGAAGCAGTTGTATTTAAGCGTTTCCGCATCCTAGGAGTCATCCAATCTAAGGATGGATGTTTTTTTTAATAAAATCCTGATAGCTAATAAGACAACTCTTGACTGGTTTTGAGTCATGTTCAAGTTTTCATTTAGGCCTTGAGAAGTTGTATAGGTAAGTCTAACGTGGAGAGAAGGGTAATTTTTATTTAAATATCAGATTAAATTACCATTTCATAATGAGAAAAGTAAAACAAAGTTACGTGACGACAACATGTGAAATTCTATGCTCGTGTGACGTAAGGACACAACATGCAAAATGCTCCAATGCCCCTCAAACTAGATTTTGTCACCTCTACACCGTTAATACAAATTAAGATTTTTATATGTCTGCTGACTGCATCCTATTTTTTTTACGATCTGTAAATTACACGATAAGAAATCAGACATTCACCTCGAATTTTCTCCACTTTCCTTAATTACAGTACTTCTTACTTTTATTTCATTCCATATAACTGATTAATTAGTACATTTTTTTCTTTCAAATGCCCCGGGTGGTCTTTCGACATTCCTGGTTTCTTTCCTGGCATGGCGTAGCCTACTTGTAACCCACTTCTGAGGTTGGGCGCCTGGAAGGCGGGGTTACGTTGTCCCGATGACATGATGGGTGGTGATGATGATAATGGTGCGCCAGGAGAGTACCTAATCCTAAGCTTAACCTAAGATGAATATGAATGATGATGATTGCGATGGCCATATGATTTCGGGGACCGTTTGGGTCTTAAAGTTTTCCTGACATTTGTCTTACAGGTGAGGAAAAACCCCGATAAAAACCTCACCCAGAAAAACTGTCCCAACCGGGGATCGAACCCGGGCCCGCTGCGTGACAAGGCAGCACGCTACCCCAAGACCACAGCGGTGGACATGAATAAGTACATTACATTCAATATTTTTCCATGCATATTTTCTTGTAGACCCTATATCGACAAGGGCTGTCAATTGTATCATTTGTCTCTCTGTTTATATTTTATGAAGCTTGGGACTTTAATAATGCTATGGAGATTCCATGAGACGGAAATTAACAATATCGCTGATAGCACACGTCAGTTACATACCTACCTTACCTCAGAGCATATCTAAACTCTCCCTTCCCATATCACGCGCATGCAAACTCACGAGAGTAACAGAACCGCGTGAACTGGCGGTCTAAGTAGTGTTGTCACGATGTTTTAGAAATAGGAACAACGGAGTTAGATAAAGATTGAATGTCCCAGTGATCGTACAGCACGGCAGTGTCATCAAGGTCTTTAAGAGGCTTGCGGGGAATCTGCATTGCCTTACAGAACAGTGGCGCGATGCGTAAAAACCACCCACCAGCCCATGGGCGTAGCCAGCGTTGAATTAAGGGGGGTGCAAAATGTTTTTCCACTGTACACATTCCGGGTACAAAGGAACAAATCAAAAATACAAAATACTACCTCTATTTTTAAACTAACCTCAATATATTCGGAAGAAAACTACAACGCCATTGAAGATAAAATATGAAGAATAATAGTGAAATAATTTCAGAATTTTTAGGCTTGACGAATTAATATTTTTGTCAAGATTACTTCTTAATGTTTATACTTAATTGTATTAAAACTATTAGCTATATTTTAACTACTAATAAAGTACAACTATACACACAGTTCGACTCGCCTTTTCGTCTGAGAACATTTTTTTTAAAGTAGGCCTACGTTTTGTTTGAATTTTTAATAATTTTTAATAAGTTTTTGTACAGACTGAGCATACACAGGCCATTAAGGCGATTTTTTGTCATTGTAGAACGACACCATGTCGTACTCTTGTTAGGGTGCTAAAAGTCGTTCAATCGACGCCGTAGTGCATGGTAAAGACAAGCATATTACAATTGCTTTTTTGATGGATGGGAAAAAATCGCATTCGTCCACGATGCTAACGAAATCACCTTCTTTATCCTTGTCACTTCGTTTCATCCACATACGGTGTCATAGTTCAATTTCGGTGGACAAACCCTCGATTTTATAATACTCTGAAATTTTGCTCACCGTTGCTTGGTCATCTTTGAGAGATGTTTTTAGGTTCTTAGGGTGCAGCATTTGAAGTTCAAAAGCAGAATAATATTGTTCTCTGTCTGGCAAAGCTGTGTGAAAGGAATCCAAGTAGGGATTTAAGATGGCCACTTTAAAGTAATCCTCGGGATTACATTTTGTTTGCTTATTAGCTATTCTTGATACTGTGATTTCTACACCTATTGCAGAAGCAATCATCTCCATCTCTTTCATGATGCCTTCGGAGATCTCATAACATTTTTTGCGATGGTCTGTTATCATACTTTTAATGCTTTCAACATGAGCCGTGCATTTAATTAAATCTATAGCCACGGATTGCAGATAATTAATGACAGGTTCCAAATAACTAGAATGTTTTGCTATCAGGACACACAAACAATATGAAAATACTTCTACTTGCAGCAGCATGCAACTGATCAGCTTGTTTCGGCCTGGTGCGTTTCTTTCTATGGCAATCAATTTCAGGCCGTACAACAATTCCAAAAAGTGTTTCTTAAATATCTCAATAGTTTTATATTTTCGCACAGCATGGGGATGCTTGGGACATGCTGTCTTCTCAACGGCGACATCAAAAAGTTTATAATATCTTTAATTGTAGCTATCGTGTATCTCACCTCGGTCACACTATCAAATAATTTACCACAAGAATGATTTTGTGGCTCGCGCAGTGGAATACCTTTGGGAAAAAACTCGCGCAGACTCCTCTGGACCCCGTTGTCATTTCCTGCCGTTGTTGAGCAGCCGTTATAGCCCTGGCTGGCACATTTGTGCGGGTTAATGTCTATCTCTTTTGAAAAAAAAAACTCAATTTCTGCAGCAACTGAATGGGCGTCCATTCTTTTCAGTTCAATAAAGCCAAAAACTCTCCCCAAATTTTATTCAGTTTCTCATAAAAAAAACTGCACACCAATGGACAACTGCTCCTTTCCAGAAATGTCACAACTTTCATCAGTTAAACACTGTAAGGGCTGGCATTTTTTACATCATCCGCAATCATTTTCTTTACCTCAAAGTCACATAATTCAATCAATTCATTTTGAATTTGTGGACAAAAGTAGGTAGTATTCCTGGCGTTTAAATGAGGTTTTAAGCTTATGTCACCGGCAACAATTATCCATTGAATTAAAACCCTGAAGACGCCTTCGTCCGGTGTTTTACCTCTTAAGACCAAGTCATGCAAGCTACAGAAGATACAGGTATCCAAGAAGGAAGACTTATAGCTACTTACGAGCTTTTGGCCAGCAGGGACCACACATACATACAAGCGTACTGACCGCATTTTCCATGTGCCAGCGGCTCTCACATTTTTTTTTTTTGGCGGATGCATGCATCTTAAAAAAAACTTCTGAAAGGGCCTCACCATAAATGACCCTTTAACGCCTTTACAATATGTGGGGAGAATAGAACACAATATAAACAGAGTGCACCTTTGAGTCTTACGGAATTCTTTACCCAGGGTGAATACTATTGGATCCAACAATGCTTGAATTCCCGTTTTAAATGTTCAGCATCTTTGCTGAAATTGCAGCTTTCGGGTGGACTCCAGCAATTTGTCACTTTATCTTCTTTACTCGTTAGCTCTGTTCTCCCGAACCAGTTGCCAATATCATCAGGTGGGTAAATGGTGGGTAAATCTTCTTCGTATATGATGAATTATAAACTATCCGGGAAAAAATAATATTGCAATGATACAACATGTGTAGGTACTAACCAAAGAATTTTATTATATCCATTTTTGCGCGAATACGCATATTTCAACATTAAAGCATGAGTCTAGAACCTACGAGTAAAGAAATTGTCAATTGGATAATTATTTAAGCCCATGGAAGGTACTAGAAAATACGAGACATAGGCATGGCGAACTTTTGACCAATCACGATAAGTGGGAGTTGGGCAATATAAGACTATAAAAATGCATTCATTACAGAAGTGTGTGCGGCCAATGAAGAGTCAAGGTCAGGCGAAGCTTCTACAAGCGTCTAGGCATCGAAAAACAAACTCAGGAACCCAGGTGAAATTTGAGAAGTGAATTCTGTGTTAGCCGTTCATAATGGAGGTCTAGAATTTTCTGGCGTACTGGGGATGCTTATGTCCATTGGGACAGGTTCTTGATAAATTGATATATTACATCTATTAGGTTTGGCGGGCTTAATATACATTTTATTTTTACATCTATTTTTAACATTTTACACCTAATTTCGATGGAATGAAAATCTCATTATATCTAGTGTTAATTGGTCGAAAATCAAGGGGGCGCGTCCCTGCACCCACCTCACTACGCCCATGACCATGCCACTGTTGCAAGTAATATGTTATTACAAATGGATGACTAAACGTTTATAAAGGAGTTGAGAATATCATTAATATTTTGTGAGGACATTTTTTAAAACTATTTCTTTTACTTCTATTTTAGGGTAGGTTATATTTTAAAAAGGGAGACCGTAGCGTAGTTAATTGGCAATACGCTATAAGCGAATGGTCGGCTGTTTCGAGTCCCGAATGGTCAGGATTTTTAAACTCGTCTAAACCTTTTGGAGGCATCACCCCAGGGTCATGATGTCTCCAAAAAGTTTAGACGAGTTTAAAAATCCTGACCCCTCGGGACTCGAAACAGCCGACTGACCCTGGAGTCGAGTCAACCTCTAATGGAAATGAGTAACAGACGTTGTTCTGGAGGTAAAGGCGGTCGCCACGGAGGGCTGACAACCCGGCTGACATCCAGTACCGATTGTCTAGAAAAGTGGAACCTAATGGGCCTCATAGGTCTCCTAAGGTCTTTATTGGGACGTATTTAACTCATTCCCCAAATGGTAGTTAATGACCAATCACATTTCAATGATTTTATTTACAATCAATCACAGTCGTGTTTCGCCTACAATTTAGCAACTAAAGTTTATCATAATAAAGAAAGCACCCCCTTTTTTAACATTCTGAATAGGTCATAGCATTATGTTGCAGTGATTGACTCTCCAAGAAATACGACTACCAGGTTGTAAATATAGTGCATGAATGTCAACACACAGCGCATGCGGGAGTTAATATAAAAACATTTGTAGCAATTGATTATACCACTAAAAAAAGAAACCACTGTTTGCACTTTCCTAAATGTATTTTTTCCCAGGTAATAACATTCCAGTAAAATATAATTGTCATATTTACATCATAGGACATCAGAAATGAATTAATATACAGTTGATGTGTTTCATTTTTTTCTCCACTACAGTGAATTCTTACAATATTGCGTTCCTTTGGCAATAAATAATGATCTGGTTGCAGTGACGGACAAATGAAGCAAATGAAGCGTACCAATCGTTTCTCATTTGTTTTCAAACATCGCCGTTTACATTAAATATATAAATATTTTAAAATAACTACATTTAAATAACAGCTTAATTTTATTTGTTAAATAGTCCTAACAAATGACATTACTTATGATAACTTTATGTTTTTACATTAAAATAATCTTAATAACTTCAATATTACATACTAGCCAGTTAATTTTATATAAGAAATGCGTTATTAAGGTGATTTTGATTGTTGCTCGATATCTAGGCTATACAGGCCTCTATACCTTATTCATCTAGGAAGATTTTCTTACTTTATTTTATTTCTATTCCATGTTTTGTTAGTGTTGGTTAATATTAGACCACATCCACATTGTGCTTTGTTTAGTCTATATTTTAATAATATTTAAAAATTGTAATACGTATATATTTATAAGTAGGTGTATGTGGACCGGGAGAAGAACAAGAGGAAGACCAGCCAAGAGATGGATAGAGCGTGAATGCATATCCACGCCGATATTTCTCCGAGGAGTGATTTTGAAAACAAACAGGATGAAAATCATAGAAATTATGAAGAAGATGATTTAATTTTTGTATGATTTTATTATTTGCTGGTTGAATGGAAGAGTAGGCCTTATGGCCTTAACTCTACCAGCCTAAATAAATAAATAAATAAATAATAATAATTCTAATAATGATTATTATTGTTATTATTATTATTCTTATTTATAAAATATAATTAAGTTCGATATATATTATGAATTAAAACTTTTTACGTTGCAAGAAATAGGCCTATAAGCAGGGCTGCCGAACGTCAGAATAATTTAGAAGTAATTGACAGTTTATATTTGTTTAACTTTCGTTTAAATATTATCTTGATGATAACACATAATATGCATTGGTATAATCAAAGGTTCTTGAACAATTATTATTATTATTATTACTACTATTATTATTATTATTGTTATTATTATTGTTGTTAATATTGTTATTATTATTATTTTTATTATCTAGCGTACTGGTTAAGGAATTGCGCTACAAACCGGAAGGTCGAGGGTTCGAGTCCCGGTGGGGTCACGATTTTTAAACTGACCCAAATCTTCTGGTGGCACCATGGCCCTGGGGTCGACTCAGCCTCTAACGGAAATGAGTACCAGACGCTTGTTCTGGGTGTAAAGGCTACCGTCATGCAGGGCTCACAACCCGGCTGATAGGCCTATCAAGTGTCGATTGTCTAGAAAAAGTAGGAGCCTTAACCTCCTACTACCCCTAGGGTCTCCTATGACCTGTAGTGGGATAACTTTACTATTATCATCATTTTTATTTATATGTTTGCCAAACATGCTATCCTCCCTTAAAATATCAGAAAACAAAAAGAATATTTGAGATAAAGTGGTTAGGATATCTTTTTAACCAAAGAGAGGCGGGCAGACAGGTGAACAGTATGACTATGTGACAATGACCTACATTATCTTCATGGGAAATCTAATGTAATAAGAAGAGTTAACTCTTTTAGAGTGCGATAGCAGAACATTTGGTATGAATGGGAAATGGAAGAACGGCATGAAAACTTCTTATAGGATAACCAAAGAGATATCGCCCAACAAATAGGTCAAGAATGAATTGTGAGAATAACATAAACCACTATTTGTGGAACGTGAATTATACATGGAATGATTGGAATATACTAGCTCAGGATAGGGATGTATGGAGAGCTTATGTATGTGCGGCCATGAATCTCCGAGTTCTATAGTACCAATGAATTAATTAGTGGAACTAGTCTTATTTTAGTGATGTTTTCAAATCGAATATAAGGTGTATATTATGATAACTGCTAATCTGTATTTTGTATATTTTTTTCACTACGAAAATTAAAAAAGAAAAATGTATCTGCTTCCTTAATAATTTGTGAACAAAAATCATTAGCCTGCTCCTAGCGTTGCATTTTCTTTTTTAACTACTCCACTCTATCCTAAATGTAAATTTAATTTTCCGTTATACCTTTTTAATTTTCTTTTTATTCTGAAATTATAGTCAAATAAAAATTGAAACATATCTGGCAGAACTTTTAGCGATATGGACTAAGACAAGAGGACTCCCTATCATGTTTATTATTTAATTTAATACTATAAAAATAGTCAGGGATGAATCAATAGAAATAATAGCACACGCAGACGGTATTGATATAATCAGTAGGTCTGAAATTAACTTGAAGAAAACATTCTTAGCATTACAAAACTCAGCCAAAAAAATGGGACTAATGCGAATGAACAGAAAACCAAATATTTGATCACCATTCAACATAGTAAATACATAAAAACTGAACAACATATTAAGATACACAATAATACACTTGAGAAAGTAAATAATTTCATATACGTTGGAGTTTTAATAAATAAACAAAACAATATTCAGGAAGAAGTAAATAAAATAAATACAAAATGCTAATAAATGTTATTTTTACAATAATAAAGTAGGCTATTTGAAATGAAAATATCTGACACGCGGAACAAAAACCAGATTATATAATCTATCCATCTATAATGGCATACCCCCTTATTGAGCCATAGCCTCTCCTTTCTAAGGACTTACTAGACCAAGTTATTTGCTCACAGATGTCATGGATGGTATGCGGTCAACTCACCGACCTAATGAGACTAACAGGCAACTACGTGTTACTAGGACGTAAATGTCGGTAAATTATACTTAGAGGTCTCTTCAGGCTTAAGGATCGTTTACAAGCCTGAAAAATCTTGAGACTCGGGACCCACAGCTTAAAGTCCCTCTCGTAGGACTTGCTCCTCGGATTTTTCCGTCCTAAAAATCTATTACCCTAGCCGGGTTTGAACCCGCTACCCTCAGAACTAGAGGCAAGGAGCATAACCACTAGTCCACCGCGGTCATAGTATTAATTTACGGGAGTGAAACCTGGGTTCTGACTGAACATGACAAATCTCGATTGGCTATTTCTGAAAGAAAGATACTCAAAAGGAAATATGGTTCTATTAAGTAAAATGGTAGAGAGGCGAATGAGATATAACAGGGAATTGTATGAGTTGTATATACCATCAGATATCATTACAGATATTAAAGTAGACTGAGGACTGGCAGGATATACTCAGAGATTGACTAAAAATTAAGTAATCAATTGAGTTGGTGTTTACTTGATGAAAACCCCATTTTTACGTTATTTAAATAAAAATAAAACTTAACGTTTTATAGGATTTTCGTATTTATTAAAATACAAATTCGTTACACCTGTTTCAGTACTTTGTGCCTTCTTCAGACGAATTTTATCATGATTCCAAATGAATTTTATCATGATTACAAATGAATTTTGTTATTATATATTATATAAATATTATATAGCTAAATATATAATAACAAAATTAATTTGTAATCATGATAGAATTCGTCTGAAGAAGGTACAAAGTACTGAAACAGCTGTTTATATGAATTTGTATTTTAATAAATATGAAAATCATAAAACCTTAAATTTTATTTTTATTTAATTAATATAAAAATTAAGTAGTTAAAAGAATTCCAGATGGCAAGCCAGTAGGAAGACGGAGAACTGGAAGATTAAATTTGAGATAAATGAAGTAGGCCTACTATAGGATGTCAAATCTTTAAATTCAAGAATTAATGGACGGTTGCCAGAGATACAGAGGATTGTAGAAGAATTCTGAAGGAAGCCTTGAAACACCCAGGGCCATTATGATAATGATGATGATGATGACGATTCTGAAATTATCGCAATGTTGACGTTAATGTCGAGATGGAGTGGTTATATTTATTTTCAGCATATGCGAAAGAATAATAACCAATCAACAACTTTTATTTTATTTATATACAGATTTTTAATGTTTACACATTTTACTGTGCCTAAAGTTTTAGTTTGCTTCTCCACTCCTCCCTATCCATCCACTCCATGCCCTCCAGTCCTCTTGTTCTCATTCCAGTTATTTTTTTGCATCCACGAGTTTCGAGGTCTTCCTTTCTTTCTTCTTCCAGGGACACTATCCCAATGTTTTTCAGGGTAATATTTTTCTTGCATTCGTCGAACATGCCCATGCCAATTTAATTGCTAATATCTTATATAATATACTAATGAATATCTAATATTCATTTTTTTCTCGTATGACAGTATTTTTTTTCTAATTTTGAACAACTTTCTGCTCTCCTTATGAAATCCATTTCCATCGACATAAGTTTCTGTTGGATTTCCAAACTTCAGCTCCATATGTGACAGCACTTCTCACTATTGAATTATATATTTGTAACTTATTTTTTCTGGTTATATGTCTGTTCCATAAGATTCCATTCATCATTGCTGTTATTGCTCTAACCTTTATTTATTCTGTTCTTAATATCACGTTGTCCACCGCTGTGGTCTCGAGGTAGCGTGCTGCCTTGTCACGCAGCGGGCCCGGGTTCGATCCCCGGTCGGGGCAGTTTTTCTGGGTGAGGTTTTTATCGGGGTTTTTCCTCACCTGTAAGACAAATGTCAGGAAAACTTTAAGGCCCAAACGGTCCCCGAAATCATATGGCCATCATTCTTATCATTATCATCCTTACCATCATCATTATCATCATCATCCTTCACCGGCGTGGAAAGCAACGGGAAGCTACCACACCTACACAATTCCCTAGTAAAGCTGCAAGCATAGCATGATAATGCTATGATTGCAGTGAAGGACCTGCCTTCGGGCAGAATTACTATGGATGGAATATCACGTTCTTGTTTATCCACTTTATCTACTTTTACTCCCAGATGCTCAAATTCGTACAAATTTTATTCCCAAAGATTAATTATTTTCATTTTGTAATTCGATGATCTCTAGAATAGTTCCATCAACCCCCTGTTTATTTAGTGGATTATATAATTATTTTAAAGGATAAAAACACAAAAGCACACATATTTCCATTTTTTAAATATAAATTTTAATAGAACAATGCATACATTCAATATAAAAACAGTAATACGCTACGGGCGTTAAAAATCGGACGCACATATGCTTTACATATAATATGATACGAACTGATGTAAATAGTTTTAAAAAATACAGCTTTTGGGTGTTAACAGTGTAGAGAAACTTAATCCGCCGGTAGGTTCCAGTTCCAGCGCATGCGTGCAATGGTGGTGCAACTGTAATTGTAAGCTTGGCTTGTATCGAAATGCATACCAGAACAATGTTACAAAAAAAAAGTATGCAACGGTACATAAAGCACATCCCCATAGCTATGAATACCGTGTATTTTTATTTTATCGCTGCTATAATTCCTCAAGCAATCAGATGTTTTCATTCATGCAACACTGCCTACTTCAATATTAAAATACATTACTTTTTTAACTTCCCATTCAACCTCCACAATTTTTATTTGTCTAATAAAATTTTAATTATGCACTTAACTATAAGGCGTGAAATGATTGCTTCAAAAGAAACATAAACCAAATAGCTATCATTTAAAAAATATGATTCAATCGGTCATTAAAAATTTTCCACCATTACATTATTGACTGGTAGGGTAAAGTTAGGTTACTATTCGATAGTTTATTTCATGTTTCTTTTATTAATTTTGTAAAACATTTATATTGTCACTGAACCTTATGCGCTCTTAGAGTGATTCTCATGGTGATCCTAATATAAACAAATGCCAATTGTATCCTTCCGCCATTCTCGCCACAATTACTGTCACATTGACAGGGAGCACGTGTGAAGTATATAAGAAATGTGATCGTTGAATGGGGTAGATTGCGAGAAAGCTAATGAGATTTTTCATTGAACTTGTGAAATACATTTAAAATAACTGTTTTTTACCACTACTCAAATGTTTGCCACACTTGTGTTTTAAAAATTTAGATGGCAACACAGCAACAGGAGACACAACAATTTCAGCCATTTTGTTGCAATCAGAATCGACTGAAGCATGACTCAAATGCATCATCCATAAGTAATAAACTATTTTAAGTTATTATTATTGATTAGGTATATTTTAGAATCTTTTCTATGTCATGAATATCATTATTTTATTCACGAAGAATAACAAACACATTCAGAGGACATATTTTTAATTTAATGAAGGAAAATACTTTTTCGCGTACTTATTGCTTCTACATTCGGTATCCACAACCAATGAAAAGCGAGCTGGTCACGTGGTTTAGTTTTGATGAGGATCGTTTTAAGAGCGGATAGCCTTTAGATGATGTGGGTTCGCTTTTTCACCCTTTTTTTTCTCGTATATAAAACAATACAAGTGATGGCGAAAAACTCCACATTAACTTTATTCAATTCTATAAATTATTATGTTTTAATGTTCATCTATCAAACAATTACTTTACAGTCTCTGACGAGTCCACATTCTGCAGTTTCTTCTCTTTCACAGCTCGCTATATCGCTGTCACAACACTTCTGACTCGCTCTTGGCCCTGGCAATACTTTATGTAGGCCGGGGACGGAAATTTCTCGGCTCCCTATCGAGATGTTTCTCGTATGGAAGCTTCTGGCATAGACTTTTCCTGACAGGGGAAGTAGAGGCATAGAGAAATCTTCATCATTATATTTTAGGTCCTAATGTTAAGAAAGACGGAACATTAGACAATCTTCATTTAACGATAGGCCCTAAATTTAAAATCTCATGCTATAAGCGTCGCAATTCAAATCTGGCGTGAAAGTGCAAGAAATTTTGCACTAAGACCACTTATTTCAGACTTTAGTTACTTTACAACTCCATGGTGCGATATGCTTTAGGGGCATAATATATCAGCCGGCTGCTGGCCTCACATCCCCATATACCAATTACAGACTATCATTCAACTTGTAAAGGGGTGATATTTGGTCAGCATGTCGAATCCCTTAGCATTTATAGCTTGTTTTCTCAACCTGGATCAGCTACTTATTGTAGCTCCCCAAATTCCTTACCATGCTAGAAAAGAAGTCGGCACGAGTCTCATATTGGTCCAAATTATATGAGAAAATTTTCTCCCCCATGGGGACTCGAACCTGCTTATGTCCTGTAGCTCTGCACCTAGCCATGATGCCTTAGACCGCTCAGTTTCATTGCGGGACTTTATATATATATTACTCACTGTAGATCACGGGATCCATGGTTTTATTTTCGATTCGAAAAACGCGAATCTCGAAACCAAATGCCGGCATAGTAGCCAATAGATCTATCAGGGCTGACAAGCAACAAGACAGTCTAGAGTATGAAGATATAATATATATTTTTAATTCAATGGCACCATATTGTCATTTCGACAGTTTGTCATTCTCTTCTGGCATGACGTTAGTGTAACCCACTTCTGAGGTTGGGGCGCCTGGAAGGCGGAATTACGCTCCCCGATGATATACGATAGGTGATGATGATGGTAATGGTGCACCAGGAGAGGCCTTATTCCTAAACGTAATGAATATGTTAATGATGATAATGATGGACACATGATGTTCGGGGGACCGTTTGGGTTTTAAAGTTACCTGACATTTGTCTTACAGGTGAGGAAAAAACCCCGATAAAAACCATCACACAAGAATCTTGTCCAGAACAGGGATCGAACCTGGGCCCGTTGCGTGACAAGGTAGCACGCTACCTCGAGACCACAGCGGTGGGCTTTAAATGCCCTAGAAGCGATATGAGTAAAGATGTTTAAGCGCCTTTGAAAAGGGAACAAATCTTGATGTAGGCCTATAAAATATCTTTATAACGAATAAAAAAATGGAATAAATACGTTTCTTTTCTGACAATAAACAATGAAGGCAGATTTTTTTTTTTTAATTTGAGTTTCCCCTAGGAACAACGGACAGAAGCCCATAAAATTCAAAGGAAGGAAGATGACTTAAAAACTTCCCGTAACATCGTTATAAGAGGAAGTGCAGTTGAATGCACGTGTCCATACTATTTTATACTTTCATTCATCCGCCGACGTCATGAGAAACGAAATCCGAGCATGACCAGAAGTTACTCTCATAGGGAGACCTTTTACGAGTATTGCACGGATATTTAAACTTAACGTTAGTTCACTCTATTTTCAGAATTAGCACTCTTCACAGCTTGACTTTTTATTTCTAGACGCTTCAACATATTCGGTCTTCGAATCTAGAATCTTTGCGTGCAAACTGAAAGTAGTTCGAACATCATCTCCTATAGACTATGTAGTAACTTAAGATAAATCAAAATAATATCCCTCCACCTATCCCTAGTCCTTCACAATTGTCTTTTCTCCTAGGGTTTCCCTTTTAAATTATCAAAGCATTTCTAATGTCATTCATTCGATCATCATGATCTGCCCATCTGAAACTTTTACACTTAATAACATTTTAGACTTCATAACAGTTTTTTCACGATGGTGCGATCTGTCGTACTTACAGAAATGACGACCACGTTGAAAGTTCAATTTCCTAAATTTTCGGGATTGCCAACCAATAAATAACCAAATACCTATACAGTAATATTACAAATTACCTACATAGGGCGGAAAGAAAACCACTACCCTTTACGTATACTAAGTACAATGTATATACAAAGTAGGCCTATATCCAAAAGGTAGTGTTAATATAGGCTACATTATACGAAACAGATTACTGCATTTTAAATGAACTGAACTTTATTTGAAACAATATAAAGCAATAAATTCGTATTTGCCGCCATTTTATACCTGATTGGAATAACGGCCTGCTGTAGTCTCAACTAAATTATTTTCGGCTTTTACTGTAGCTATATACATTGGCCACACTGGTAACGTCAGTCAGTTGTTTACAATGAAAGCAAATATTTCGAAGTAAGACATTTTTCTCCTATTTATTATTTTCAAAACACCATCATACAAAAAATAACGTACAATACACGTTTGTAAAGCGTTTTACAGAATATCGGTAATTAAAAACCTCGTTATCGCTCGGTTTTTAATCATTTCCTCACTTCTGTAAAAACCACTTCCCAACCTCACATTGTAATATACTATTAACCAACAACAGTTAGTTACCGTTTTGCGAGCTGAAGATGGAAAATATGTTCTTTCGAAAGGCTTCAAAGTATTAACATTTTACCTAGTTGAGGACGACTGGGATCTTAGGTACAACATTTATTTTTTTTAACTTTTACATAGTAACCTCAACAGTCTCCTGGGTAATGAATTTTAAAAGTACGAATAAACCTGACTGACTGACTAACTAGCTAACTAACTGGCACTATCGAACCCAAAGTTCATGGCCGCGCTGACATAAACTCTAAACACATCCTTATTCTGAGCTAATGTTTTCCAATCATTCCCTGTATAATCAACTTCCCTCAAATCTAAGTTAATGTTATTCTCACACCTCATTCTTGGTCTACCAACTGGGCATTTTCCCTCTGGTATTCCTACAAGAAGCTTCCATGCACGTCTTTCATTCCCCATTAGTGCCACATGTCCTGCCCCATCGCAGTCTACGATACTTAACTGTTCTTATTATATCTGGTTTCCTATAAAGACCATGTAGTTCACGGTCATGTAGTCTTCTCCATTCGCCTGTCAGTTCATCTCTCTTTGGTCCAAAAAATTTCCAAAGTACTTTATTCTGAAATACTCATAATCCCCTTTCCTGCCTTAAAGTAAGAGTCCATGTTTCGAATTCATACAATATAATTGGTAGAATAATAGTTTTATATATTTTCAGTTTAACATTTTTTGAAAGGAGTTGGAACGTCAAGAGTCCCTGTAATGCATGATAGCAGCCAACAACAAAAACAACAATAATAATAACAATAATAATAATAATAATAATAATAATGATAATAATAATAATGATAATGAAGATAATAATAATAATAATAATAATAATAATAATAATAATAATAATAATAGCATACGTAAGATCGAAGCCAGGCCAAAAGTGAAGCAATGAAAGAGCATTATACTGAACACACCAGACTGCCCGAGAAAGGCAGCTATCGAGAATTTTCGAATCATTTCTAGACACGATCTTCTGGGGAAACAAACAGTTTCGGAATGGCACCAACTGCTAATTGTGTTCTCTAACACGAAGAAGAAGAGATGAACAGACACGACAAGTCCACCGCGTCGACAGTAAAATAAAAATACGTCTACTATCTACTTACCTGAACTAAAATGTCACCCACACAAATCATCGTTGCACACTTTCCGAAATATAGGGACAAGATAAATATCCGGTATAAGACAAAATATATGAGGATGAGATGCATTATACTGACTATTTAACTCATGCCCCAAATGGGAGTCAATGACCAATCACGTTTCAATGATTTCTGTATTACAACCAATCAGAGACGTGTTTCACGAAATAATTATCAACGTTAGGATTATCATATATTAAGCAAAGCTCCTCCTTTTTAATATTCTGAACAGGTCTGACCGTTATTTTGCAGTGACTGAGCCTAAACAAATACGGCTACCAGATTGTATATAATAGTGCTTACATGTCAACATTTGTAGCAATTGATTATACCACCAAAAAAAGAAACCACTGTTTGCACTTTCTTAAATGTATACGACATCAAAAATGAATTAATATACAGATTGATGTGTTTCATTTTTTCTCCACTAGAGAGCATTCTTACAATATTGCGTTCCTTTGGCAATAAATAGTATGATCTGGTTGCAGTGATAAACAAAAGAAGCAGTTAGAAGCGTAGGCTACCTATCGTTTCTCATTAGTTTTCAAACATCACCGTTTACTTTAAATATAAAAATATTTTTAAATAACTGTAGTTAAATAATGATTTGTGAGTAAACAGCTTTATTTTATTCGTTAAATAGTCCTAACAAATGCCACTCTTGATTTCCAAATTCTCTAGATAAATTCACTCCTCACTTCGTGAGTCGTGAATTTATCGATAATTTGGAAATCACTCGTGGCATTACTTATGAATACAAAACACGTGTTCCACATCTGTAAGCCCGCATTCTAACAGCAATTCGGCGCGTGTTCTATTGTTACCTGGTAATGATTCACTATACACATTATACCTAGTTGGACCAACGCTATAAAATTACGGAGGGTTAGGAAATGACCTCCATTAGGATTACTGAAATTAGGGTCTAGCGTTCTTCAAAAGAAAAGTTAACAATTATCATAAGTAATGCCAGAGTGATTTCCATTTTTTCTAGAGGATTTGCAAATCAAGAGTGGCATTTGTTAAGTCTATATAACGAATACAATTAAGTTGTTCACTCAAAAGTCATTATTTAAATAGGCCTATAGTTACCAGCATTTTAAAATATTTATATATTTATCGACCAGCCTCAAGGGCTGGTGGTCAGCGTTCCTGACTACTGTTCATGAGGTCGCGGGTTCAATTCCCGATCAAACCATAGGAGTTTTTCCTTAAAGGGAATCATTCCTGAGGTTGCCCATGGTCTGGAATGTAGGTTAAGTTTAGGTTAAGAACTCTCCTGGCGCTTCATTGTCATTTATCACCCATTATATCATCGAGGTAACGTAACTCCGCCTTCCAGGCGCCCCAACTTCAGAAGTTGGTTACAATAAAGCCAATGCCAGGAGAGAACACCAGAAATGTCGAAATAACAACCTGGGGCATTGGAAAAAAAAAAAAAAAAAGAAAAAAATTAATGCAAACGACGATGTTTGAAAACATATTAGAAATGTGAGGTTATGTACATTCACTGCAACTTGATCATATGTATTTATTGCCAAATAGGATCGTAATATTGTAACAATGCACCATAGTGGAGAAATAATGAAACACATCAAACTGTATATTAGCTATAATCAACATTATAGGCTATTAATTTATTTTTTTAGTAAACAACTCAATATAATCAAGGAATCTGTTCATTATTAGCTATATTCAATGTATTTGTTGGAGAAAAATAATGCTATGAGCTGTTCAGAATATTAAAAAGGAGGAACTTTCTTTATCACAAAGGGCAGGAGCTGACAAAGCGAAAACGATAAAGTGCGAGGTGAAACACGACTGCCATTGGTTGTAAAACAAAATTAATTTAAATGTATTAATTAAATAAAAATAAAACGTGGTTTTATTTGATTTTCATATTTATTATATAATTCAGTGACAGCTGTTTCGGTACACTGTACCTTCTTCAACATGTTAACAAATTAGTTAACATGTCTGAAGAAGGTACAGTGTACCGAAACAGCTGTCACTGAATTATATAATAAATATGAAAATCAAATAAAACTACGTTTTATTTTTATTTAATTAATAAATATGGATTTTCATCAAGTAAACACCAACTCAATTGATTATTTAATTTTAATTGTCACTGACTAACATTCGGGGCATGAGTTAAATAGTCTATGTAATTTTAATAAACTCTAGCAAAGACAGGTACTACAATACTGCAACGACAAGGAAATGTATCTTTCTTCTCAGAAAAAAATCTAATAATCAAGCTAATAAGACCACAAACTAAAGATAAATGAATTTCTGACAACATGAATAAATATCTGTTTTTGACTATAATTAAAAATCCTGTGCTTAATTCATCAAGACATGAAGTATATATATCCCCGGTCGGGGCAGTTTTTCTGGGTGTGGTTTTTATCGGGGTTTTTCCTCACCTGTAAGACAAATGTCAGGAAAACTTTAAGGCCCAAACGGTTCCCTAAATCATATGGCCATCATCATCATCCTTCACCGGTGTGGAAGCAACGGGAAGCTACCACACCTACAATTCCCTAGTAAAGCTGCAAAAATAGCATGAAAATGCTATGATTGCAGTGAAGGACCTGACTTCGGGCAGAATTACTATGGATGGATATATGACATAAGAAAAATAAGTGACTGAATGGGATTTTAACCGGACCTATGGGTTGGTATATCAATGTTAGAATTGGATTTGCCAGGTGGTGTAATGGATAGCACACTGGGATACCAACCCAGAGATCCTGGTTCAAATCCCGTTCGGGCATTTATTTTTTATGTCATATTAAGCTTGCATTGCTCAATGTAAAAAATTCAATTATAACACACACACACACACATACATATATATACAGGGCAAGTCAAAATGTTGTGCAGGTTTTCAGAAATTTATTATGTGAAATGTAATGAACATATAATATTGTGAGACATATTGTATGAAAGGTAAACTCTCAAAGTTTTTTTTTAAATATTCACAGATGTTCTATGTGAGCGCCTTTTGTTACACGACAGATGTCAAGCCGATATTCAATCTCCTGCCAAACTTTCTGTAGCAGTCCGCGGTCGATATCAGCAATGGCTGCTGTGATGCGGGCACGCAGTTCATGCAGTGTTGTTGGAAGTGGTGGTACGTAAACATGATCCTTTACAAGACCCCACATGAAGAAATCACCCGGGGTTAGATCTGGTGAACGAGGTGGCCAATGAATGAGTTGTTGATCACCCTGAGATGCACGGCCTATCCAGCGTTGTGGTAAAGCCGTATTCAAATGGTCTCGAACACTGCCATGGTAATGTGGAGGGGCACCATCCAACTGCAGAATGAAATCTGGACTATCCGCTTCAAGCTGCGGAAGGAGCCATTGTTGTAGCATATCAAGGAAAACATGTCCGTTCACAGTACGTTCATGAAAGAAAAAGGGCCCATAAACCTTTGCATGGGAAATGGCACAAAAGACATTCACTTTCGGAGAATCGCGTTGATGTTCCAGAGTTGCATGGGGTTACCAGTTCCCCAAATCCTTACATTGTGTCTATTCACTTTTCCTGAAAGGTGGAAAGTCGCTTCATCACTGTAAACTACCCTCTCATGGAACTCATTCTCTTCCATTAATGCGAAAAAATCAACACAGAAGGACGCTCGCAAAGCATAATCGGCGGGTTTTAAGGCTTGAACAGTTGCAAGTGGTAGGGTTTCATCTGTAAACGTTTCCGGAGAATCCGCCATACAGTTTTTTTGTGGTAGTTGAAGTTCTGTCGCTCCCCGGTAGGTGGATTTCTGTGGACTCCGCACGAAGCATGTGCGAACGCGTTCGACTGTCTCTTCACTCGTCGACAGACGGCCAGTCGATTTTCGTTTACAGATACAGCCTGAATCCCTAAATTGTGTGTACCACTTACGAATGGATCTCCCATCCGGCGGGTCTTTATCGTATCTGGTACGGAAATGTCGTTGAACACTAGTCACAGAGTTGTTTACATGGTAATCAAGCACACAGAAAGACTTCTGATCCCCAGTCCACGCCATTTTCCTTTACTGCTCTGCTGTTGACATCTTGCGGGTGAACGCGGAACTTTAGAAGTGGACAACTAAACTTTGAGAGTTTACCTTTCATACAATATGTCTCACGATATTATATGTTCATTACATTTCACATAATAAATTTCTGAAAACCTGCACAACATTTTGACTTGCCCTGTATAATATATATATATATTATATATATATATATATATATATATATATATATATATGATAATGACATGTGGGATCATGTCGAAACGTTGGAATCGGTGACAAGAAGCCAACCTTGAATCCATAACGCGGAAAACCCAAGAACACTTTCTTATCCATACTTTTATCCGCGAAAATCTATAATATGAAACACACACACACACACACACACACACACACATATATATATATATATATATATACTCCTGGCGCGACAGGCCTACAAGGCCCTTAGCCTACCAGCCGGCTGCTGGCCTCACATCTACATGTGTCAATCACAGAGGTAGATGATCAACAGCCAGTGTAGGGGTGACATGTGGTCAGCATGTCGAGTCCCCCAGCCGTTATAGCTGGTTTCCTCAACCTGGAGCCGCTACTTATTGTAGCTACCCAATTGCCTCACGATGCTGGGTGGGCACCGGTCCCATACTGACCGAAATACCATGAGAAAATTTCTTCCCCCATGGAGACTCGAACCAGCGCAAGTCCCGTAGCTCTGCGCCAAGGCTTCCTACCTTAACCGCTCGGCTACGGCGCGGGACATATATATATATATATATATATGCCTATATAGAACTCAAATTAGTATGTTATTTAAAGAGGAGAGTGCAATCATGAATAGAGATCACTTCGCAAAATGTAATTCAAAATTTCTGTAATCAACCATTACCAAAATTATATTGGGAAGCAAGAAAAATAATGGAGATCATTCAAAATTCTGGATATTAGCTACATTCTACTAAAATAATATATATATATATATATATATATATATATATATATATATATATTATTTTAGTTGTCCACCGCTGTGGTCTCGAGGTAGCGTGCTGCCTTGTCACGCAGCGGGCCCGGGTTCGATCCCCGGTCGGGGCAGTTTTTTCTGGGTGAGGTTTTTATCGGGGTTTTTTTCTCACCTGTAAGACAAATGTCAGGAAAACTTTAAGGCCCAAACGGTCCCCGAAATCATATGGCCATCATCATCACCATCCTTATCATTATCATCATCCTTCACCGGTGTGGAAAGCAACGGGAAGCTATCACACCTACAATTCCCTAGTAAGGACCTGCCTTCGGGCAGAATTACTATGGATGGATGGATGGATGGATATATATATATATATATATATATATATATATATTAATTTGGACCTAAGTTCCAGTTGTACTGTAAACAAAGCAGGTGTATGACTGCATTTTTATCGGTCGAATAACATTTTTACCTGTGAGTATGTAAGAAAACGTAATTCGCTTTCTAGCACTCAAATTAAAAAAAAAAAGCAAAGAAAAATAAATATATAGGCCTATATTATCTGACAGGTCTCTATATAAGTTATATGAGAGAACCTTAAAATGTTCAGGAGTTGTATTACTTCCCTGTAGTTTAAATGAAAGCTTCGACGATGAATTTTAGTGCCTTGCAGTTAAAAAAGGCATATATATATATATATATATATATATATATTACACTGCCTTGATACATCACAACGTTTCTCTGAGAGAAATTTCAAGGTAGATTTTGGTATGCAAAGTTGACAGTTCCCTTGTAAAAAAATCAGGTTGATTGGTATAAATATTTAAAACCGGATTTCTCGAATTCGACTCTCAAACGCTTACTGCTTCGGCCACTTACTCGATGTAACTAATTTCTCTAAATATACTATTACGGTCGTTGCAAAATAATTATTTTTGCGTACAGAACAGTTGGATGATCTGAATGTGTCATGTCAGGCAAACTAACTCACGGGCACTATCGAACCCGTGGGTTCATGGTCGCGCGGACATAAGTTCTCCATACCTCCCTATCCTGAGCTAATGTTATCCAATCATCCCCTGTATAATCTACTTCCCCCAAATCATAGTTAATGTGATTCTCCCACCTCATTCTTGGTCTACCAACTGGGCGTTTTCCCTCTGGTTTTCCTACAAGAAGCTTCCATGCACGTCTTTCATTCCCCATTCGTGCCACATGCCCTGTCCATCGCAATCTTCGAGACTTGACTATTCTTATTATATCTGGCTTCCTACAAAGACCATGTAATTCACTGTTATTCAGTCTTCTCCATTCACCTGTCTGTTCATTTCTCTTTGGTCCAAAAAAAATCCTAAGAATTTTATTCTCAAATACTCGTAATCTCCTTTCCTCCCTTAAAGTAAGAGTCCATGTTTCACATCCATATAATATAACTGGTAGAATAATAGTTTTATATATTTTCATTTTTTGCATTTTTTGAAAAGAGTTGGGAAGTCAAGAGTCTCTGTAATGCACAATAGCACGCATTTCCAGAATTGAGCCTATGTTTAATTTCTTTTTGCATCTCATTCCTGTTTGAGATTATTCTTCCTAGGTAAGTTATTTGAATTCAGCCACTTCTTCAAAATTTCTCTCATTTGTCATTAGCTGTAAATTTCCGTTATATAATGTATTTCTAAACTTCTATAATAATTATTGAAGTGCATGTTTATTATAATTTAATAGAATGCAGTTAGGCGAGAAATTCCAAGACAAAAGATATGTAGAAAAGAGAAAAGAAAAAAAAAACAAAGTAGGTAATAAGTTGAACGTTGAAACCCCTGAGCCGCAGGTTGTCCTAACCCATACATTACGCCTGTTGAACCAGCAGGGTCGAAGGGTGATTAGCACTGACAAACACTTATCCGTGTGGTCCAAGATTTCCTACAGAGTTAACATTGTTTTCTTTTTATTTTTCTAAGCACCTGTCTCTTCGCGACACCTCGAGTTATAACCAGTTCCAAAGTACAGAACCTTGCATTAAAACTGGTACCCACTACACAACCATACAAGTTCCTATTAGTTTATAAAGACTATTTAACTAATGCTGCAAATGGGAGTCAATGACCAATCACGTTTCAATTTTGTTTTAGAACCAATGTCACTCGTGTTTCACTGATTCTTTATCGAATTTTCTTTACCAACTCCTGCTCTTGAGATAAAGGAAGCTCCTCCTTTTTATTATCTTAAACAGGTCGGAGCATTATTTTGCAGTTACTGACTATCCAACAAATACATTGAATATAGCAAATAATGAATAGATTCCTTCGAACTATACATTTGATAACTGTGTGTTCAATAATTGTGTTTTTAAATAATGATTTTACTGAGTTGTTTACTAAAAATAAATTAATAACCTATAAACTGAAAATATATAAAACTGTTATTCTACCAGTTATATTATATGGATGCGAACATGGACTCTTACTTTAAGGGAACAAAGGAGATTATGAGTATTTGAGAATAAATTCTTAGGAAAATTTTTGGACCAAAGAGAGATGAACAGAAGCGAATGGAGAATACTGCATAGCAGTGAACTACAAGGTCTTTATAGGAAGCCAGATATAATATGAACAGTTAAGTCTCGTAGATTGAGATGGGCAGGACATGTGGCATGAATGGGGAATGAAAGACGTGCATGGAAGCTTCTTGTAGGAAAACCAGACGGAAAACGCCCAGTTGGTAAACCAAGAGTGAAGGAGAGAATAACATATATACCACTTGAGGGAAGTAGATTATACAGGGAATGATTGGAAAACATTAGCTCGGGATAGGGATATATGGAGAGCTTATATCCGCGCGGCCATGAACCTACAGTTTCGATAGTGCCAGTGAGTTAGTTAATTAGTTAGGACAGGTCATAGCATTTTGCAGTGACTGTCTCTCCAACAAATAATGAATACTTAACAGATTCCTTCCAACTACATATTTAATAATTGTGTGTTCAATAATTGTGTTTTTAAATAATCATTTTACTGAGTTGTTTCCTAAAATAATATATTAATACCTATAATGTTTGTTATAATAAACAGTTTGAGGTGTTTCATGTTTTTCTACACTAGGATGAATTTTTAAATATTGCGATCCTATTTAGCAATAAATATATGATCAAGTTGCAGTGGATACATAAATGAAACATAACCACACATTCTGATTTGTTTTGAAACATCACCGTTTATATTAAATATATAAAAATAATTGTAGGCCTACTTAAATAATGATTTTTGAGTATACAGCTTAATTTTATTCGTTTAAATAATCCTAACAAATGTCACTCCTGATTTCCAAATCCTCTACATAAATTCACGGGTCACTTCGTGACTCGTTAATTTATCGATGATTTGGAAATCGCTAGTGACATTACTTATGATAAAAGGTTAACTAACTAATCAATACTTTTAAAATTCATTACGAAAGACCGTTGAGGTCACAACCATTTTCTGAAGAAAAAAAAGGTTCTAAACTAATAAACTGAATATGATACATTTATTTTCAGTTTTTGATCGTTCAACAAGTGTTTATAATCTATCATTAAACTGAACTAGAACTTTCTCAGTCCCGAGCCGAAGTCGAGTGGTTTAAGGCAAGATGCCTTGGCGCAGAGCTACGGGACTTGCGAGTCCCCACGGGGGAAAATTTTTTCTCATGGAATTTCGGCCAGTATGGGACCAGGTGCACACTCAGCATTGTGAGGCATTTGGGTAGCTACACTAAGTAGCGACTCCAGGTTGAGAAAACCAGGTATAACGGCTGGGAACCCGACATGCTGACCACATGTCACCTCTACTTCTGTAAATAACACATGTGGACGTGAGGCCAGCAGCCGGCTGGTAGGCCTAGGGCATTCAAGGCCTGTCGCGCTTGGAGTTTTTGGATAACTTTCTCAGGATTAATAATAATCCCCTCAACATTTTGGTTAATTCCCTCGCGAAATTTCATCTTACAAAACACGATTTTATAAGCACTTCATAAAGAATTTAAATACGGTACTAATTGGTTATAAGGATATTAAAAGAAAGAACATTTATCTTTATCTCTTCTTCTTCTTAAACATAATTTGTAGGATTTCATCCTGTTTAGTTCCAAAATCACTCCACGGAGGAAGACGTATTGGATGTACATTCACTGTCTATCCATCTCTTGGCTGGTCTTCCTCTTGTTCTTCTTCCGTCCATTGGTCTCTCTTCTTTAGTTTTTTTGCAAGTCTTTTTTTTCATTCTTTCTATATGAATCTACATACCATTGTTTTCAATTATAATATTCAATAATTTTTAGGTCTATTCCCCGGTAAAAGTTAAAAAAACAAAATTGGTACCTGAGATCTCAGTCGTCCACAAGAAGGTATTTCGACACATATCGCTCATTTGCTGCAACAACGTCATAACTCACAAATCACGATATTTTAATTAATATCACAGGGAGACTTGGAATGACAGTATTTAAAACTTCAAATGCTTTTCCTGAAAAATCGTGATTTTCGAGTTATGACGTTGCTGCAGGAAATTAGCGATATGTTCCATCTTCTGCTCGTATAGTAGTACTATTTTTTATAGTGTTCTGCCATACGGCAGGTCCTTCACTACAATCATAACATTTTCATGCTATGCTTTTCAGCTCTTCCACACCGGGATGCTGATTATGATGATAATGATGGTGGTCAGATGACGTTCGGAGAACGTTGGGCCTCAAAACTTCCTGACATTTGTCTTAGAGATGAGGAAAAACCCCGAAAAAAACCTCATCCAGGAAGCTTATTCCGATAGAGAATCGAACCCGGGCCCGATGCGTGACAAGGCAGCTCGCTACCCCGAGACCACAAAAACTAATCACACACAAACACAAACACACACACGCAAACATGTAAATGCACCTGTCTGTCAACGCTCTACCGGCCGGAATTTTTTTTCGGAACGAAACTCGGTATATAGCAATTAAATGAGAAAAGTAACATCGATTTCACTAATCAGTAATATCTGACCATTAGGAGTGAAGGTTAACTTGTAGCAAGAATTTAAACTCGCACTAGCGGCCGCAATTTTTAATTTTTGGCATTGCAATTTGGTATATACTATTACAAAACGAAAACGATAATCTCCAAAAGGCATAAAAATCCGACTATTAGGAGTGGGAGTTTACTGAAAGCCGAAATTTAATAGAACGGTCTAGAGGCCGCCATATTTGTTTTCTCTCAAAGTAGATTTAATTAACAAAACATATATATATATATATGATGTTGAGTGATTCCGGGTTCTGTGGCCGTGGTCCATAGTTGGTGTTGATACCAGACGTTTCGCCCTCAACTGCGGAGGGCATCTTCAGTGGCGAGTGCTTCTAGGCGTGTTTCCTGGTCGGAAGCTCTACTTAGAGTGAACGCTGCGGGTGTTGTATTGATACTAGTGGTGGGAGCAGGGTGAGCGGGCGTGGCTCTTGCTGATTGGCTAATGGTCGTCTCCTTGTTGTCCCTAGTGTTGATGCATTTATTTTCTAGTGTACGGTACCAGGCCTTAGACAGTTTAATACCTTCCTCTTTTCTGTTAATTTTTCCTTATGCTTGTGTATTTCTATAGCCTCTCGATATAATCTAGGGAAATAATAGGAAGTTGTGGCTAAAACTTGTGTATCATCGAATAGAATCTGGTGTCCATTCATAATGGCATGTTCTGCTACAGCCGATTTATCCATTTCTCCTTGTCTGCAGTTTCTTTTGTGTTCTGATAAACGGGTGGCTATACTTCTTTTTGTGGTCCCTATGTATGGTTTACCACACGAACAAGGAAGTCGATATACGCCGCAAGTGGAGAGAGGTGGCCGAGGATCCTTAGCTGAGCGAAGGCAGTCTTCTATTTTTCTTGTAGGTCTGTAAACTGTTTTTATGTTGTATTTTCGTAGGAGTTTTCCGATACGATCTGTGACTCTTTGTACATATGGTAAGTAGGCTATGCTGGTTGAGGGTGTGTTATCCATTCTGACGTGCTGTCTTCGTGGATGTATGGTTTGTCTTATTTTCCTTGGATGTGTAGCCATTTTTCTGGAAACAATTGAACAGATGGTGTTGTTCTTGTTTAAGGTGTTGTGGTTGGCATAACTTAGTCGCTCTGTCGAACAGTGTCTTAATGACACTCGCTTTTGTCTTGGATGGTGGTTAGAGTCTTTGTGCAGATATCGGTCTGTGTGTGTAGGTTTTCTGTAAACTGTATGTTGAATTTCCCCATTGCCAGTCCTTATTATTTGAACATCCAGGAAAGGAAGTCTTCCATTATCTTCTTTTTCCATAGTGAACTGTATTTTGTTGTGTCTGCTGTTAAGGTGTTGAAGGAAACGTTCCAATTCTTCACTGCCATGTCTCCATACTACGAATGTGTCATCAACATAGCGAAACCAATGTTCTGGAGACTTGGGAGCTGTTTTTAGTGCTTCTGTTTTCGAATTTCTCCATGAAAAAATTCGCTACTACTGGCTTAGAGGACTGCCCATGGCTACTCCGTCGGTCTGTTCATAGTAGCTGTTGTTCCATTGGAAGTAAGTAGTAGTTAGTACATGCCTGAATAAATTGGATATTTCTTCTGTGAAAATCTGTCTAATGTAGTCCATGGTCTCATTTACTGGCACCATGGTGAAAAGGGAAACCACATCGAAGCTAACCAGTATATCTTGAGATGTTACGTTTATATTCCGTAGTCTCTCAATGAAATGTGTCGAGTCTCTGATGTAGCTGTCCGTTTTCCAAGGAGTGGTTTCAGAAGTCCTGTAAGATGCTTTGCCAGTAAGTAGGTCGGAGAACCGATGGCACTGACAATTGGCCGGAGTGGAATGTTGTTCTTGTGTATTTTTGGAAGACCATAGAGTCTTGGAGGTTGAGCTTCGGATACGCGTAATTTCTTCTTTAATTCCTTCTGGCAAGGACGATTGCTTGATAAGATTGTTGGTTTTTCGAAGAATACCGGATGTAGGGTCTCGCTTGATAGGTTTGTATATATACAAACCTATCAAGCGAGACCCTACATCCGGTATTCTTCGAAAAACCAACAATCTTATCAAGCAATCGTCCTTGCCAGAAGGAATTAAGAAGAAATTACGCGTATCCGAAGCTCACCTCCAAGACTCTATGGTCTTCCAAAAATACACAAGAACAACATTCCACTCCGGCCAATTGTCAGTGCCATCGGTTCTCCGACCTACTTACTGGCAAAGCTCTTACAGGACTTCTGAAACCACTCCTTGGAAAAACGGACAGCTACATCAGAGACTCGACACATTTCATTGAGAGACTACGGAATATAAACGTAACATCTCAAGATATACTGGTTAGCTTCGATGTGGTTTCCCTTTTCACCATGGTGCCAGTAAATGAGACCATGGACTACATTAGACAGATTTTCACAGAAGAAATATCCAATTTATTCAGGCATGTACTAACTACTACTTACTTCCAATGGAACAACAGCTACTATGAACAGACCGACGGAGTAGCCATGGGCAGTCCTCTAAGCCCAGTAGTAGCGAATTTTTTCATGGAGAAATTCGAAACAGAAGCACTAAAAACAGCTCCCAAGTCTCCAGAACATTGGTTTCGCTATGTTGATGACACATTCGTAGTATGGAGACATGGCAGTGAAGAATTGGAACGTTTCCTTCAACACCTTACAGCAGACACAACAAAATACAGTTCACTATGGAAAAAGAAGATAATGGAAGACTTCCTTTCCTGGATGTTCAAATAATAAGGACTGGCAATGGGGAAATTCAACATACAGTTTACAGAAAACCTACACACACAGACCGATATCTGCACAAAGACTCTAACCACCATCCAAGACAAAAGCGAGGTGTCATTAAGACACTGTTCGACAGAGCGACTAAGTTATGCCAACCACAACACCTTAAACAAGAACAACACCATCTGTTCAATTGTTTCCAGAAAAATGGCTACACATCCAAGGAAATAAGACAAACCATACATCCACGAAGACAGCACGTCAGAATGGATAACACACCCTCAACCAGCATAGCCTACTTACCATATGTACAAAGAGTCACAGATCGTATCGGAAAACTCCTACGAAAATACAACATAAAAACAGTTTACAGACCTACAAGAAAAATAGAAGACTGCCTTCGCTCAGCTAAGGATCCTCGGCCACCTCTCTCCACTTGCGGCGTATATCGACTTCCTTGTTCGTGTGGTAAACCATACATAGGGACCACAAAAAGAAGTATAGCCACCCGTTTATCAGAACACAAAGAAAACTGCAGACAAGGAGAAATGGATAAATCGGCTGTAGCAGAACATGCCATTATGAATGGACACCAGATTCTATTCGATGATACACAAGTTTTAGCCACAACTTCCTATTATTTCCCTAGATTATATCGAGAGGCTATAGAAATACACAAGCATAAGGAAAATATTAACAGAAAAGAGGAAGGTATTAAACTGTCTAAGGCCTGGTACCGTACACTAGAAAATAAATGCATCAACACTAGGGACAACAAGGAGACGACCATTAGCCAATCAGCAAGAGCCACGCCCGCTCACCCTGCTCCCACCACTAGTATCAATACAACACCCGCAGCGTTCACTCTAAGTAGAGCTTCCGACCAGGAAACACGCCTAGAAGCACTCGCCACTGAAGATGCCCTCCGCAGTTGAGGGCGAAACGTCTGGTATCAACACCAACTATGGACCACGGCCACAGAACCCGGAATCACTCAACATCATGATTACCGGCCGTGAAAGCCTGCATTCAAATATATATATATATGTTATAATTAAATGTTTAACATTGAGCAATGCAAGCTTAATACGGTATGATAAGAAAAATAAATTCCTGGACGGGATTAGAACCCGGATCTCTGAGTCTGTACCTCAGCGTGATATCCATTACACTACCAGGCGAATCCAGTTCAAACACTTATTTTTCTTATATATGTATTATACTCTCCATTATTACTAGATGTCGCGAGAACACTGTCTTCACTGCCATCTAGTAGCTGACTGTAACAAGTAAGCAAATTAAAGAGAATATTTATTTTACTTTATAGCAGTGACGCTTTATCGATGTTATAATTAAATGTTTAACATTGAGCAATGCAAGCTTAATATGTAATGGATATCACGCTGAGGTACAGACTCAGAGATCCGGGTTCGAATCCCGTCCAGGCATTTTTTTTCTTATCATACCCTATATATATATATATATATATATATATTCCGTAAATCAACACAATTAGCCATAAATTCGAAATTAGTGAGGCTTTCGTTTTGTTTACTAACTTAAAGAAAATGAAGGAAAACATGCAACCTAGAGCCGGCTATTCCTGTCAAATAGCACCAGGGAAATGACAGGTTCAAATATTCTCATCTGACGAATCGTTATCAACAAAAGGCCTACCATATAATGAATAGCTTATTTTCAAAATGTCTCTTGTCATTTCCATAATTTTTGGAAAGTAATCTAAAGTCGTCATTTTGGTGTAAAGAAGAGTCAGTTTCACCACAATACCCACTTTTGTTGAAGGTTCATATTGATTTAAAGAATATTTAGAAGTCAAATGGCAACATGTATATAGTCCACAGACGAGAAGAATGCAGCAAGGAACGAAGGGAGGCACGGGGAATTGTAAGCGATACAATGGCTTACTACCTGAGAATTTAGGAACAGTCCATGGTGTCACTCACATCTGTGGTTTATTTCAGGCATATTCAATTCTATGTTTTATATTTTGTTTTACGGTAACTGAATTTACTCTTCTTATTAAGTTTAGTTACTTTATATTTTAATGTTTTGTAGTTCACTGTGAGGTAAGGGCGATGATTAAAATTTTGATGTGTGTCCGTCAGACTCGGAACTAAGACGCCCGCTCAGCGTCTAAATGAAGGTAAGTTATAGTACAATCCTTCATGATATAATGTGCTGAGTATGAAATACCTACTGCTTTCATACACTTCGTCTGTGCACTGTACATAGATTATTATAAGAAGATTAGAGGCACACAATTTTTTTTTTTGGTAGGCCTACAAGGTAGCCAAGAGAGGTTTCTAATATATATGGGCAGGACACGTTCCACGTATGGGGAATGAAAGACTTGCATGGAAGCTTCTTGTAGGAAAGCCAGAGGGAAAACGCCCAGTTGGTAGACCAAGAATGAGGTGGGAGAATAACATTAACTATGATTTGAGGGAAGTTGATTATACAGGGAATGATTGGAAAGCATTAGCTCAGGATAGGGATGTATGGAGAGCTTATGTCCGCGCTGCCATGAACCAACGCGTTCGATAGTGCCAGTGAGTAAGTAAGTAATATATATAACTAACTCTCTGGTACTATCGAACCCGTAGGTTCATGGCAGCGCGGACACAAACTCTCCATACATCCCTACCCTGAGCCAATGTTTTTCAATCATCCCCTGTATAATCTACTTCCCTCAAATCATACTTACTGTTATTCTCCCCCCTCATTCTTGGTCTACGAACTGGGCGTTTTCCTCTGGTTTTCCAACAAGGAGCTTCCATGCACGTCTTCCATTCCCCATTTGAGCCACATGTCCTGCCCATCGCAGTCTACGAGACTTAACTGTTCTCATTATATCTGGCTTCCTATAAAGACCATCTAATTCACTGTCATGCAGTCTTCTCCATTCCCCTGTCTGTTCATTTCTCTTTGGTCCAAAATTTTTTCTAAGAACTTTATTCTCAAGTACTCGTAATCTCCTTTCCTCCCTTAAAGTAAGAGTCCATGTTTCGCATCCATATAATATAACTGGTAGAATAACAGTTTTATATATTTTCAATTTAATGTTTTTTGAAAGGAGATGGGATACCAAGAGTCTCTGTAATGCATAATAGCACGCATTTCCAGATTTGAGCCTATGTTTAATTTCCTTGTGCATCTCATTTCTATTTGTGATTATTGTTCGTAGGTAACTTATTTGAATGCAGCCACTTCCTCAAAATTTCCCTCATTTGTCATTAGCTGTCCATTTCCATTATGTAATGTATTTCTATGTGTGACCATATATATAGGCCCTATAGGGTGTTTCAGAATAAGTATTACAGACTTATAGGAGTTATACAGGGGACTTAGTAGATAAAGTTCTGATAAGGAACCTATGTCCAGAAACGTAGGCCTATGATATCGATGTACAATGCGTTTGAAGGTCGAGACAAGTGGGCTGATATCGTGTGTCTTGTGTTTCAGAATAAGTATTACTGACTTCTAGAGGTTGTAGAGGGGACTGATTAGATAAAGATTTGATAAGGAACCCATGCACAGAAATGTACCATTTCGATGTAAAAATAGGTTTGAAGATAGAAACAAAATGGGTGATATCGTGTGTCTTGTGTTATAGAATAAGTATTACAGACTTCTACGGGTTGTAGAGGGGACCTAGCAGACAAAGGTTTGGTAAGGAACCCATGTCCAGAAACGTACGATTTCAATCTAAAATGGGTTTGATGATCGAAACATAATACGCTGAAAACGTGAGTCTTGTGTTTCAGAATATGTAGGCCTATTACAGGCTTCTGGGGGTTGCATATCACATGTGGTTCCACGTGGCGAAGACCTCGTTGTTCGCTACACAAAGTACACCTGCGACGCATCTTTGATTACACACGCCCAAAAAGACCTGGGGTGTGCTCAATAATTTCGGCTGCTACCAGAATTCGTGCAAGACTCGATAGGTGTAGTACAACCCCTAGAAAGTCTGTAATATTTATTCTGAAACACAAGACACACGATATCAGCCCATTGTGTTTCGATCATCAAACTCATTTTACATCGAAATGGTAGGCTATGTTTCCGGACATGAGTTCCTTATCAAAACTTTATATACTAAGTCCGCTCTACAACCCCTACAAGTCTGTAATACTTATTCTGAAACACCCTGTATATATATATATATATATATACATACACCCCATAAGGGTCTTCCCTAGCGGGCGTTTCTAAACCAAACTAATTTATTTATGCTTACTTCCTACAGATGTTAACGAATAACATGTGGTAAGTACATCGCCTCAATAAGAACACCTAGTAGACAACTAAGATATAACTTGGATGGATGGATGGATGAAGGTCGGTTAAATTTTGCCCGAGGCCTTTTTATTCAGACTTGCGGTTCTTTACGAGTCTAAACTTTTCAGACTCGGGACCCACGGAGGACTTCTTCCTTGGATATTTGTATCTCAAAAATCCATCGACCCCGGACGAATTGGAACCCGCGACTCTCGGGACTAGACGCAAGGAACATAACAAGAAGACTACCGCGGCCGACAATTTATTATTATTATTATTATTATTATTATTATTATTATTATTATTATTATTATTATATTATTATTATTATTTTATTAGCATTTTAACATATGGTGCTGAAGTCTGCCAAATTCCTACCAGGGAAATTGAAAGAATTTTAAGTACAGAAATGGATATTTTAAGAAGATCAGCTGGAAAATCTAGAATGGATAGAATACGAAATATAGAAATAAGGAAATTATGGGTGTACAAGAGGAGCCAGACATCATTGACATTATAGAAAAGAAAAGATTACAGTGGTATGGCCATGTCAAAAGAATGTCAGAGTAAAGATTGCCTAAAATTGTTATGGAATGGATATCAATAGAAAGGAGGAAGAGAGGAAGACCGAAGAAGACTTGGATAGAAGGGGTACAAGCAGCTAAGAATATCAGAGGATTGGAGGAAGATCAATGGATGGACAGAGAGGAATGGCGTTTGGTTTCCGGAAGACGGCGGCAGCTGCCATGATACCGGATGATGATGATATTTATTATTATTATTATTATTATTATTATTATTATTATTATTATTATTATTATTATTATTATTATTATTATTATTATTTAGGCCTATTCAAATAACTTCATTATACTGCGTATTTGGTGAGAAATATTTAAAAATCAAATGTTATGTTGTTGTTGCCTCCATTTGAATGAGAGACAATGTCAGACTGAGTATACAAGAATTCTTAAAATTATAATAAATATTTCGCCCTATGATTTGTTACAACTTTTGTAACAGAAAAAAGATGGTATCTTTATAAGACTAATTACTGCATATCTTTAAAATGAAAATATGTTATTTTTAGTTTTTTCTTTGGACATATTTATTTATTCGGTCTAAATTAAAATACTTTGTATATGGTCACATACCAACACGACTACTGTAAGCCAAGAAAAATTGCACACCAACACAAAGCTCCTGCATCAATTTAGAATTTTATGTCAGCAAATCCGGTTTCTACTCGAAAATAAATGAGAAGGAATTTATCTTTACTTTATGTAGATTGTCAAAATTGACAATTTAAAAACATAGAATAGCAGTTTGTGTTTGTAAGTGGTTATAATTTTTATTCAATTTCAGTAGAAAAACTGTTGTAGATTAACCGAAAAATGTTGAAAAAGATAAAATAAAAGTTCCTGAAGGAAACAAAAATAATAACTTACAAAACAGATAAGTAGAAATTCGAGACGTGCAGTTAATGCAGATAAATTGAAACTGACGAATAAAATGTAATTATAATTTCACAGACAAAATCCAAGTTATGATAATTATTTTAAAGTAATTTTTATTTTTTTATTTTATAAAACTAGTTACTTTTCATAAAAAATACTCAATGGCGCGATAGACCTAGAACGCGCTTGGCTACCATCCGGCTGCTGGCCTCACATCCACTTATGCTAATCACATAGATTAAAGGTGTCAAGTGGTCACCATGTCGGGTCTGCCATCCGTTATAGCTGGTTACCTCAACCTAGAGCCGCTATTTATTGTAGCTACTCAAATGACTCACGATGCTGGGTTGGCACCGGTCCCATACTGGCCGAACATGGAGACCCGAGCCAGCGCACGTCCCATAGCTCTGCGTCAAGGCAACTTGCCTTAACCACTCGGCTACGGCGCGGGACAGATGCTGGAATAGTCTCCCTAATCTTTAAGGTCAACATTTTACAAATGGTAAGGCAATTATTACTCACTATAGGCCACGGCGACGTAGACACAAATATACACGATTCTTAGTCAATATGAGAAAAAAAATGTAGTGTGGCTAGCCCTAATTTTCGTTAGAGATTGAGTAGACACGGTCATAGTGCCACTAGAAAGTTTGGATCAGTTTAAAAATCCTGACTCCCATCAGGATTCGAACCTTCGACCTTCCGGTTTGTAGCTATTGCCCTAACTAACTACGCTACGGCGTGCCCCGAGCATTGGACATTTCTGGTGTTCCTCCCTGGCATTGGCGTAATTGTAACCCACTTCTGAGGTTGGGGCGATTGGAAGGCGGGGTTACGTTGTCCCGATGATATGGTGGGTGATGATGATAGCGTTGCGCCAGGAGAGTCCCTAAGCTTAATTTAAGTAGAATATAGATGATGATAATTACGATGGCCGTATGACGTTCGGGGACCGTTTGGGCCTTAAAGTTTCCTGACATTTGTCTTACAGGTGAGAAAAAACCGATAAAAATCTCACTCCGGAAACTGTCCCGACCGGGGATCGAACCCGGGCCCGCTGCGTGACAAGGCAGCACGCTACCCTCGAGACCACAGCGGTGGACATACATATACTATAATATACTAGCATTCATCAATTTGTACAAATTCTTATTGTCACCTCCTTTATTCTACTAAACTTATCAATTGTGAACAAAAAATGGCAGACTAAACAATACAAAACAGAAAATTTATGGTGACCAATGCCAAAAGTCCTATTATATGCAAATCTGTAAAGAATTAAGTAATAAAACTATACACCTCATCTCTACATAGGAGTTACATGTTTTGATCCATTAAACCCTTTATATATGTAATATATATAATACTGATATACATATGGAATACATGGCCATAATAGTTTGTTAGTACTGTAAGTTGGGGAGTAGAAAAAACTGTCACATTACAACAAATAAACAATACAAATCAATTTTTAAAGTCACTGTGGTCATATTTGGCTTTAAAACACCTATATTTAATTAAGAGATATTCAAAACACGCCATTTCTTTCACTAGGAATGAAACATTGTGAAGTTTTTGATGTTACACTATTAACCACCTGGAAATAATATTCAAATTTGCAACACATACACTAATGCTGGATTTACATATTTTTTTTTTAGTTTACGTGCAAGATTTAACCCTAATGTATACTTCAATAAACACTGTTTATGTGCATTTGTTTAAAGAACTTTGAAACCACTGACAAAATTGCAACACTTGTGTCTTCATGTAACTATGGGCTGTAAAGATGGCCTATATTGTGTCCCTCATATGCCTGGGCAACGCTGAATGGTTCGGCTAAACTGCTTGCTAAATCCTGCCTTCAACCTGTGTCTCATTTAGCCTGCCTCGTCTGCCTTGCATTCCTCACTATGCCTGCCCTGTCAGCTAGCCTAAGGTACGGAAGTAGAACCATTTTACATGCAACTTAAAATAAATGTCCAAGTGGTTTAATATCGGCGTGCAAAAAAAATAAAAATAATATACTAGAGATGTAACGATAGCTCAGAGACAGGCTTATAAACATTGTAGAGATTGTATACGTACTGTAGCACATCGTTGGGTAAAGCGAGACAAATTGATACCTAGATTTATCCCATTGTTTACACCATTGTAGATATGAGGGAATTAACTACTACTCCCTCAGTAATAGCCATAAATTCCATGTTATTTCGAAGTCAAGTTTACAGGTTCCACAAGAACAGACACCATAACTTCAAAAATAAAAAAACATAGTATGCAATTAATTTGTAAAATACCGTCGTCCTCAACAAGTTTAATTAAGAAACCATAGGCCTTTTGGAACTGCTTCCATCCTCAGCAGAAGATTGTTTGGTTGAAAATAGTTCCGAAAGGCTTAATATTCTTTCTTAAAAAGTAAACAATTTGAAGGTCCCGCGCCGTAGCCGAGTGGTTAATGCAAATGCCTCGGCGTAGAGCTACGGGACTTGCGCTGGTTCGAGATTAAATGAGGGAACAGATTTTCTCATGGAATTTCGGCCAGTATGGGACTGGTACCCACACAGCATCGAGAGGAATTTGGGTAGTTGCAATAAGTAGCGGCTTCAGATTGAGAAAACTAGCTATAACGATTGGATGGATCTGACATGCGACAACAATGTTACCCATACACTGGCTTGATGATCGTCTATGTCTATTATTAACACATGTATGTGAGGCCAGCAGTCGGCTGGTAGGCAAGCGCTTTCTAGGCCTGTAACGCTGTGGAGTTTGAAAATAATTTGAAGTCGATGGTATCTTGTAGATATTAATTTTATATTGCAGGTGATTCCTCAACGGAATTGTATTGTTTCTTTTAACAGCATAGACCTATCTTCCCCAAGTCTGATATGTGAAACGTTCTTTGTTTAGCCACTTTCTATGTGGCTTCAAAAACGCAGTTTTTGCAACTTCACGATGCATTACTGTTCATTGGTTCCCTATCTAAAAATACTTAATTTACAGTCTTCTACCATCTGTACATATTTGCCTTTAAGGATTGCGGACTTTTTTCCCCCTCATATCTTGATTCTACAGTTCCTAGATATCTTCTTTGCCCCCCTTTACAATCTTCGCACAAACTTTTCCAATCACATATCTTCATCTTTAAATCCTCTTACACAACTCGTAACCATCTTTTCTTTGGCCTCCTTCTTCTACTAGTACATATTATTTCTGCATACAAAAGGTAACTTGACTTATTTTTTCTTCTCCAATTATATATAGGCCTACGAGAGCTGTTCAATAACGAATGATGTTTTTTACAGCCCTAATCTAACACGCAAAAAGTTGGTTTACGATATCTGTTAGCTTAATGCGTATCAAGGTTATTCCTCCCGGTTCCTGTTTGTGAAAGGTGTGCAAGTAGAGACCTGTTCAGTACCGCCAACGGCTACAATGGTGGTGATAGAGTTTATTTCAGAGGTAATCAGTGCTGATGAAATTTGGCTACATAATTTCGATCTTGAGAGCAAGCAGCAACACACTGTGTGGAAATCTCCTTCATCTCCAACCCCAAAAAACCAAAAGTGGTTTCTCTTCCTGGGAAAATTATAATTTATATATATATATATATATTCACAGAATGTGTTATCATTATGTCGTACATACACACACAACAATAACTGGAAAATACTATAGAGATATCCTGTTAAGTGACAACTCTGAAAGGTTATATCAGGTACAAAAGGTCACATTTCCGTGCAACAAGCTGGGTTGCTGAATATCTTGCAAACATTAAAGTGAAGTGCCTCCCTTCCCTCCATATAGTTCATATTTAGCCACGTGTGATATTTTTTCTATTCCCTAATCTGAAGAAATAAGTTACTTCATGGGAGATGATTCTATGTTCAGAAGCAATACTGAAGACTACGGAGGCAGGTTTGGACCTGTAAAATAATTTTCTCCAGCATGTCTTTGCAGACTAGCCGAAAGAAACGTTTGGACAGGCTACTTTGATAAGAATCATCATAAAAATTGAATATTAGTAAAGGTACGTTGCAAAAAAAAAAAACTTATATTTATCCATATCTCTCCTTCAGAGGCCTACTATATTGATTTATATATAAGTCTAATAATTGTATATTCAAAATTACAAAAAATCATTCTCAACATACTCATTATATCCAGGTATCAGCAGCATAAGGTCCCGCGCCGTAGCCGAGGGGTTAAGGCAAGATCCTTGGCACAGAGCTACGGAACTAGCGCTAGTTCGGGTCTCCATGCGGAAGAAATTTTCTCATGGAATTTCGGTGACTATTTAATTCATGCCACAAATGATAGTCAATGACCAATCACGTTTCAATGAATGTTGTTTTACAACCAATGACAGTCGTGTTTCACCTCGCTTTTTATCGATTTCTCTTTATCAGCTCCTGCTTTTGTGATAAAGAAAGCTCCTCCTTTTTAATGTTCTGAACAGATCAAGCATTATTTTTCTCCAACAAATACATTGAATATAGCAAATACTGAAAAGATTCCTTGATTTTACTGAGTTGTTTACAAAAAAAAATGAATAACCCGTAATGTTGATTATGATGTATAGTTTGATGTGTTTCATTATTTCTCCACTTGGGTGCACTCTTACAATATTGCGATCTTATTTGGCAATAAATAATAAGATCAAGCAGCAGTGAATGAACATAACCTCACATTTCTAATTTGTTTTCAAACATCGCCGTTTACATTAAATATATAAATATTTTAAAATAACTATAGTTAAACAATGATTTGTGAGTAAACAGCTTAATTTTATTCGTTAAATAGTCCTAACAAATACCACTCTTGATTTCCAAATTCTCTAGATAAATTCACTCCTCACTTCGTGAGTCGTGAATTTATCGATAATTTGGAAATCACTCGTGGCATTACTTATGAGTATGGGACCGATGCCCGCCCACCATCGTGAGGAATTTGTATAGCTACAATACGTAGCGGCTCCAATTGAGAAGAGCAGCTATAACGGCTGGTGGACTCGACATGCTAACCACATGTCACCTATACACTGGCAGCATGATCGTCTATCTCTGTGATTGACACATGTAGATGTGAGGCTAGCAGACAGCTGGTAGGCCAAGGGCCATCTAGGCTTGTCACGCCATGGAATTAATCGGCAGACATAAGAAAGACGTTAGGCCTACTATAATTTTGCATATTTTCAGTTTTTGGTTTAGATAACACACTTGATTTTAATAATCTGGCAGATTTGCAAAATTTGCTCTGTTTCCAGCTAGTAGTTTATTCTTCGTTGATTTATTTTGCATACTATCCAGTTATTTTAATTATACTCTCAAATTCTAAAACTGACGCACTTTTCTGCCAAAATAATTAATAATATACAAAAAGTAAGAATTATTATTATTTAGGCCTATTATACAATTTTTACTTCTACGTATCTCCAAAACCCATTCCTCAGGTTTTAAAATACGAATAATTTCATACCAAGTAAACTGACTTACTGGCACTATCGAACCCAAAGGTTCATGGCACCCCGGACATTAACAGTCTACACATTCCTATCCTTTACTAATAATTTATTTTCAATCAGTCATCTCCTTTAAATAATGATTAATGTCATTCTTAAAGTTCATTTTTGGTCTACCCTTGAACAAATAAATTTATTAATTGAATTTCCAAATTAAGATAATTATCAGATGGCTGAAAGCAAGTAATGGTCTCTTAAACCAATTTATAGTAAATTAGCGCTTACTTCTAATTATTAAGAATTAATTAATACAGGCTGCTTTCCCTCTGTCTTTCCTACAATAGGCCTCTATTTCATTCTCCACTTGTGCTACAAGTCCTGTCTACTGCAGTCTATGAGACTTAACTGTTTTATTACATCTGGTTTCCTATAAAATCATACAGCTCACTGTTATCAGTTTTCCCCATTCACCTGTCTGTTATATATTTTTGGTCCAAACTTTTTTCTATCCACTTTATCCTCAATACTCATAATCATTTGTCTTAAAATAAGGGGTCATGTTTCGATTCCAATAGTAAAACTGAAAGAATCGCCGTTTTATGTTTATTATTAGTTTAACATTTTTTAAAGAGAAATTTGCATGATAAGGTTTGTCTCTACAATGCATAATAACACGCGTTTCCAGAGTTAAAGCTATGTTCAATTTATTTCTGCACCTCATTTGTTTATAATCATGCTACATTCGCAATTTGATTTAGTTGAACTGTTGCCATTTGCAGATAATTTTCAGAACTGAGGAAAAAGAACGTTAGAATTATAAAAACATTAGCTGATTACCCGGCGTTGCTCGGGAATCTACTTTTCACGACATTTTTAATTAATTGATATGCCTAGTTTGATTTCGATTAAACAATAATTGGGGCCTCTGAACTAGAGCGTTAACAGACTAGGGCATTGTGAGCGATGTCCCGCTGCCTCTTATGATCGAGAATCTGGCGTTTCCCGGTCTTCCTGGAATCAATTAACTGAAAGACAAAAATGGTTATTATGAGTTATCCTACAAGACAGACATGCTGTCGCGTATTTTTTTTCTAGATGTTTTGAGATATTTAATTTTGCGTAGATTACATTAATTTGGTGCATTTGTTATGGTTTACATAGAGCAAGCCATTTAAGCGTCCAAAAAAGCGACTTTTTTAGTGCACCGATGCTCCTTTTTTTTCAGCTCCAGCCCCATAACTTGAACACAAGATCACAACATAGTCTCTTGCTTAATATACCGCAACATAGGACATCACATCACTCCATGTCATATACTATTTTCACTTCTCGCAACTGGAATTCCCTATCACATGAAATGAGGGGCTGCCGAACATTGGCATATTTTAAAACAAATCTAAATTTATATTTGTTCTAACCTCGACTTCGTCACTACCCAGTGAAAGGTAAATATGTTAATTGGTGTTTTCTCGCATAATTTATCATTTATTATTTATTATTATTATTATTATTATTATTATTATTATTATTATTATTATTATTTTTTCCTTGTAAAGTTTTATTCTTAAGGGGGTAGAATTTAAGTTGGAATAAACCCATTAAAGTTGACTGTATATGAAATTAATATTAATGGGACAATCTTTTGAATTATCGTATAAATTGTTTGTGCATGAAATTTACATTGCAACATTTAATATAGGCCTATTTTTAACTTTTTTATAATTAGTATAGTGTATATCTATATTTGTCAAATATTTATTTGTATTTGAGCTGGTTGAGCGGAAGAGAAGACCTTATGGCCTTACCTCTGCCAGAATAAATAGAACATTATTATTATTATTATTATTATTATTATTATTATTATTATTATTATTATTATTGTGGGTGTTGCACTATTAAAAGAACCCTTAAAAACATAAGAAAAGAAAACAAAATTAAATTTTATAAAGTAATGGCTGCTCCTGTGTTGATGTATGGATCAGAATGTTGGAAGATCACTAAAATACAAGAACAAAAATTGGAAGCAGCTGAGATGCGATTTTTTAAGGAATATAGCAGGATATACTCTGCTGGATAGAAAATAAATGAAGATATAAGAAAGGAACTAAATATTTTCAAACTTACAGACCGAATAATTAAATATAGGAACGACTGGAAAGAACACATTGATAGAATGCCAGAAGGAAGATTTCCAAATTATTGCTAAATTATAAACCGCGCGGAAGGAGAAATGTGGGTCGCCCACACAGAAGATGGTCTGAATAATTTTAACAATTCTAGCTTTCATGAAACCGGAACGAGCCAAGAGGCTTAATCCCTGGAAGAAGAAGAAGAAGAATATTATTTTATTATTATATTATTATTATTTTATTATTATTATTATTTTTATTATTATTATTTTTATTATTATTATTTTTATTATTATTATTATTATTATTATTATTATTATTATTTATTATTATTATTATTATTATTATAGTACGTTATGGTATTAAGTTATACACGTTAATTGTCCAAAAAATTCTAAATGATGATAAAAACCCCATTCAAATTGGTCAATAGTTTTTGAGTCCATAAAGAACAGACAGGCAGACTTATACTCATTTTTTATGTATAAAAATTTGCTGTGGAAGCATTGAGAAGGGATGTACAGGCTACACACACTTTAAATAAGAACATAAAACACACAAGAGGTTGAAGAATGCAGATGGGAAGCAGAGATAATGAAGTTAGTCCTACCTGGAGAGGACCTTACTGGGTGCTAGAGGACAACAACTTCTCTCCATATGTTCCAAATTAAGATCTCGATACTTTGATAATCAATCAACCGAAATCAAGCACATATTACTCTGTACAATCTTGTCATGTAAAAATTAAAATTATTAGGGTTATCTAACAAGATAATGAACAGACAGGTGAATGGAGAAGACTACATAACAGTGAACTACATGGTCTTTATAGGAAGCCACATATAATGAGAGCAGTTAAGTCTCGTAGACTGCGATGGGCAGGACATATGGCACGAATGGGGAATGAAAGACGTGCATAGAAGCTTCTTGTAGGAAAACGAGAAGGAAAACGCCCACCTGGTAGACCAAGAGGTGGGAGAATAACATTAACTATGATTTTAGGGAAGTAGATTATACAGAGGATGATTGGAAAACATTGGCTTAGGATAGGGATGTATGGAGAGCTATGACCGCGCGGCCATGAACCCACGGGTTCGATAGTGCCAGTGAGTTAGTTAGTTATCTAACAAGATAACATTAAACTTTTAAAATATAGCAAAAGCACTTAAACCCCAATAGTTTTTATTTACCTAGGATCCGAGCTAATGATGGTAGTAAAGATAATTTAGGCAAATAAAAACATTGTGGAGTTGCAGTGCGCTTTCGACATATCCAAAGCTACAACTGATTTATACTCGTTATGTTCCAGAGATATTTTATTAATATACTTTTTTTTTAACTAGCGAGCTATTTTTTTTTTCGGACTGTAACATTTCAGACACGTATTCAGGAAATAATCACTTGAAATATCAAAGGCTGTACAATATTTTAAATTTTATAAAATACTAGCTAATACCCGGCGTGCGCTGCTACGCCTAAATAAAAGAAAATTGATGTGATTTTATGTTTAGTTGAACAAGTATAAGGAAAAATAATTATAAATTCATATTTTTAGATACCCGTGCTGATTACCCGGCGTTGCCCGGGAATCTACTTATCCCGATCTTCTTGACATAAATGAGCTGAAATACGAAAATTGATGTGTTTTATGTTTAGTTAAATAAGTTAGAAGAAAAATTTAATATCGTAATTATTTTTAGGTATATCTTGCTGTTTACCCGGCGTTGTCCGGGAATCTACTCATCCCGATCTTCTTGGCATAAATGAGCTGAAAGACAAAAATTAATGCACTTCTTACGATTAGTTGAATAATTAAAATGAAAAATAATTATAAATGTACATCAAAATTATTTTAAGATTCCCCGTGCAGATTACCCGGTATTGCCCGGGAATCTAATTATCTCGATCTTCTTGGTATAAATTAGCTAAAAGACAAAATTCATTATTGTGCGTTATCCGTATAAGAATACCCGCCATGTGCTGCTAAGTTATGCTTGCACAGGAATCTACGTACTTGTCTCGATCTTCTTGGTATCAATGAAAGACAAAAATGGTAATTGTGAGTTATCCGTAAGAGATAAAATATATGCTGTCGCGGACTTTTTTGTATAGCATTTCGAGATGTTCAATTCTGTATACATTAAATTTGTGTATTTGTTTGGTTTAGGCAGCGAAAACCATTTAAGCGTCCAAAGAGCTAGTTTTTTTTTACGTTTGCACTATAAAGGGCGATTTTTAAGGGCGTACGAGTTGAGTATGACAACTCTCCTATAGCCTATGTTCATCCCGGAAATCTCCTGAACATTTTGCGAAAAGCCCCATCACAATCGGATCAACGGTATGGCCGCGCATAAAGTACGAAAAAAGAAACAAACATTCATTTTTATATATACATTTTTACTTTCTTTGCTTAAAATTAATGGAAATGCACAATTAATGAAAAAGTAGGGAACATTTGAAGAAGTGGCTGAATTCAAATACCTAAGAACTGTAACTAAAAATAAAAATGAGATCTAAAAATAAATTAAACATAGGCACAATTCTAGAAATGTATGCTATTATGCTTTACAGGGAATCTTGTCCTCCAAACTCCTCTAAAAACGTTAAATTGAAAATACATTAAACTATTATTCTCCCAGTGGTATTATATTAATGCGAAACATGAACTTTTGCTTTAAGGGAAGAGAAAAGATTACAATTATTTGAGGATAAAATTCATAGGAAAAATATTGGACTAAGGAGAAATGAACAGACAGGCGAATGGAGAACACTAGTTAACAGTAAACTACGTTATCTTTACAGGAAGCCAGGTATAATAAGGACAGTTAAATCTAGTAGGCTGTGATGGTCGGGGCATGTGACACGAATGGGAAATGAAAGATGTGCATATAATCTTCCAGCAGGAAAACCAGAGGGAAAACGCCCAGTTGGTAGATCAAGAATGAGGTAGGAGAATAGCATCGAACATAATTTGAGGGAAGTAGAATATATTCAGGGAGTGATTGGAAAACATTAGCTCAGGATAGGAACGTGTGGAGAGCTTATGTCCGCTCGGCCATGAATCTACGGGTTCGATAGAGCCAGTGAGTTAGTTAGTTAGTGTCAGATATGTTGTTTCAAATACGAGTATTATTCCAAAATAATATTTAATAGCATTTTGTATTATTTTATATATTTCTTTCTGAATATTATTTTGTTTTTTTATTAAAACTCCAAAGATAGGCCTATATTAAATCATTTACTTCTCGAATGTTTTATTCTATATCTTAATATGTTGTTTAGTTTTTCTGTATTTACTGTGTTATTCAGTTATAGGCTATAATAACTGTAAATAAATGGAACTGAAAAGAAAGTACCAAAACAGAAATATATTAACTTATTTTGTTTCAATTCTACCTTGTAGAAAAAAAATATGATTCCCTTGTCACATTGAGATATTTGACGAACCGCCGAACTACACTTGTGTCCAAAAGTTAAGGATAATTAGTTCATTTGCCGACTTATTATAAAGCATTTGTCAGAATAATACAAAATTTGGTAAGGGTATGTCACAGATAATTAGAAACATGGCACGAAAGAAACAATGGCATGAATACGTCATTCACTTGTCATTTTCACAACAAACGAAAACTGCATTTCAGAATTCGAACATAAAAGTTGAACAACAATGGTTCAAATGATTAGTATGGGGTGTGATTACCCCTGACAGCTACACAAGACTCACATCGACGTGGCATGCTAGTGATGAGGTTGTTCAGGAGTTCGATGCTCAGCAAATTCCACTCCTCATGAAGAGCAATGTGAAGGTCTTGAAGTGTCCTCGGAGGAGGCTGACGAGATGCAATTTGTCTCCCTAAGGCATCCCATGCATGCTCTATAGGATTCATATCCGGAGACCTCGCTGGCCACTCCATACGCTGGATATCTTCCTCCTGAAGAAACTCATCCACCAGTTGTGACCTGTGAGGTCGGGCATTGTCATCCATGAATATGAATTCTGGACCCACAGCTCCCCTGAAAAGTCTTACATGAGGTTCCAGGATCTCTTCTCTATACCGCTGAGCATTAACAGTGCCACCTGTGAAGATGTGAAGCTCTGTGCGTGCATTCATCATTATACCTCCCCATACCAGGAGACCACCGCCACCAAATGGATGTCTTTCCATGATGTTCATGGGGTTGTAACGAGTTCCTTGCTCCCTCCAGATAGTCACGCGATGCGAATCACAGTTCAAGCTGAATCTGGACTCATCTGTAAATAGCACGCTGCTCCACTGATTTAGAGTCCAGTCGCGATGTTCCTGACTCCACCGTAAACGTGCTCTCTTGTTATCAAGGGTGAGTGGGACGCACACTACAGGCCGTCTAGCATACAGACCAGCAGCTTTGAGTCTTCTATAGACAGTTTGTCTGGATACTCTGATACCTGAGGCGGCCGCAAGTTCTGAACTCAGTTGTCTGGCAGACATTGTTCGGTTTCTTCTTGCAGTTAACGCAAGATATCGATCCTGCTGAGGATTTGTAACTCTTGGACGACCTCCCACTGGTCTTCGCCTAACGTCTCCGGTCTCTTGGAACCGTCGCCATAATCTAGATATAACATTTTGTGGCACATTAAGTGCTATGGAGACCTCAGTTTGTGTCTGTCTGTTTCTAGCCGCCCAATAAATCTACCCCAGAAGCAGAGGGTCCAGAGATTGTCTTTGTGCCATTTTACTGCAATCTGTTCTTACACTATATCTGATTATATCATAACTCTCTTTAAAAATGAAGATTTATGGAACAGGGCTTAACTGCAACAATGCAATTTTCATTTATAATTGCTATTAATTTTTTCATTGTTGAGGAGAGATTATAATTTAGTATGTAAACTAAACTAAATATACTGAGAAACGTTTTGATAAATAATTTTTACTCCTTGCTCCTCTTTAAGCATTTTGATTTTCCGTTTTACAAATTATCCTAAACTTTTGGACACCAGTGTACTCTCAGGATTTACCACTGGGTCAGGACCGATAGATTGATAAATACCAGGGTAGCTGATTTAATTGGACCAAAGAGAGATGAATGCACAGACGAATGGAAAATACTACATAACTGTGAACTACACGATCTTTATAGGAAACCAGATATATAAGAACAGTTAAGTCTCGTAGATTGCGATGGACAGGATATGTGGCACCACCAATGGGGAATGAAAGAGATGCATGGAAGCTTCTTGTAAGAAAATCAGAGGGAAAACGCCCAGTTAGTAGATCAAGAATGTGGTGGGAGAATGACATTAAACAAGATTTGTGGGAAGTATATTATACAGGGAATTATTTAAAAACAATAGTTCAGGATAGGGATATATGGAGAGCTTATGTCCGCTAGGCCATGACACCATGGGTTGGATAGAACCAGTGAGTTACTTAGTGCCATATATATTATATTTTGTATTATTTTATTTATTTATACCTGAATATTGTTTTTATTAAAACTCCAAGATATATTAAATCATTTACTTTCTCGAATGTTTTATTATAGCCTATATTTTAATATGTTGTTCAGTTTTTTGTATTTACTATTTGATTAAGTTATAGGCTATTAGAACGTAAATAAATGAAACTGAAAAGAAAGTACCAAAAATATTTTGTTTCAATTCTACCTTGTAGAAAAAATGAGCTCCTTGTTACTTTGAGAGATTTGGCGACCCGCCGAATATCCCTCTCAAGATTTACCACAGGGTTAGGACCGATAGAATTATAAATGCTAAGTGTAGATGATTTAATTGGACCAAAGAGAGATGAACAGACAAGAGAATGGAAAATACTACATAACAGTGAACTACATGATCTTTATAGGAAACCAGATATATAAGAACAGTTAAGTCTAGTGGACTGCGATTGACAGGGCATACGGCAAGAACGGGGAAAGAAAGGGGGTATGGAAGCTACTTGAATGAAAACCAGAGGGACAACGACCAGTTGATAGATCAAGAATAATGTGAGATAATGATTTGTGAGAAGTACATTATAGAGGAATGATTGGAAAACATTATCTCAGGATAGGAACGTATGGAGAGCTTATGTCTGCTGGGCCATGAATCTAAAGGTTCGATAGTGCCAGTGAGTTAGTTAGTTAGTTGGTGCCAGATATGTCGATTTTAAATATTTTATTATTTCAAAATAATATTTATTAGCATTTTGTATTCTTTTATTTATTTCTTTCTGAATATTATTTTGCCTTTTTTATTAAACTCCAAGATACATTGAATTATTTACTTTCTCAATGTTTCATTCCATATCTTAACACGTTGTTCAGTTTTTCTGTATTTATTGTATTATTATGTTATAGGCTATAAGAACTATGAATAAATGAAACTGAAAAGAAAGTACTAAAACAGAAATAGATTATGTTTCAATTCTACCTTGTAGGAATAAAATAGGCCTCTTGTCACATTGAGAGATTTGGCGACCCGCCGAACCACCTCTCAAGATTTAGTTGCTATTAGCGACACATCAAGACAATCAATGTCTACAACAACTTAGATACATCAACTAGTAGCGCATACTCATCCTGCTGATGATGGAAGTTAACTTCCGAAGGCATCCAAATAATATTTTAAATACATCATTTTAACAAAGTTGAGGACGACGGCACCTGCCAACAGGTACATTTTTAATTTTTATCTTATGACTATTCACCTTAACGGAATTTGATATGAATTTTATTAGTAGGAACAGTTAAGTCTAGTAGACTGTGATAATCAGGGCACGGGGCATGAATGGGAAAAGAAACAGGAGCATGGAAACTTCTTGTAGGAAAATCAAAGGGAAAAACGTCCAGTTGATAGATCAAGAATAATGTGGGATAATATCATTAATAATGATTTGTGGGAAATAGATTATACAGAATGATTGGAAAACATTAGCTCAGGATATGGATGTATGGAGAGCTTATGTCCGATCGGCCATGAACTTAAGGGTTCGATAGTGCAGTTAGTTTTAGATTTAATATTGAGAGAATGATAAAAGTGTGAAGCGTGTGTGGAACATCCTTAAATGTCTGTGGCATTTCTTTGTAAAAACTTGTGAAGTATTTAGTGTCCACGATAGTAACTGGTCAACTCTCGGACACTATGGCCATACTACGGCTATAAAACACGCTGACTCGTCAGAGAATGGTTCTTAAAGCTCTCTCTTCTGGTACATTTACAATAAATCTTGTTTTAACTTACTGATGAGATTTTGAGATAATATCCAGATAAATTGTTGTTTTTTCACATAAATGTTTGTATGGAAATGTTTAGGTATAATATTAGTGAACTCACAAGATATCAAATCTTCTCATCTTGTGAGAAACTTAAGTGTAAATGTTTTGTTTGCCATCTTGCCATTAAATTACTTTCTTTATTGTCCAATATTTTTCTCAACTATTTAAAGTAGTGGAATAAAAGCATCTTTATATATTACAAATTATTTAATTTATAAAACAAGGACGTTTTAATAAATGCATTTAAAAAATACACAAATGTATTAACGAAACGTAAAATGAATAGCTAAAAGCTTTTATTGAATTTATTTAGTGTTGACAAAGAAACTACGTAGAGTAAATGGTTAAACTAATAAGCCACAAGCCAAAAGGTTGTGGGTTCGAATCCCAATTGACTCAGAAGGGAACTGTCAACCATTGCATGCCGAAACACTACAAATTAGAAATTTTAATTCTTCTTCTTTAAAGGATTGAACATTTTTGGTTCGTTCCGACTCCAAGTATTATAGCTGCTGATATATTTTTCTCCTCTTGGTTGACAGTTCAGACTTTTCCTACTATGCAATACGTTGGTATCCATTCTGCAGACATGTTCATACCATTTTCTCCTATACTCATCTATTTTATCTGTCAAACTGAATATTATTAGTTTTTTACGGATATCTTCACTTCGTTTTTTATCCATTACAGTATATCCTGACACAAATCGTAAATATTTCATTTCTGCTGCTTCTATTATTTTAATTGACTGTTTATTCAGAATCCATATTTCTGAGCCATACAATATTGCAAGTACTTTATAAAATTTTTAATGTGTTTCTTTTCTAACTTTTTTTTCTCAGTGATCTTTTAAGGGTGCCACATAAATATTGAAATATCTGTAATTTATTATTTATGTCTTTTTCTCTATTACAACCTAAAGATACACCTAGATAATTGAAATATTTTACTTGTTCTAGTGTTTTGTTATTTGGTACTATTTTTGTTCTTTCCATTCCTTTGCCACACTGGGCCATTACTTTAATTTTTGTTCAGACATTTCTAGGTTGATATCTTGTATACTATTTTTTTTAATTTAAAAATTGCTCAAGTTATTCTCTGAAGAAGCCATTGTAGCCTGATCATCAGCAAATATGAGTGTGTCAACATGGATTTTATTATTAGAATTTAAAGTTACTTGCCATTTTCTGACAACTTCGTCAAATACCTAAATATAATATAGTCGATACTAGTAAAATTCATGGTGATTTTCCGTTGAGGTATTAGTTCACAGTAATATAATGTACGGTTAAAAACTATAATATAGTTACCTTGTAGGTCCGTCTCCTCAACTAAGTTCTTTTAAAACTCTGTAGGCCTTTCGGGACTAGTCCCATCATCAGCAGAATTCATTGAAATGTGATTGGTCACTGACTACCATTTGGGACATGAGTTAAATAGTCAACATAATTTGTTTCTCTCCGCTTTCCAAATGCTTTCCTTTCCAATGTTTAAGAAATTCTACAGAAATGTTGCCATTTTAAACAATTGTAAATCTGCATTGCGCATGCGTGAGAATAAAACAATGATTATTTAATGTATTGTAATTATATACTTTAAGATTCTCCCATATTACTTATATAGACATGTACTAGATAATACAGTAAAACTTGCTGAAAGCAAAAACGTGTGGGACCAATTTTTTTTTTCACAGTGGACAAAATTCCGCATTATAAAAAACTAAAACTTATTAATAATCTTATGTATATATGTACCTTGTATTACCTAGGATTAATTGTAGTTCCGCTACCGTTGAAAAGGGAAGTATAGTATGTATGAGCGACGTCGACGGTAACGCGCGAAAAAAACAGTCCTATTTCGTAAGCGTTAAAAATGTCCCTTAGGCGAGTATCCTGAAATTCAACTATGCAGTTTCTGTTCTCGCTAACTAGCCTACATTTTCGTCCACATTCTTTGATTCCCCACAAATTTCATTACACACTACATTGTCTCGTATTTTAAAACTGTCCAGCCAACCTGAAGATTCCTTGAAATTGTTATTTCCTTAAGGATTTAACAAGAGCTAGAGCTTGACTTTGGAACATCGGTCCAGAAATGTTTGGAGATTTATCTTCAATCACTTTATTTTTTTTCGCTTAATGAGAATGATACATACGTTTCAGCCATCTTTATTCCGTAAATTGAGAACGCTACCTGTAAAAGATCGGTCTCAGAACATAACTAATTTAAGCTTTTACAGCGCAGTTGTTATTTGCAAGACAGGTATCTGTGTTTTGCATAACGGGTGTGTAAAGAGGCCGAGTCTATAAAGTAAAATCTCCTTATTCGGGGGGGATATGTTCCGCAAATGTGCCGCGAATACAGAAACCATGAATATGGAATGTTAATTTGTATGGGGTATATAGAGGATACGTTCCAAGGTTATAGAATAAAATAAAAATTATCAAAATAAAATTAATTAATGAGAGATTTTGAACAATTTATATTAACTCTTACTGTCAGGTTTAGGCAAGGACTTCAAGAACTTAGTAATTTTTTCCTGTTTTGCCGCTTTTAAAAGGTCTTTCAATTAAGATTGATATTCAGCTGTGAATTCTGCGATATAATTCCTTATTTTGCCTTCGGATTTCCCGATTCACTAACATTGAAATAGCGTGATATAGACGCAAACGACTCGCCAACGCGTATACGTATAAGCGATCAAGCATTTTTATTTTTACTTTAAGCGTCAACACTATTTTTTTATTTCTCTTCGGTACTAATTTTTTTTAAATTTTTTCCCTTTTACCCGACATTGTAAACTGGGAACAAAGCATAAGATACACGTGTTATTCAATCAAAATTATTGCAACGAACAGTTGAAACAATAAAATACCGATCGTGGGGATGTAGGCATTTATCAAAGTACGTATCGGCATATGAAATAGGACAACAGCTTTTAACAATGAACTTTAGGGTCAGTGACAATTAGGTTTGTTTTGTTTTGATATTTATTTGTCCATTTGGTTTGAACCACTATTTGTAAAAGCCGTCTTGGCACCTGCTTTCAGGGGGAAAAAAATGCTGACGGTTAATAAATAAATACACACACACACACACACACACACACCACACACACACACATATATATATATATATATATATACATACACTTTTCCGCTTTATAATTTTTATTCATGAATTGTGTAGAAATATCATTCCGTTTCCGCGTATGACAGATTCCGTTTTATATGCAAATAAATACACGTAAAAGTACTATTATTTCGCCGGGACCAATAATTTGTTCACATTGGATAGATTTCAGCATTATTCACGTTCCGGATTAAACATGTTTTACTGTATATACTTTTATTTTCTCTATTTCGAGTGTTAGAGAGCGAACTACATTTTCTTATATGACCAAAAGTAAAATCGTTATTCGACCAATGGAAATGCAGTAACAATCTGGTTTGTTTACATTACAAGTGGAACTTAGCTCGGAAGAGATATATATTAATTATTATACAAAAGTCGGGAAGATAGGAGGTAGCGAACTGGATAATAACTCGAATTACTTGCTTTAAATACGACTTATCCTCGATGTTGTTTGTACTGAATCTTGTTATAGTCTAACTCACTGGCACTATTGGAGGTTGATGGACGCGCGGACATAAAACACTCCCTACATCCCTATCCTAAACTAATGCTATATAATCATTCCCTGTTTAATTTACTTCTCTTAAACCATGCTTCATGTTAAACTCCCACTTCATTCTTTATTTATCTAATGGGCGTTTTCCTTCTGGTTATCCTCCAAGAAGTTTCCACGTCCCTCTTCTATTACCCATACGTACCACATGCCCTAGCACACTGTTTTCTCATCTGGTCAGTTCGTCTCTCTTTGGTCCAAAATTTTTCCTAAGCACATTTTCTCAAATAACTTGTAATGTTTTCTTACTCTTAAAGTAAGAAAAAGCACTGCCTCTTTCAACATTTTTGTATTGTAGCGAAGTATGGGACATTGAAACAGAAGGATATACAGAGACTAAGATTGGCTAAATGAGATATCTTCGAAGGACTGCAGGAAACACACTACTAGAACATACAAAATGAAAACATCTTAGAAGAATTGCACATGGAACCTTTAGAAAACAAAATTTCTGATTATAAATCAAGATGGATACAACATGTTCATCGAATGAAGGATCACAGGATACCCAAGCAAATGTTAAGCTATCAACCTGCAGGAAGAAGATCAGGACATCCACTCAAAAGACTTTTGGATGTTTTTTTTTATTGAGGCCGACACGTTATTAAATGGCCTAAATTATTAAATGAACTATTATGAAAATAATACATATAACTTATATAAATGTGTATATATATATAAGCCTAGGCCTACATACAGGGTGTTTCATAAAGGATGCCGCAAACATATATGATTGAAAGTACACGATAATAGAAGCAACAATGTCCCAATAAACATGGGTCCGCAAACGAGCCGTTTGCGAGATAATTACGAATGTATGGTTACAAGCCGCCACTGACGTCATTGTAACAACGTACTAGGTGATTATCTCATTGGGCCACACATTCTTCCACGAAACTTAATGGACTGAGGTACCTTAGGTTTCTGCGGCGTCATCTTCCAGGATTGTTTGAGGATGTTTCCCTTCAGCAACGTCGGAGTTTGTGGTACATGCATGATGGAGCTCCTGCACATTTTGCTGCTGCTGTGAGACGGCATCTAACGCGCAGATACGGCCAAATATGGATAGGTCGATGCGGATCTGTACCTTGGCCTCCAAGATCACCTGATCTAAATCCTTTGGATTTTTATGTCTGGGTCACCTCAAAAGCGAAGGGTACAGCACACCCGTTAACACGATTGAAGAACTGGAGCAGAGAGTTGTACATGCTTGTCAAAAATTCAGAAATTATCCAGTGGTTTTCGAAAGAATTCGACATCCATTGCAGGACGAGCTCAGTATTGCATCCAGATGCAAGGAAGACACTTTAACATCTCCTTTAACAGGTAACCCATAAGTGAAGTGAACTATGAAATGTGAACTAGGCCTATATGAGATGAAAAATTAATAGTGAAGTCTAAATTAAAATAAATTTCTATTAACTAGGACGATGTTTACAATGAAGTCAGTGGCGGCTTGTAACCATACATTCGTAATTATCTCGCAAACGGCTCGTTTGCGGACCCATGTTTATTGGGACATTGTTGCTTCTATTATCGTGTAATTTCAACCATTTAAGTTTGCGTCATCCTTTATGAAACACCTGTATAGTTTAACTTCTTTTGAAATGAGCCTATGTTTTATTTCTTTATATACCTTATTCCTGATAGTAAATATTGTTCTAGGTAACCTATTTGAAAGCTGAATGGAAACTTGAGAACATATGAAGGAAAATGACAGAATGAGATAGGACAATAACATTAGGCTTAACCATGATCTGAGGGAGGTAAATTGCACAGGAAAAGAGTGAAACATTAACTAGGATAGAATGTACGGAGAACTTATGTCCGTAAGCCTTCGGGTTCTATAGTGCCAGTAATTTAGTAGGCCTATGTTAGATACTTTTTTGCGCGATACTACGTTTTGTCGTACTTACAGCAATGGCGACCATGATTGAAAGTTCAACTTCCCACATTTCGGGGTTGCCAACCTAAATAACTATACTGCAATAAAATAACTATACTGGAAATTACATATTACAAACTACGTGTGGGAAGTAAAACCACTAACTTTTATGTATACTACGTACAATGTATATACAAAAATTATTCAAAAGGTAGTGTTAATATAGGCCTACATTATACGAAATAAATAAATGCATTTTAGATGAACTGAACTTTACTTGAAACAATATAAAACAAAATATACATACATGCCGCCATTTTATGACTAGATTGGTGTCTGTAATTTCAACTAATAAACATTGCCCACACTGTTGACGTTAGTCAGTTGTTTATAATGAACGCAAATAATTCCAACAAAGATGTTATTATTTTACTATTATTTCTTATTTTGGAAACACCATCGCGCAAAAAATGATGTACAACGCACGTTTGTGAAGTGTTTTACAGAATCTCGGAAATTAAAAACCTCGCTTTTCCTCACTGCTGTAAAAACCACTTTCCAACCTCGCATCGTATTATATGTTACTTACTATAAATCTTGTTATATTCTGCATTTAATACTACAGTGTGATTATAAAGTTCCAGTACATTTTGTGGATAACACAGCGCAAGTTAAACAAAAATTATAAGGTAGTTTCTACTATCAAGTTAGTGTTCAACAGAATATCCATCAATCTCAAAACATGTTCCCCAAAGACGCACCGTCGCTCGGAAAACATGCACCAACATATCCTCTATAATCATTCCACTCGCTTGGCGTATGCGTTCTTTCAGCACTTGCAGATTAGGAAACTTGGTTCTGTGCACCTATTGCTTGATGAACCTCCAAGCAAAAAAGTCCAGGGGTGCGAGGTCTGGCGAACGAGGTGCCCAGATACGAGGAGATGCCCTTCCAATCCACCTTTTGGGAAACCTGTCATTGAGATACCCGCGTATAGCCAGAACAAAGTGTGGTGGTGCTCCATCTTGTTGCAACACCACTGTATCAATGATACCATCCTGCTGTAACTGTGGCTGTAAGAAAAGTTGCAACATATCAAGATACACATCTCCCGTGATGGTTTCCTTTGGAATCTGTATCTAACTTCCTCGTACGACTGGCCTCTTAAACGCGCAGCAACAATCTCTATCCGCTCTTCAATGGTGAACATATTTGTATTTTTCGAATGGCTGTAACAGAAATGCGATATGTAAGCGATTTCTTTAAAATGTACTGGGACTTAATAATCACACTGTATTATAACAATCAGTGACGCTTTAGTTCATAGTTACTGGCTACAAAACCTATACTTCATACTCTCACAAAACACGCTATAAAAACACGAAATACAGGTTCAAAAACATATAAAATACATTTTATTGATGACTAGCTAATACCCGGCGTGCGCTGCTACGCCTGAATAAATGAAAATTAATGTGTTATGTTTAGTTGAATAAGTAAATGGGAAAATAATTATAAATTTATATTTTTTAGATACCCCGTGCTGATTACCCGGCATTGCCCGGGAATTAACTTATCCCGATTTTCTTGGCATAAATGAGCTGAAAGACAAAAATGAACGTACTTCTTATGAGTAGTTGAATAAGTAAAATGAATAATAATTATAAATGTATATAGTAATTATTTTAAGATTTCCCGTGCTGATTACCCGGTGTTGCCCGGGAATCTACTTATCTCGACTTTCTTGGCATGAATGAGCTAAAAGACAAAATTCGTTATTGTCAGTTATCCGTAAAAGAATACCCGTCATGTGCTGCTATGCTTGCACAGGAATCTACGTACTTGTCTCGATCTTCTTGGCATCAATGAAAGACAAAAATGGTTATTGTGAGTTATCCGTAAGAGATAAACCCTATGCTGTCGCGAGCTTTTTGAGATATTCAATTCTGTGTACATTAATTTTGTGTATTTGTTATGGTTTAGGCAGCGTAAGCCATTTAAGCGTCCAAAGAGCTACTTTTTTCACGTTTTCCACTACAAAGGGAGATTTTTAAGAGTGTAGGAGTTGAGTATCACAACTCTCTTATAGCCTAGCCTATGTTCATCCCAGGAATGTCCTGAACATTTGCAAAAAGCCCCATCACAATCAGATCAACGTTATGGCTGCGCATAAAGTACAAACAAACCAACAAACAAACATTAATTTTTATATATTAGATATCCATATAAAACAACGTTTATCTACTATTATAACAATCACTGACGATTTAGTAAGTAGTTACAAGACAACAAAACATAGGCCTATACAGTATTTCATATTCTAACAAAACACAAACACGCTATCAAAAAAATAAAATACAGGTTCAAGAAAATGTAAAATACACTATAATGATGATTGTTTCCGCAATAAATAAATTTAATTAAGTATACAACATATACTAAAATACTCCGAACGTAGATAAAATATTGTAGAAAACACGTTAAATAACTACCGTATTCTAATTTTAAAGATGAATTCATTATTGACAAACGCAGTGATATACTTACAGTTAACAGGATATAATACCAATGAAGATATCGATAGTAAGAACAGATGCTTAGAGACGATTGGTGAATGGATAAAAATATCAGTTTGAGTGTTTATTAGAAACGTAAAACAAGATGTTTTATTGTGAGTTTGTAGTATTCTGAATATACAGTTTGGTGAAGTTCCAATTGGTCAAGATTTGAATCTGGTCGGGTATAACAAGTTGCGTGCTTTGAGTCCCGACGACAAATTCTTCCCAATTAGTGAGATACAAGGAGGAATTGTGGTTTGTTCTTTGTTACATATCACGCACACTTGCTATCATCTTTAAACATCAAGCCGTGCCTTGCGTTTCTTTTCTCGCGCTTGATTTATCGTGCTGCTAGTTCTCTCAGCTTGTAATCGCGCTGCTTTTCCACTTTAACTGAAATTCGAACTCACTCATCCCTTAATGGAAATACAGTGCTTTACTTTATTGTCGGCCCTGGTTGCACTAGTAGTTACAATGATCATTTCTAATTCCAAGTTCATGGATTCAAAGATGATCGGATACAAATTTTCGGATAGTAGTATGCCCTAATCTCGAGTGTCTTTGGAAGAGACGTAAAGTCGATGGTCATATGTCAAAATTTGTGACGAAAAGAAGAATCTTAAGTTTAAAATAAGAGATCTAAATAACTAACTAACTCACTGGCACTATCGAACCCCTAGGTTCATGGCCGCGCGGATATAAGCTCTCCATACATCCCTATCCTGAGCTAATGTTTTCCAATTATTCCCTGTATAATCTATTTCCCTCAAATCATAGTTAATAAAATAAGAGATATTTGAGTAAAATGTGTCAGACTTACAGATCCAATTTTTGAATTTGCGACGCTGACTGATTCACTGGCAGGCCTACTATCACACCGTAGGTTCATAACCGCGCGGACATAAGCTCCCCATACATCCCTATTCTAACATAATTTTTCCAATTATCCCCCTGGGGTAGAGAAAGGGACACTTGTGATCGCTATTGTATCATTACCTACTTGTCGCAATAGTAGGTTAGATATTGACCTAGCTCAGTAGTTTAGTCGGATCCTATATTTATTTCAAGAAGAAGCGATGATAATCTTATCTATTAAGGTTCGGAGGAGAGTTGCGTGGAGAGCAGACAATTTTTCACATCTTCCTGCGGAAAATTAATATATTGTCATTCTCCACCACATCTCTCTGTCATCCCAATCTCCAACGTTCAATCCTTTTTCCCCTTATTCTGTTTAAAACACCATCAATTCACGTTATTTTTGGCCTTCTTCTTCTTCTTCTCTTCTTTTACCAGTGGCGACGATTCCAATATTCTTTTTGGGGTTCTGTTTTCCGCCTTTCTTTTTACATGATCATTCCATTTTGTTTGTTTTTAATTAAATCCACAAGTGGAATTTGAACATTCATATTTTGTTTAATTACACTCTTTCTTATTTTATCTCTTCTAGAAATTCCAGCTGAACGCCTCTAAAAATGTATTTCTGTAGAATTTATTTACTTATTGTTCTAGATTTTAATCTCCAGGATTTTGCATCGCATTTCATTGTACTCTTCATTATTTTATTAAAATGTTTTGTTTTTTGTTCTAGAACATACATTATCATCTCATAAAACAGCATTTAATTTTGATATTACAGATTTACCCGTATTTATCTTCATGTAATTTCACATCTCGACTTCCATCTGCACTATTTTTTGTCCCAAAATATAGGCCTACATATTCGTCACATGCTTTTATTTTTTGTTTCAAGTCCGTCCTCTGAAACCAGATCCTTTCAATTATCTCATAATAATAATAATAATAATAATAATAATAATAATAATAATAATAATAATAATAATAATAATAATAATAATAATAATAATAATAATAATAATAATAATAATCTTCCTCTACGCATGAAAGCTGGCAGCTTGTTGCGTGTTCTGTTCATTCACTACAGGTCCGGGGTATGGTGACATCGTTAATGTTTCTGTGAGTAATTGAAAATTTTACATCTTGGAAGTGAGTTACTAGCCCTTCTTCGATGGGTATCTCTTTTAGTCTGGACCTTCTTTCATGACATGCCAAGCATGAGAGGCCCTGTTGGTAGTTACACTACCGCCTGTGTAGATCATGGAGCCAATAATTAATAATAATAATAATAATAATAATAATAATAATTAATACTTACTTACTCACTGGCACTATCGAACCCGTAGGTTCATGGCCGCACGGACATAAGCTCTCCATACATCCCTATCCTGAGCTAATGCTTTCCAATCATTCCCTGTATAATCTACTTCCCTCAAATCATACTTAATGTTGTTCTCCCACCTCATTTTTGGTCTACCAACTGGGCGTTTTCCCTCTGGCTTTCCTACAAGAAGTTTCCATGCATGTCTTTCATTCCCCATACGCGCAACATGTCCTGCCCATCGCAGTCTACGGGACTTAACTGTTCTTATTATATCTGGCTTCCTATAAAGACCATGTAGTTCATTGTTATGTAGTCTTCTCCATTCACCTGTCTGTTCATCTCTCTTTGGTCCAAAAATTTCCTAAGAACTTTATTCTCAAATACTCGTAATCTCCTTCTTCCTCCCTTAAAGTAAGAGTCCATGTTTCGCACCCATATAATATAACTGGTAGAACAATAGTTTTTATATTTTTCAGATTAACGTTTTTTGAAAGGAGTTGGGACATCAAAAGTCTCTGCAATGCATAATAGCATGCATTTCCAGAATTGAGCCTATGTTTAATTTCTTTGTGCATCTCATTCCTATTTGTGATTATTGTTCCTAGGTATTTGAATTCAGCAATTCCTCAAAATTTCCCTCATTTGTCATTAGCTGTCCATTTCCATTATATAATGTATTTCTACGTGTGACCATATATTTAGTTTTACTGATATTTATTTCCAGTCCTAATTTCTTAGTGTTACTCAATAGTGTGTGCGCGTTGGCCTTTAGTATCTCCTCGCTATCGGCCAATAGTACTACATCATCAGCATAAACTAACAGCTTATTAATTCCATTTAGTTGTAAGCCTTCCTCATTCTCTAAAGATTTAATGGCGTGCTCTAGTACAAAATTAAATAGTAGAGGAGATAGTGCATCTCCTTGCTTTAACCCATTCTGAATTTCAAAAGTGTCTGAAAACTGTTTGCCTACACGCACCCTACTCGTTGAGACATTTAGACACATTCGTATAAGTCTAACTAACTTTTTAGGAATTCCAAACTCCAGCAGGATACTATATAACTTCTCCCTCTTAATTGAATCATATGCTTTTTTGAAGTCTACATATAGTTGATGTACAGTACCATTATATTCCCATTTCTTTTCTAAAATCTGTCTTATACTAAAAATCTGATCTGTTGTAGACCTGTTTCTTATAATAATAATTAATAATAATAATAATTAATAATAATTAATAATAATCTATCTTCGGGTTTTTACAGCTGCTGCCGTCCTCCTGTGGCAAACTTCCAAAGCCTACGATCTTGAGCATCTTCCATGCTTAACCCTCTTGCTTGAATTGCTATCCTCATACTTTCCTTCCATGTTAACTTTGGTCTTCCTCTTTTCTTCTTTCTGGTCGGTTGTTATTGATATAGTTGTTTTGGCCATCTCTTGTCTTCCAGTATTAAAATAATGTAATTCTTCCAATTATATTTTCTTCTGCATCTATTATGTTTCTAATTTCTTTATTTCTAACATATTCTAATTTTGACTTCTGGCACTTCTGCGTAAATAATCAATTTCTAGAGCTATTAGTCTATTCTTGTAGTAATGATGATGATGATGATGATGATTACTTACTTACTCACTGGCACTATCGAACCCGTAGGTTCATGGCCGCGCGGTCATAAGCTCTCCATACATCCCTATCCTGAGCGAATGCTTTCCAATCATTCCCTGTATAAATGATTATTATTATTATTATTATTATTATTATTTATTATTATTATTATATAATTCACAACAGCTATAATAGGGCCTATGGTCCGCACCACCTTGATGTTTCTTTTATTTGGACCGCGGCGATACTAGTAAGTTTGGGCGGCTCTGATGTAGCCTATGAAGGAGGAACTGACATTGAGTTGATCACTACAATCTCCTTTTGTAGTAAAAAAGTATGTATATGATCCAGTGGCGTGCAGTCAACACCAGCTACCCCAGCACTGCTGGAGTAATTAGTATATTAGTAATTTTGAATTTAAAACATAATATATTGGCCAAATTCCACTCAAATCAATTATGCGTGAGAATAAAAATTCAAAATTCCCGCCGCGCCAGCAGACATATATGGCATTCGGTTTGACGGAGCTATCTGTGTATTCACATTATCTCCATAGAGAAACACATAGAGTGTTTCGTTATGTTATCGCCACTAATACCAGCTATTATCGCTACAGATGAATCCGCGCAAGCGAATTATAGGCTATCATTGCCTGCTACGTCCTGTGACAAGCCACACTAGATCAGCGATAATCCACTAGACGAAGTTTGTATCTTATTCCATAGACGTTTTATTGAATACCAGCTAGCTGTATACAGTTAAGTCACAACTCGAATAAGTATACAGAAGGTCGAATGACGTTTCAACCTATCGATTCATGAAACATTCATTTTGATGAAGAAACGTGATTGGCTGATTTGGAAAGCGCCAATTCTTCAATAATAGAATTTTTCGAAATAACATTTCATAATTTATAATATTTAATTTATGCTAGTTACATTTTACGAAATATAATAAATAAATAAAATTATGCGGCACGTTTTGTCAGCTATAGCAACCTGTCAATTTAAAAACTTTTATTTATATTATATATCTGAATAATACAATTGGATTATTATGAACGTGTAAGTTATATAAGCAACAGTTGAATTTAATATCGACACTGAGATCGTTCAAAAGCGTTATTAATATGTTTTACGAGTTTTAAAGTGTTAACGATAACTGTGATTTGTCAATTCAGTTAAAATAAATGTGACTATAATTTACAAACGAGACCATTTCCGTGCAGACCTTCAACGAGAAAAATTACCTCGTACAACAAGGTAGGCCACCTCCAGATTTACCGGATAAAAAATAAAAGACATTTTTAATTGCTCTGACCGCCGCACGGCACTGATGTGATCCATAGTTTGAAAATTTGAAACCCTATAAAATCCTGGCAGCGTGGAGCATGTAAGACTACTTACAAGGTGAGAGGTTAAACTAAGGGGACGAAATAAATATAAAAAAAATATGTGTTGGAAGAACTGAGTTGACAACGTCCAGCAATCAGAGCTGTACAGTACACATGGAATAAAATAAGTGATACGCGTTTATTAATTTCCGACCTATAACTGGCTTATACAAATATTTGATTGGTCTTTTACGATATTTAATTAGCGTGATGTTGTTAAGACCTTGTGACCTTCATCAAGACAAACATATGTTACATTATAGTACAATAATTACAAAATTATTAAATATTAAGTAAAGTAAAGTGATCCCACAACAGGCCCGGAGGCCCTTGGGGTGGTAGGAGGTTAAGGCTCCCACTTTTTCTAGACAATCGGCACTTTATGTCAGCCGGGTTGTCAGCCCTGCGTGACGGCCGCCTTTAACACCAGAACAAGCGTCTGGTACTCATTTCCGTTAGAGGCTGAGTCGACCCCAGGGCCATAGTGCCGCAGAGGGTTTGGGTCAGTTTAAAAATCCTGACCCTAACGGGACTTGAACCCTCGACCCTCCGACTTGTAATACACCATGAAAATGATACGAAAACTGTCAATAATGGTAGACAACAAAACAGATGGCGTTAATGATGGTTAAAAGTAAAACTAGTAATAAAATGAACATAAAGAAAGATAAACAATGAGTTGTAATATATATGTGTCGGCCGCGGTGTTCTAGTGGTTACGTTTCTTGCCGCTAGTCCTGAGGATCACGGGTTCAAACCCAGATGAGATCGAACATATTTTTACGATAGAAAAATCCATGGGATAAATACTCCGGGAGGGACTTTAATCTGAAGATTTTCAGGATTGTAAGAGAACCTCATGTCTGAATAAAAATGGATCTGAAGAAAATTTAACCGACCTTCATCCATCAGATAAATACTTTAGTTTTCTACCAGACGAAGTTTCGAGGTGATGTACTAACCACATGTCGCATGCTGACATCTGTAGTGAAATAAGCGCAACTTCTGGTTAACAAACTTCCTCTAGGGAAACACCTACGTATGTCCCGCAGCGGGCCGAACCATTATCAATCATCATCATCATCATCATCACTCCAGGGATTAGGCAATTGCCCGTTCCGACTTCATATTGCATCAGCCCAACGTCTTCTAGGTCTTCCAACATCACGCCTTCCTCTTGCTTGATAATTTCTGGCTAACAATGGATATCTCTCCTTACTCATTCCATCCATGTGATCAATCCATTTCTGTCTGTAATTCGTGACTTTATCCAATAAAGGCTGTACTTTCAATTCTTCTCTTATATCCTCATTTCTTATTCTATCAAGTCTTGTACATCCTTTCATTATCAATCAGCGAATCAAAATATACATGAAAAAATACAAGGTCAAATAATGATATGTAATATATTAATATATCGGCAATATAAATAGTATCAAGACTGATCAATAATTTAAACTCCAAACGCGACAGGCCTAAAAGGCCCTTGGATTACAAGCCGGCAGCTAGTCTCACGTCCACATGTGTTAGCCACATAGGTAGACGATCATCTAGCCAGTGTAGGGGTGACATGTGGTCAGCATGTCGGGTCCCCAGCCGTTATATTCTCAACCTGAAGTCGCTACTTATTGTAGCTACCCAAATGGCTCACTATACTCGGTGGGCACCGGTCCCACATTGGCCGAAATTCCATGAAAAAATGTCTTCCCCCATGGTGACTCAAACCAGCGCAAGTACCGTAGCTCTGCGCCAAGGCTTCTTGCCTTAACCACTCGGCTACGGCGTGGGACATCAATAATTTAAACTGATGAGTTATATAGGCCTATATATGAATTACAAGAAAATTTTAATTGCTAAAATAATACAAATATTGAGGCATTGTTTGTTATTAAATGATTCTTCAGTTTCTTTTAAGATATGTTATAGTTTCACAGTCTATGTGACAGAGCGGAAGAGAATTCATGTTCTTGCAAGAGAAACTGCAAAAAATAGTAAAATAGTGTGACGAGGAGGGATATTAAGGGAAATGTGCTGACTTATATATCATCCTAGAAGTTCGAAAATTGAATTTTGTTGCACCCTGTATAAATAGTAGGCCTAACAAATTATATGTTGTAGCTTAATTTGAAATAGTTGTATTATAAGGGATTGGAATTTGAAAGTAAAGGAATTTGTTAATACATTGTAATTACTTCACTTTATATGGAGGATATGAAAAAGATACTAACAGCTATGCATTCCGCATACAGAAAGAACAAGGTATAAAACGTGGCAAGTGACAGAGAAAAATGGAGGCAGTCAAACAGATGAACAGATGTGCTCTCACAAAGCGCGCACGGACAAATCTAGTGATGGTGTCTATACAATAAAACAACACGTTATAAAACACACACAATTAACACCCACAATCCCTTCACTATAAATTCACCACTTCACTCCTATACAGTCCCAGCTACAAATCCTTCAAATTCACATTTTATATATTAGCATTTCTATTATTTCTTCTGATCAAAGTAATACGAGGTAGTAGAAGAGGCTTAGTTGGCACCTGAATGGCAGATCAGAGGGAAAACGCCCAATTGGTAGACCGAGAATAACGTTAACTATGATTTGAGAGAAACATATTATACAGGAGATGATTTTCCTACAAGACATTTCCATGCCCTCTTTCATTCCCCATTCGTGCCACATGTCCTGCCCATCGCAGTCAACGAGACTTAATTATTCTTATTATATATGGTTTCCTACAAAGATTGTGTAGCTCATTTTTATGAAGTCTTCTCGATTCGCCTGTCTGTTCATCTCTCTTTGGTCCCAAAACATTCCTCAGAACTTTAGTCTCAAATACTCGTATTATTTTCTCCTTCTTTAAAATAAGAGGTCATGTTTCGCATCCATATAATATAACTGGGAGAATAATAGTTTTAAATACTTATCTTCAGTTTAAATTTTTTTGAGAGAAGTTGGGACGACAATATCGGCCGGGGTGAACTAGTGGTTATGCTCCTTTCCTCTGGCCCTGAGGGTCGCGGGTTCAAACCCGGCCGGGGTCGATGGATTTTTTAGGATGGAAAAATCCAAGGAGCAAGTCCTCCGGGAGGGACTTTAAACCGTGGGTCCCGAGTCTGAAGATTTTCAGGCTCGTAAAAAAATCCTTAAGCCTGAATGAAAAGGCCTCTAAGCAAAATTTACCGAATTTTCCCGTCCTAGTACTACCTTGGTTTCCTAGATGCCAGTATGAGGCGGAACGCTGACCACGGACCACTCAAAATGACATCTATACGAAAACAAATGTAACTAAATTAGTATGGTTCAAATTCTTCCCTGTAGGGAGAGAGCGCCTAAATCTCTGTAAAGGGAAAACATGGGTTTACAATACAATAAATGGGACGACAAGAGTCCCTGTAATGTATAAGAGCACGCATTTCCAGAATTTAGTCTATGTATAATTTCTTTGTGCATCTCATTTCTATTTGTAATTATTGTTCTTAGATATTTGAATTCAGTCTCTTCTTCAAAATTTCTCTCATTTTTCATTAACTGTCCATTTCCATAATATAATGTGATTCTATGTGTGAACATATATTTAGTTTTATTGACGTTTACTTCCAGTCCTAATTTGATCTGTGGAGGTATAATAGAACATTAATGTTAAGGATAGTAATTGTGGAGATCCCTTCACCCTTCAATGAACTCACAACGGCGTGACTTACTGGTATACTTTTTCTTTTTTAAATAATGCTTGATATTTATAGAAACATTTGTCTTGAGGTATCTAATAGGAGAATATACTTTAGAGAAGTACTTAGAATCAATATGTGACAACCTGTTTTCCCTTAGAAACCAGATTGAAATGCAGTAAGATCAAATATCACACGTCCTATTATCGTAACAGTCAAGTCCTCAATATACACAAATTCCCATCAGAGATAACTATGAGATTCGATCCAAGTGCATTCAAACTGCACAATTAATGTGATCCTAAACCCGATTCCATCTCAATACAGTGTGTACACTAAGCATCATAAGTGAACAGTACTGTTGTCAGGGACAAAAATAACTAATAAAGTTTATTAACTGAATCAATAATAAATTATTGATGATAATGCTGTTTGTTTTTTCGATTTTATCTCATTTTAAAAATTATTAAGAAACGCATTTCTGTGGATAATTAACTATATGGCTTATGGAATCCATAGGTTTAATGACACGTTCACGTAAGTTTGTTCCGTACATCGTCATGTCCACCTCATTTTCTTCTCTATAAAATTCATATCCGAAAAACTTTATGCACTTGGTGTCTTCTTGTTATCAACCCTCCTTTGTACTGAAAATGTCACACATGGAAAAGCATAATATTGATAAAATATGTTACTTTTCCGCGATATTTCCTTCTAAATAACAACTCGACACCAAATTCTCTTAAATAATTTTGGATAACTTTAAAACAACCGCGATGTTGGTCTTCCAAGCCTTCTCCTTCTAACAATTTTTATATCTAAATAAGTTTTAGGAATTCGTACATCATTAAATCGACTAAATGTACCTACAAAAACAGTACATATAGGCCACTATAAAAAGCAAATAATTCCCTATTTAATTAAATTTAATTATTCAGGAGAAATACTAACAGAAAAATTGGAATGCGATTATAAACGTCTGACTGATATAAATTAATTAAATAATGGCTATTATGGATTATATATATTATTAAATTAGTTTCATCAAGTTCAGACTACATTCCAATTGTTATGAAAGCCTGTAAATTCTACTCATTACTTAATGAAGAAGTTATTTAAAACTGATGTCCAAACCAATTCATTTACAAAGGATGTTAAAAATATCTATTCATATAGGGCTAAAAAACATTTATTAAAAATACCACACTTTGTACTCCAAGAAACGAAAGATTAAAAAAGTCCTTGGCCCATAAGGTAGATGCTGAAGTGTTAATTGGGCAAAAACTCTAATACAATTCAATAGGGCATTAAAATGACGAAATTCCATAAATTGCATATAGGCTGTAGCAGATGAAATACAGTTTTTATTTCATGATATGCATAACAAAGGCCTGGTTTGAATGGTCTCCTGAGAAAAGTTATTAACTGAAAGATTGGCGTATATTTATTGATTCTAGCAAAACAAGTCTAAAGGGCGTTTTTCTGCATAATGAGTTGGAGTCTGGCTGAAGATGGAAGTAATACTATACTTTTGAAACCGGTATCGTGAAGATACGCAACTTTATGAGGTGAGATGTTAAAGCATTTTCTCCAACTCATTCATAGTGGTTCCTCCCACTGTAATTTTAATTAAATTAATGAAGCAATTTGTTAAATTTTTGGACAAAAATGTTCCTTGTTACCAAAATATTGCTAACAAATCTATTACTGTCGGAGACAAAAGGAGAGGAAGACTTTTGATGGTCACAGATTCGCAAACTATTAGGAGCGTTACTTTAAAAACTACACAGCATGGGAATCATACAAGGAGGTCATCGAGAAGTTCCTGGGTAATGTTAAAGATGATCAATATGAGAAAATTGTAATAGCCATGCTGAAAAATTCAGGGCATTTGGATGTAGTATGAGTTTGAAGATACACTTCCTCCACTCTCATCTTCAAGCATGTACCAGAGAATTTAGGAGCACTAAGTGAAGAACATTGTGAGAGATTCCGTCAACACATAAAAACGAGGTAGGCCTACCAGAATCCATGGGATGTCTCCATGATTGCCTAATATCGTTGGTATTTGGTACGAGAAAATCCTCAGCAGGAGCATAAAATAGAGATATTAAGATATATTAGTTTTTTTAATTTATTTTAAACTTTTTAACTACACAATTGATATTGTATCAAACATCTATAGTTTTTTACAACAATAAAGGATTATAGGTACTACATATAATGCAAAAAATTATAAGTGATACGAAAAAAAAGTCAATATATTTGAATTCAAATATTATAATGATATTGTGAAAAGAAAAATTAATGTCTGAACCAAGAATCGAACCGTGGACCTCTAGTTCTCCAGACTAGTGTGCAGCCCACTACATCATTCTAGACCTGGCACAAACATTAACAATTCTCTCCACATATAGGCTACAAATCTATAATTCTCGTTTCGTCCGATGTCAGGTATGTGTCACCACCATCGCCAACGGCCGGCTTCGTTTAGAAGTATCTACATTTGAGAATTTTACACCACCACTTTTATAAGCAGTAAACGATGTTATTTAACATTTTCAATACCGTTATTTTAACACATTTCCAATAATGGATCATATTATAATATTATAATGATATTGTGAAGAGAAATGAATGGTGTAGTGGGTTGCACACTAGTCTGGAGAACTTAGAGGTCCACGGTTCGATTCCTGGTTCAGACATTAATTTTTCTTTTCACAATACCATAATATGATCCATTATTGAAATTGTGTTAAAATAACAGTGTTGGAAAATGTTTAATATTTGAATTCAGCATACCAAAATTAGTTTTACAGACCTGTTAAAAGCCATGCCGCTGAAAAATAAATAATTAAATAAATAAATTCGCAGCCCTGTGTAATTGTTATCTATAAATTAATGATAGCTTTGTAAGTCTAAAATAATTTAAAAATCGTATTTATAAATTTAAAGAAATAATTAACTGACTGGCACTATCGAACTCGTAGTGGCTGTGCGAACGTAAGCTCTCCACACATCCCTATCTTTAACTAATGTTTCCCAATCATCCCCTGTATAATCTACTTCTCTCAAATCATGGTTAATATTATTCTCCCACATCTACCAACGGGCGTTATGTCTCTGGTTTTCCTACAAGAAGCTTCCATGCCCCTCTTTTATTCCCATTCGTGCCACATGTCCTACGAGACTTAACCGTACTTATTATATCCGGTTTCCGATAAAGATCATTTAGCTCACTGTTAAGCAGTCTTCTCCATTAGCTTTTCTGTTCATCTCTCTTTGGACCAAAACTTTTCCTAACAACTTCATTCTCAGATATCTGTAATATTTTCTCCTCCCTTAAAGTAAGAGTCCGTGTTTCACTTCCATATAATATAACTAGGAGAATAACAGTTTTATATATTTTGAGTTTTACGTTTTTTGAGGGAAGTTGGGACGATAACATTCACTCTAATGCACAATAGCATGCATTATTTTATAATATTCAAGTGAGGAAAAACTTTGTAAAACATTACGTTCGTTACCATGGAAAAATCGATATACTATGTTTTTATCATATTCATAAGTATAGCGAATAATTAATATGTTTTATAATTTTACTTAATTATACATATATGAATAGAGTTTATGTTTATGTGATGTGTACCTTTAAATTACTGTACATTTCAAGCAATATATTTTTATCATTTAATTTAATAACGCTATATCGGTGGACTAGTGGTTTTGCTCCTTGCCTCTGGGTCGTGGGTTCAAACCCAGCCGGGGTCGAAGAATTTTTTTAGGATGGAAAAATCCTAGGAGCAAGTCCTCCGGGAGGGACTTTAAGCCGTGGGTCCCGAATCTGAAGATTTTCAGGCTCGTAAAAAATCCTTAAGCCTGAATGAAAATTCCTCTAAGCATTTTTTTACCGAATTTTCCCGTCCTAGCACTACCTTGGTTTCCTAGATGTCAGTATGAGGCGGAACGCTGACCACGGACCACTCAAAATGACATCTATACGAAAACAAGTATAACTAAATTAGTATGGTTCAAATTCTTCCATGTAGGGGGAGAGCGCCTAAATCTCTGATAAGGGAAAACATAGGCTTAGGCCTACACGAAGATATAACAACTAAGGTCGTTATCGTCGCAATTCAAAGCTGGGCCTGAAAGGACTGATACATTTTACCGACAAGCCTCGTATATCAGTCTTAAGGCTCTAGTCGATAGATTAATGTAGGTAAGGGAAGTTGGCCTCTACGATTCGTGATACACGGTTTAATTTCCCTTCTGAAGGAAGCCATACTCAGGATTTTACGAGATAATAATCCATCGACTCCCAGCCTGTACAAACTTTGGCAACTTGTGTAACTTATAGTTGCCTAATTTTTAAAGTAAATGTGTTAATCTTAAAATAAAGGGCAACATTTATTAAATATTGCTGAGTATCAGAAAAGACAGATACCTTAACTCACAAATGATATAAATAAATAGTCAAATAAATAACTCTAAGACTTATAAAAATCCTCCTCTGCTATTTAATTTTGTACTACAGCATGCCATCAAATCTTCAGAGGATGAAGAAGATAAGCTGTTAAGTTATTTTGATGAAGTAGTACTATTGGCGATAGCAAGGAAATACTAAAGGCTAACACGCACACACTATTGAGCAGCACTGAGAAAATTTGGATTGGATGTAAATATCAATAAAACCAAATATATGTTCATACATAGAAATACATTATATAATGGAAATGGACAGCTAATGACAACTGAGGGAAATTTTGAGGCTGAATTCAAATACCTAGGAACAATAATCACAAACAGGAATGAGATGCATAAAGAAATTAAACATGGACTCAATTCTGGAAATGCGTGCTACTATGCATTACAGAGACTCTTGACGTCCCAACTCCTTTCAAAAAAACGTTAAACTTAAAGCAATCCACCTGTCTCTGTCCTCAGCCAAATTAATTCATTTCCTATCTCCGTATCCATTTTCTATGATCCATCCGATTATTACTATCGCACCTATTCCTACGGGTTTTTAATTGTCTTTTTCTCAAGCCTCCCTTAATTTAAAAAAAATAATGTCTACTTGACACATTCGAGCTACGAGTACGTGATCTGCTCATCTCAATCACATAGACTTAATCAAACAATATTTGGATAATGATGTAAATTGTGCCATTCTCATCCCCTATGGGATATATGTCATCGGATCCTATTTTCGAATACTTTCAGGAAGTTTTCTTCCTTTAGTTCAAGAGATCATATTTCACACCTACAAATAAGATGATAGATTTATAAATGTTAATCTTTGCTCCGTGGCGCAAAGGGTTAGACGCTCACCTCTCACCTTTGGGGTCCCGAGACTGAGTCTCGGTCACTCCACGTGGGTTCGTGGTGGACAAAACAGAGTTTGGGGAGGTTTTTCTCGGGGATTCACCCGTTTTTCTCCCTACAACAATTTCATTCCACCATTTCTGCATACTCATTTCATTCATCTCTCCCTCTGATGATGCGTCAGGCGTGGTCGGCCAGCACGCTTGTCATTCACAGATCTCTATATAAGGTGCTCACCTCATCTTATCCCTCGACCCGACCCTGAGTTGGACACGAGTTGAGGATATTTATATTAATCTTTAGATTCTTAACAGAATTCAATAAGAAAGGAGGACCACTGAACCGAACAGTAATATGAATTTTCAGATCTACTCCTTAGTCAGTGTATAATTTTTAAATGCCTCAGGTTGTCCTTTTGGACATTTCTGGTGTTCTCTCCTGGCTCTAGCATAATTGTAACCCACTTCTGAGGTTGGGGCGCCTGAAAGACGGGGTTACGTTTCCCCGATGATATGATTTGTGATGATATTGATAGAGGTGCGCCAGGAGAGTCCTTAATCCTACCTACGCTTAATCTAAGATGAATATGAATTATGATGATTGCAATGGCCATATGATGTTTGGGGACAATTTGAGCCTTAAAGTTTCCTGACTTTTGTCTAACAATTTCTTCATTGCATTAATTTTATTTGTTAACAACAAGTCTACGTCCGCAGCTGTGATCGAAAGGGTAACGTCTTTGTCTCGGTCATTGTAGGCTTGGATCCGATACCCTGTTTACCCAAGTTTCCTGGGTAAGATTTTTTCCCGACACTCTTAAACCATTCGCTTCAGGTTTAAATGCTCAATGCACTTCCCCAGAAACCAGATTTAAATCACCGTAAATTATATTGTATATTTTCAGACATTCAAAACGAACAAAAGATACTTGAGATCACGATAAGGGCGAAGACCAAAACACATTTCTCTATTATTCATAAATGTTAACAAAACATTACCCTGCCAAGGGATGTAGAGAAATTGCAATACATATAACAGGAACTGTTAAGCGAGTATACCTCGTCTTCTGAGTTGAAAGGGTTAAGACAAATATCGGAAAAATTTGGGCCCAAATAGTTCTCGAACACCATTTGGAATCGTAATCATCTTGTCATATTCATCCTGTTTAGTACCTTATGAATGTATTACTGAATGGTGTGTCTCCTCTAAAATGGTATTACTCGTATTATTTAGATGGGGCCTGACATTAGGTAATCACTCAGTCTGGGAGACCCTCCATATTGCTGTGAGGTCAAATACAGATTTATGAAATATGTAGATTAAAACCCTCTCCTGATAAGACTTGTCCCTGTAAGGCCCAGTATGTTTGAGCCACGTAAAAGTAGGCCCTACCACATTCATTCATCGTGTTGTGCTCAGCATTCTCTACTCTTTCCTTAACTCAAATTTCCTTTTTGTATCTGCATACAAACCATTTATTTTAATATTGTCTATCATTCTGATGTCTTTTTTTCTGCCTCTAACTTTCTTTCCGTTGACCATTCCTTCTAGAGCATCCTTCAGCAGGCAGTTTCTTCTTAGCCAGTGGCCAATCCAATTTTTTCCCCTCTTCTTTATGAGTTCCAGCATTGTTCTGTTTTTACCCACTCTGTCTAGTACATCTTTATTTCTTACTTTGTCTGTCCATTTTATACGTTCCATTCTTCTCCATATCCACATCTCAAAAGCTTCCAGTCGCTTTTCCTCATTCCGTCGTAATGTTCAAGTCTCTGCACCATACAATGCTACACTCCACACAAAGCACTTCACTAGCCTCTTCTTTAATTCTTTTGCCAAAGGTCCGCAGAAAATGTTTCTCTTCTTGTTGAAAGCTTCTTTTGCCATTGCTATCATCTGATTTACTTCTTGACCGCAGTTCATGCTACTACTGAAAGTACAACCCAAGTATTTGAAACTCTCTACTTGCTCAATGGCCTCATCTTTAATGCCCTACCACAAAGGCAGAGATAAAATAAGGTACAGAAAACAAATGTCTAGATAAACGAATGAATAAGTACAATCAACACTTTCAAAATTCATATTAAACAACAACCGCTGAGGTTATGTAATAAGATATTAAATATCAAAATGGCACCTGGTAAGTCAGTCGTCCTAAACTAAATTATTAAACTTTATCAAGAAGTTCCAATATGGAGGCCTTTTAAAAACATTTTAACTAGTTTTAAACAGTTCTGCATTTTAACTAGTTTTAAACCAGTTAAAATACAGAAGACGAAACATTGTTTTTGAAAGGCCTTCATACTGGAACTACTTCATGAAGTTTAATAATTTAGTTGAGGACGACTGACTTACCAGGTACCAATTTTATATTTAATATATGAATGATTACGTAAATAAACTAAATAATAAGATTTCCACATAAAGTAAGTAAAGTAATCCCACTACAAGCCTCAGGAGGCCCTTCGGGTAGTAGGGGGTTAAGGCTCCCACTTTTTCTAGACAATCGGCACTTGATGTCAGCCGGGTTGTCAGCCCTGCGTGACGGCCGCCTTTACCCCAGAGCAAGCGGCTGGTACTCATTTCAGTTAGAGGCTGAGTCGACCCCAGGGCCATAGTGCCGCCAGAAGGTTTTGGTCAGTTTAAAAATCCTGACCCCACCGGGACTTGAACCCTCGACCTTCCGACTTGTAGCGCAGTGCCTTAACCACTACGCTAACCCAACAGAAATATTCAACATACTATAAGAAAGGTAAAATGATCCCACTACAGGCCATATGAGACCCTTGGGGTAGTAGACGATCAATCGACACTAGATGTCAGCCAGGTTGTCAGTCATGTGTTGACGGCAGCCTTTACCCCAGAACAAGAGTCTGGTACTCATTTCAATTAGAGTCTGAGTGCCACCAGAAAGTTTGGGTCAGTTTAAAAATCTTGACCCCACTGAAACTCGAAAACTCGACCTTCCGGTTTGTAGCACTGACTTAACCAACTGCGCTACGGCGTGCCCCATTCAACATGCCGGTACTAAGTTATAGTAAATATAAAAAAAGTGAAATTTTGGATTCCACCTATGACCTTGACATGAACTCTTACAGTGCAGCCGTAAGTACAAGACTTTGAGCAGTAGACATGCTTGGTGGTCATTTTATGGCTGTCTTCATTTTATTATTACATGGGAAGTATAACTTATGTGTTATAAAGAATTAACGGTATTTTAAACTTGTAGGGACGTAATAATTTACCTGTGACAGTAAGTTTTATAGCTTGGGCAGATCAAACTTACAACCTCAGTCTTATCACTAACACTATCACGTATTGACCCTTCTTAAAGGCTGTACATTCTAAATAATTTACTACTTCTATCGTGAATGACTTCTAAAACAAATTGGACTTCATAGATAATGTCTTAGTCCGTCGCCATAGCATGGTTGGCAGAATTACTACCTTCCTCTCCGGCAGCCCGGGAAAGGTTGGTGATTTTAAATCTGCTACTTGGGACTGGTCCCTTATCTTATACTATCTTCGACGGTGGTCCTGGCGTTTGCTAACATCAGCTACAGGGAGGTCCGTCGTTGTGTACCTGTATAATGCAAGTGGTTCAAAGGTTCATCCTCACTGTGTGTAGATGACCAGTTCAGAGAACTGACTTGTAATTCCCATAGAGGGAGGATATAAGTCCTCCAAAATGAGTGAAGGAAATGTAGAAGAAAAATAAAAATGTGGCTTTCAACATACCATCCATCCATAGTAATTCTGCCCGAGGACAGGTCTTTCGCTGTAATCATAGCATTTTTATGCAATGCTTTGCAGCTTTACTAGGGGATTATAGGTGTGATAGCTTCCCGTTTTTTCCACACCGGTGAAGGATGATGATGATGATGGCCGTATGATTTTCGGGGACCATAGGGCCCTAATCTTCTTGACATTTGTCTTATAGGTGAGGAAAAACCCCGAAAAAACTTTACCCTGGAGCCTGTCCCGGGGAATCGAACCTGGGCCGGCTGCGTGACAAGGCAGCGCGCTACCTCAAGACCACAGCGGTGAAATTCAACATACCATATTCCGAATTCAGTTTATACCTAACGAGACAGCTCTGTATCGTTTAAATTATTATTCGGAAAATTATTCTGGCAGACAAGTGGCTAATATTCTCAACTCTGGTTTCACGGTCCGCGATTCACACCCGGCCAGAGTCGATTCAGGGCGTTACATCCTGAGTACAGGTTGCTTCGAAAGGTAAGTAAACCTTATCGAACTCGTAGGTTTATGGCCGCGCAGATATAAGCTTTCCATACATCCCTATCCTGAGATATCGTTACTCAATCATCCCCTGTAAAATCTACTTCCCTCAAATCAAGGTTAATGCTATTCTCCCACCAAATTCTTGGTCTACATATCCGGCGCTTTCCCTTTGGTTTTCTTACAAGAAGTTCACAAGCTCTTCTTTCATTCTCCATTCTGCCACATGCCCTGGCAATCGCAGTCTACGAGACTTAACTGTTCTTATTACATCTGGTTTCCCATAAATGATGTAGCTTACTGATATGTAGTATTCTCTACTCGCCTGTCTGTTTATCTCTCTTTGGTCCAAAAATTATATTATTATTATTATTATTATCATCATCATTATTATTATTATTATAACATGCCAACAGAATAACTGCAGCTGAAATGGAGTTTTGGAGAAGAGCTGCCAGAAAATCTCGAATGGAAAGAATTAGAAGTACAACAATTAGAAAATGGATGAATGCAGAAAGAAGTAAAGTATAATGGATGAGATTGAACATAGAACGCTAATGTGGTATGGACACGTAAAAAGACTGTAGGATGGAAGACTGCCAAAGATCGTCCATGCACGGTAAATTGAAAGAAGGAGCAGAAAAAGAAGACCAAGAACAACTTGGAAGAATGACATTGAACAATCAATGAGAAAATTTGGTGTAACGGATTAAGACACAGAGGACAGAAAACGGTGGAGAACTTTGATTAAGGGAAATTTCTGAATGTGTATTACAAACTGATAATCTATAAGTCTGTAGTCATTTATGCATTATTTATAAAACTCGTGTTAATTATTATGATTGCTCAATGATGAGGAAAATTCTCAATGAATAATATAAATATAATTATTATTATTATTATTATTATTATTATTATTATTATTATTATTATTATTATTATTACTGGTGGCTCCGTGGCGCAAGCGGTTAGATGTTTGCCTCTCACCGCTGGGGTACCGAGATCGAGTCTCGGTCACTCCATGTGGGTTTCGTGGTGGACGAAACGGAGTATGGGCAGGTTTTTCTCGGGGTTTCTCCCGTTTTTCCCTGCCACAAATTTCATTCCACCATTTCTCCATATCCATCTCATCCAATTCGTTCATCCGGGCCTGTGACGTGCGTCAGGAGTGGTCGGCCGTCACAACTTGTAGTTCACAGACCTCTATAAATATAGGAGCTTCATCTCATCTCATCCCTCGACCCTACGATGAGTTCGACACGAGTTGAGGATATTTATGTATATTTATTATTATTATTATTATTATTATTATTATTATTATTATTATTATTATTATCATCATCACTGATAATTATAATCAGAAGACAGGGAATATATGCTTTGCACAAGTTGTTGATTTAAAAATTACCGGAGTTGAACATGGGTCCTCGAACTCTTAGGTGGAAACTCCATAGACTTTTCAACAAGAGAGATTTAGTTTTTTTTTCCGCTCAAATAACGCCGCATCCATAAATTAAATACAAAAAATTCTTAACACATTAGAAACGTTACTGGAACCACATTTTCCCAGGCTTGGGCTTGTATGATAAATGTACGTTACTAAGTTTTATTAACAATTATTTTGTTCAAAAATCAGAAACGAAGAAAATTCTCATAAAAACAGTAAGTAATAAGAGTTTATAAAAACGATAATGTGAATTCTAAAGTAAAAACAATGTGACTCAGATGAAGAGGGGAGAAAGATGCAATTTACGAGCGGGTTATGTCCACAATATAGGAATAGGTCACTAATATGTGTGACAGACGAAACGTACAACCTCGTCATCAACCTTTTTTTCTTTTTTTTTTTCCTGTTTCTTTTATTAAAACTTATTTTTATTATCATAGTTTTCATCAAGTGACTTGAAAGCCACACGAAGTACAAACTAGCTTTAAAGGTGTTACATTATGTTGCTGTTTACACACGACAGCATGACTTAACCACAATAAACACGATCTTATTTTTATCAAAGATTAGAGCGAAAGAATTGCATATTTACATTACTTACTCATTGGCACTATCGAACCCGTAGGTTCAAGGCCGCGCGGACCTAAGATCTCCATACATCCCTATCCTGAGCTAATGCTTTCCAATCATTCCCTGTATAATCTACTTCCCTCAAATCATAGTTAATGTTGTTCTCCCACCTCATTCTTGGTCTACCAACTGGGCGTTTTCCTTCTGGCTTTCCTACAAAAAGTTTCCATGCACGTCTTTCATTCCCCATACGTGCAACATGTCCTGCCCATCGCAGTCTACGAGACTTAACTGTTCTTATTATATCTGGCTTCCTATAAAGACCATGTAGTTCATTGTTATGTAGTCTTCTCCATTCATCTGTCTGTTCATCTCCCTTTGGTCCAAACATTTTCCTAAGAACTTTATTCTCAAATACTCGTAATCTCCTTTCCTCCCTTAAAGTAAGAGTCCATGTTTCGCACCCATATAATATAACTGGTAGAATAATAGGTTTATATATTTACAGCTTAACGTTTTTTGAAAGATGTTGGGACATCAAACCGGAAAATTTTACCCCAGATGAACCCATGTCCGCATTTCTTGACGGTTGTATTTTTACGGTGAAAGATCGTCACTCTTTCGCCCAAGGTACTTTTTTCATCTGGCTTATCACCTTCGACCAGTCCGGCATGGCTCTCAGGATCATTTAAGCACGCAAGCTACTCCACCACGACAAGGTAAAGATACCATGGAGGGATATCTAGGCCCAGCCGTCCACCCCTTGGGATACCTCGGTCGTCCTGACCATACTCCCAAGTCCTAGTTCTAGTCCTCCCTATCCTATGTTCGCGTCCACGTTCAAGTTCACGGTCCTTAAACCAACACCCCAGGGAGAGAGTGTTGGAGTTTGCAGTTCTGGGAATTGCTGAGTTACATAGTATATCAGGTCGCTCAATCCTGACGACCCCACAGTTGGTCCACGGGCTCCATGAGCCTAGCCGGGAGGACTGCTGTCGCAGATCCACCGACCATTCCCCTGTTCTGCCTCCAGGGACGTGTCTTGCAGCCGTTGTGAGACCGGCTAGGGCTACAAGCCCAACAGTGTGAGACTTTTAGTACATCCAGGTGCTCATCTCCTGGCGACCCCACAGTTTGTCGACGGGCCCGTAGGCCAAGCCAGGAACCAGTACAGTAGCTCCCCTCTGGACTGGTCCGAGCCGAGCCCTGGTGTGCCCCCAGGGACGCCTTCTGCAGTTGTTGTGGGCCAGCACGGAGCTCGCAAGCTCCAACAGATGAGCAACTAGTACGACAAGGCGCTCAACTCTTGCCTACCCCACTAATGGTTCACGAGTCCCTTGGACTTAACCGGGAGGACTGTCTAGCAGATCCACCGATCTTTCCCCCAGTGCACCACCTGGGGACGTGTTTGGTTGCTGAAGTGGGTCCAGCCTGAGCATTAGTACGTCAGGTCGCTCAACTCCTGACGACCTCACAGATTGTCCTTGGGTCACTCGGTTCCAGAGTCGGCGCTAAATCCCACCAACAAAGACCGCGCTTTTCTCTTTCCCGAGCTTATTGACCTGGTGGTAATTCTCAGCATTACGCCCGGTATTGTCCCATCCAGCCCGTTCGCAAGACTAGGCCTAGTCGTGTAGCTGCTGTGAGGCAGCCCACTGAGCAATGTAGGCATCCAGGGAGCTCATCTCCCATGGTGCCCCCACAGATGGTCTCAGGTTCAATGAACCAGGAGATAGGGGGGCACGAACCCCTAGTCTCCCACCGCCACGCCAACAGCGGCACATGCCCCCGCTGTGGGCCGGGATAGTTCCAGGTTTGACAGCAGGCCCATTTCGCATATGTTTTTCCTGCTGACCCCACTCATGGTCCGCGAGTCCATCGGACTTGGAAGGGAGGACTGACTAGCAGATCCACCGACCTTTTCCCCACTACGCCACCGAGGGGACGCGTTTTGCTGCTGGAGTGGGCGCAGCACGAGCTATATAGTACGTCAGGTCGCTCGAGTCCTGACGACCCCACAAATGGCCCGCGGGTCCGGTCTGGACCTAGCCGGGAGGAATGCAAGCAAACCACCGACTGTTCCCCTATCCGCCACCCGGGGACGCGCCCTGTTGCTGTTGTGAGCACAGCTGGGGCCCGACGGACCCCCAGGGATCATGGAGGGATATTTATATTAGCAAGTTCAATTTTTTTTATTTATACCTATCATAAGATAAAAAATTAAAATTCAAAATGTACCTGTTGGCAGGTGCCGCCGTCCTCAACTTTGTTAAAATTATGTATTTAAAATATTATTTGGAGGCCTTTCGGAAGTTAAATTCCATCAACAGCAGGGAGAATATGTGCTACTAGTTGATGTATCTAAGATGTTGTAAACGCTGATAGTCTAGTGTTGAGTGAGGTTTTGAAAATGCTTTTGAGCAGAAAAAGAAATTGTTACATTTGATTTTGGTTTTCATTTTCACCTTAAACCTTGACGATTCAACGATAAATTACGACAGAGTGCATTTGTTACTTGTTAAAGTTTTTGACAATGTGCATTAAACAAGTTATGTGAAGTATTGAAAACAGGATAAATTCAATCATAATAATTCCCCCCCCCAAAAAAAAATTGATCTATATGATAATTCAACATTAAAGGTAACGATTGGAAAAAATTGTCAGAAGAATGTCTACTTACAAAGGACCTATGTGAAGACTGTAGTTTTTTCTCCAACTTTATTAAATTACAAGGAAAGGTGGGTGTACTCACTGTAAATGAAACTCTTTATACTGTATAATATTATTTGTAGATGACCAGTTGGTTGTAATACATTATAATTGAGATATTAAGTATGTCGCAACCCTCAGGGGTCCTGATCTAGGGGATATGTGGATGGCGACCACAAGGTGCCCAAGCTGTGCAAAACATTTCTTCCACTTACTTGTGTTTTGCGCTCTTTTAACTTTTCTATCTAACCTCTCTTGGTTAACTCTTGTTTTTTCGACCCCGACGCTATTAGGGCATCCGAGGGCTAGGGAGTCCTTCCTTTCTTCCATTTCTCCTTTCCTTTATTTTCTTTTCTTCTCCAGAAAAGCCTGACCAGAGGCTATAAGATGGCAGCCCCATCACTGGTCTTGCCTTCCTTTGGCCAGCAACCAATCGAAGGGACTATTATTATGCTTTCAAGTCTTGTGCAAGAATTTCCCATAAGGAAAATTTTCTATAGGATCGTAACAGGCCTTGGCCTAATACTTGGAAGGAAGAAGAAGAAGAAGTATATCGCAAGAAAACTGTAAGAGATATGGAGAAAAAAAATTGCTTCTGAGGATGAAAAAATATATCTTAATATCTTATTTTGGAAAATGGAAAGTTATATTAAAGTCTGTGATGAATTTACTTAATTGGGTGTTAAAATTAACAATTATCTAGAGAACTCTATAAATAGATAATACGTAATGAAAGGAAGATCAGCAATGAAAATGTTAAAGGGGTTATTGTGGGATAAAAATGTAACAGAGGATATTAGAACGACATTTATAAATCAGTAATTAATATTACCATAATATTCTTTTTCTATCCAATGGCACCAGGTTGTCTTTTATGACATTTCTGGTTTTCTCCCCTGGCATTGGCGGAATTGTAATCCATTTCTTAAGTTCGAGCGGAGTTACCTTACCCCGATGATATGATGGGTGATAAATGATAATGAAGCGCCAGGAGAGTCCTTAACCTAAACTTAACATACATTTCAGACCATGAGTAACCACAGGCATAATTCTCTTTAAGGAAAAAGTCCTATGGTCTGATCGGTAATCGAACCAGGGACCTCATGAACTGCAGTCACAAACGCTGACCGCTAGCCCATGAGGCTGGTTTTATATATAGAGGCGAGGCTTGCTAACTGAATAAAAATATTATATTAAAATGTCTAAACGGAAATGGTAATACTGTAATCAGAAAGAAAAAGAAATTCTATATTAAACTTAATTAAATGTAGACAATTAGAATGGAAAGGTCATATGAGAAGAATCCAGGAGTAGAGAATACCTAAAAAAAGATTTGATTGATTGGACTCCCCAGGGAAGAAAGAAGAGTCGACCAAAGACTTGATAAATACAGTATACGTCTATTAGAAGCTCAATGGTGGAGAATGGTCTCAGGAAGGAAATAGGGAAGATGGAAAAGAACGGTGAAAAAGAACGGTGAAAAAGAGAGAGAGAGAGAGAGAGGGGGGGAGGGAGAGGGAGAGAGATAGAGAGAGGGAGAGAGAGTGTGAGAGAGAGAGAGGCAGAGATAGGGGGAGGGAGATGGAGAGAGAGAGAGAGAGAGAGAGAGAGAGAGAGAGAGAGAGAGAGAGAGAGAGAGAGAGAGAGGAGTAAGTGTGTATGTACAATTATATTTTTGGATACAGGTACATTTTTTTTACATTGTAACTGTGTTAAATAAATAAATAAATAAATAATTTAACTGTTTTTAATCCCTACATTTAGGAATATAAATTTTGAAACACACACTGTATATGTAAGTTAATGACACGTCGCTGAAGTGAAGAGAATGGCGGAGGATATCCAGTTTTGTGGATGAATCGATTGGATAATAATTTGATGCGGATGCAATGTGACAAGTATGTCCAAGTAACAAGAAGTACAACCAGGCGAGAGATACAACAGAACGGACAGGTGGTTCACATATGTGTGTGTGTGGTCAAACCCAAGTCTTCATCCAACATTCATAATCACTTCCTACTCTTTCCATCCGCTAAGTCAAGCGTGTACACTGCTTCTTCCCCCTTACTTACTGCTCCTTTTACTTCGTTTTCTTCATTTTATTATCGTGGTACAATCTCGGTTTCTTGATTTAAGTCTACGAATTTTTTTGTGTCTAATGACTTCTTTCGCTTTTACAGGGTGTATGGAAAAGAATGGGTAAAACAGAGAAGCCAGCTGTGAGAATACAGATTTTTTTATTAGGAATATTTCACAATACAGTGTTTTCTCCTTCAACCCAAAATGATTTGTCGCCAGAGGTTCCTGTCTAAAGCATCTTTTTCTTTTTCCCTCAAATCTCTAGCTTCCAAACTTCTCCTCACTCTATTATCCAACGTTCTCTAGGTCTACCTCTTTCACTTCTTTAATTAGCTTTCTAATCGAGGAACTTCTTTAGTATTCTATCTTCTTTCATTCTTATGAGGTGTCCATATCATTTCAAACATTTTTCTTCTATTTTTCTAATATTTATTTTTCCCAACTTGCATAATTTCCCTTATTGTGCTGTTTCTGACTTTATCCCTTCATGAAATTCTTGTCGATCGCCTCCAAAAATCTATGTCTACTGCTAACAACTTGTTCGCTTGTTTTCTACTTACTGTCCAGGTTTCGGACCCGTATAGTAAAATGCTTTGTAACAGGACTTGAAATATAGTTTCTTCTTCGTGTCTGTATATTATTTTCTATTCCAATGTACTGAGTTCAACATACCAATGGTTCTTCTTCCATCAGTTATTCTTCTTTCAATTTCTGTAGTTTAATTCTCATTTTTATCTAAAGTAGATCCTAAAAGAATACAGATTCATTTATAAGAAATGTTTCTTGGGTTTTCCACGTCGAGGATTCAAGGTTGGCTTCTGGCCACTGATTCCTCCGTTTCCACATGATCCCATATGCCATCATGGAATGATGAAATCATATAACCTATCTGCGAAAACCTACATAATATAGGAACATATATAGGCCTATATATATTATAAACTCCATGGCGTTTCAGGCTAGAGAGCTTTTGGCCTACCAGACGATTACTGGCCTCATACGTATCCATATGTGTTAATCACAGAGGTAGACGATCGTCCAGCCAGTATAGGCGTTATGTGTTCTGGGATCTCAAGTCCCCCAGCCGTTATAGCTGTTTTCTTAACCCGGAGCCACTACTTATTTCTCAGGAAGATGAGTAACCATGGTACTAAACAGGTCGAAATTCCTCGAGAAAATTTCTCCTTGCATGGGGCCTCTCCAACGCATATTCCATAGCTATTCGTGAAGAAATTATGCCTTAGTGGCGCTTATAAACAATAATTACAATATATTTTGTTTCTAATTATTCAGTTTTTTAGAAAATATGTTGATTTCAGACTAATATTTTTGGAAATGGAAATTTATTATTTAAATAGAATATTATGGTAACACAACTGCCCTAATTTTTAATTCTGTGTGACGCAGTTATATAGTATCACACAGTGTATTCCACAGCGTTGCTTACTGAGGTGAGTGAGGCAATAAAAGGTCAAGTGATCCTACTACAGGCCTTAGAAGGCCCTTGGGATAGTAGGAGGTTAAGGCTCCCTCTTTTCTAGACAATCGGAACGAGATGTCAGCTCTACGTGACGACCGACTTTATTCCCAGAATAAGCGTCCGATACTCATTTCCGTTAGAGGCTGAGTCGACCACAGGGTGATACGATACCGCCAGAATATTTAAATCAAATTAAAATTACTGACTCCACCAAGACTCGAAACCAGATATTTCGATTTGTAGCGTACTGCCTTAACCAACTACGCTATAATGTGCCCCCAAGTGAGACAGCGAATCTTCAAATTACAAAATTGTATGACATATTTCCACTCTCCGACAATTCACAGACCCAAGACCGTTAATGTAAACACAAGCTACCACACTAGTATAATTCCCTAGTAAAGCTGCAAAGCAGAGCTTAAAAATGTTATGATTGTAGTGAAGACCTGTCCTACACAGCAGAACACTATATATATATATGGTGATAAGAAAAATAAATGCCTGGACGGGATTCGAACCCGGATCTCTGAGTCTGTACCTCAGCGTGATATCCATTACACTACCAGGCGAATCCAGTTCAAACACGTATTTTTCTTATATATGTATTATACTCTCCATTATTACTAGATGTCGCGAGAATATATATAGGCCTATATATGATTAAGAGAGTTGTTTTTTTTTTTTTTTTTTTTTTTTTTTTTTTTTTTTTTTTTTTTTTTGGGTTTTCCGCGTCATAGATTCTAGGTCGGCCTCTGGCCATTGGACGTTTCGACATGATCCTACATGTCATTATCAATAAGTTCGAGTCACTGGTTTAGTGACTCGAACCTATCATTCCTTGACTATTTAACTCATGCCCCAAATGGGAGTCAATGACCAATCACGTTTCAATGATTTCTGTTTTACAACCAATCAGAGTCATGTTTCACGAAATATTTATCAGTGTTATAATTACCATATTAAAGAAAGCTCCTTCTTTTTAATATTCTGAACAGATCTGATCATTATTTTACAATGACTGAGCCTGTGAGAAATACGGCTACCAGATTGTATATATAGTGCATGAATGTCAACACATGCCGCATGCGGGAGTTAATATAAAAACATTTGTAGCAATTGATTATACCACAAAAAAAAAAAAAAAAACACTGTTTGCACTTTCTTAAATGTATTTTTTCCCAGGTAACAATCCACAAAAATATAATTGCCATATTTACATCATACGACATCAGAAATGAATTAATATACAGTTTGATGTGTTTCATTTTTTCTCCACTAGAGAGCATTCTTACAATATTGCGTTCCTTTGGGAATAAATAATATGATCTAGTTGCAGTGATAAACAAAAGAAGCAGATGAAGCGTACCTATCGTTTCTCATTTGTTTTCAAACATCGCCGTTTACATTAAATATATAAATATTTTAAAATAACTATAGTTAAATAATGATTTGTGAGTAAACAGCTTAATTTTATTCGTTAAATAGTCCTAACAAATGCTACTCTTGATTTCCAAATTATCTGGATAAATTCACTCCTCACTTCGTGAGTCGTGAATTTATCGATAATTTGGAAATCACTCGTGGCATTACTTATGATTAACACATATGGTTATGAGGCCAGTGCCAGCTGGTAGGCCTTTCGCGCCATGGAGCCTGTATTCTATAACCAACGGAACCTTATGTTAAATCTTACATGCTATAACCCCCCAACTCCTCATTGGCCACTATACTCAGCCAAATTAATTCAGATCATATCACCTATATCCATTTCATTAAGATCCGTCCTCTCTTGGCTCCGTCTTACTGACATACGTAAATGGCACTGTTTTTCACTTCTTTTCAAGCTTTTGAATTCCTACACTCCTTTATGTGGTGTCCAGATTTGAGAAGCTATCTTCTTACCACAATATTGACACTAGGTCACAAGAAAACAATCTACTAACAATCCTTCTTCATAGAACTTCCTCTTATTCTATTTATTTCACAATATCCTCTACCCGCTCCTGGAATTTCCTTCCTCAAGACATTAAGGGTTTATCCATACACTTGGCACTTTTAAGTCATGGTTATACAAATACATGTTGTTAATTAATTTTTCTCGACAACCAAATGTATTCTATGTCATTAATAGATTTTTTATCTGACTATTCTATCTTGTACATTTTATATTTTAAACGTTAAATCAAAAATGCTGTAATTAATTATTACCTTGTAGATGTACCATATATATATATATATATTTTAATTTAAATATAAGAATAAATTTTGTATTTTTTTAACCTGGTTGAGTGGTAGACAAGACCTTAAGGCCTTAACTCTGGCAGGTAAAATAAAGCTATTATTATTATTTTTGCGCGATAGTACGTTTTGTTGTACTTACCAACAATGACGACCATTATTGAAAGTTCAACTTCCTACATTTCGGGGTTGCCAACCTAAATAACTATACTGTAATATTACATTTACACCAACGTGCGGGAAGTAAAACCACTGCCCTCTATGTATACTACGTAAAATGTATATACAGAAAATATCCAAACGACAGTGTTAATATACATTATACGAAACAAATCACTGCATTTTTAAATGAACTGAACTTCATTTGAAACAATATAAAAAATAAATACGTACTTGCGGCCATGTTATCAATAACTGTTCTCAAGGCCTCCTGTTGTTTCAACTAATAAACATTGCCCACACTGTTAACGTTAGTCAATTGTTTATAATGAACGCAAATATTTCCAACAAATATGTTATTATTTTACTATTATTCATTATTTTGAAAACACAATCGCGCAAAAAAAAAAAAATGTACAACGCACGTCTTTGAAGTGTTTTTCAAGAATCTCGGAAATTAAAAACCGAGCTATCGCTCGGTTTTTAAACATTTTTCCTCCATTCTGTAATATACTAATTATTGTTAATATTATCTTCCTAATTACATCTAGACATTAGTCTATTAAAAGTCTTTTCCCCCAAGGACTTCCCAATACAATTTATTTAAAGCGTTTCTATTTTCACTCATCCGATCTATATAACCTTTTCAATCTCATCTTGATTATCTTACAACATTAAGGCGATATAAATATTATGGTGTTCTCCGTTAGGATAGGAAAGTAATCATGGATCTGGAAGATAGCACGAGTGATGGATATTACCTCGAAAATAAAAAATTTGGAGTGGTAGTGTGCCAGTTTGCCCAATTTTACACGTAACTTGCTAATTTTCTTGCCTAACGAAATAAATTGAGTACATAAGAGGTAGGGGCACACCGTAGCTTAGTGGTTAAGGCACTGCGCTACAAGCCGGAAGGTCGAGGGTTCGAGTCCCGGTGGGGACAGGATTTTTAAAAAACTGACCCAAACCTTCTGGCGGCACTATGGCCCTGGGGTCGACTCAGCCTCTAACTGAAATGAGTACCAGACGCTTGTTCTGGGGTAAAGGCGGCCGTAACGCAGGGCTGACAACCCGACTGACATCAAGTGCCGATTGTCAAGAAAAAGTGGGAGCCTTAACCTCCTACTACCCCAAGGGCCTCCTGAGGCCTGTAGTGGGATCACTTTACTTTACTTTTATTTTTACATAAGAGGTAGTCTGAAAGAAAACAACAAAAAAGCCTTGATTGGATATCACGAAGGGGCACACCATTGTGCAATTGGTTAAGGAAATACCAATACTAATAAAATTCAATGTTAAAACCGTTGAGGTCGATAGTCATAAAATAAAATAAGTTAAAATGTACCTTCTTAGGTCTGAGCCGTCGTCCTCAACTTATAAAATATGTATACTTTTTTGTCTGTAGGTCTTTCAGAATCTTCATTCATTACATTAGGATCAGCACCGAGAACATCAAGTAATGTAGCGAAGAAAGACCTGCTGAAGATGGAATAGAGATTCTGAAAGGCCTACACACAAAAAAGAATACATATTTTATAAGTTGAAGACGACGGCTCTGACCTAAAAAGGTACATTTTAACATTTTATTTTAAGGAAATATGCTTTAAGCCGAAAAGTCGCGGGTTCGATTCCCAATGGGGTCAGACTTTAAAAAATAGTCTAAACCATCTGTCAGCAACATGACTATGGGAACTACTTAGCCTCCAAAGAAAATTAATACTAGACATGTTCTGGGGCAAAAATCTGCCCTTTTGTAGGGTTGAAATCCGGCTAACATGTACCGATTGTCTAACAAAAACTCCCCAACTGCCTTCTTCGTGCAGAGGCGTCACTTTTCTTCAGAATAGTATTTTTGCGAATCTCATTTTCAGGGACAAGCTCTCATAATTTTAGAATAGTAAATATCATTATTAAGAGGTCAAAATGTAGTTTATTTTGCTTCTGTTTAAACTACTAAATTGCAATAAGATAATTTGCCAGCGACCCGTTTCGAACGCGACTGGCGGCTATTGTTCTTTCGCTGATACGGGCTAATTACATAGGAAAGCATAGTCAGTCTGGATTCCAAGACTGGAGTTCATTTGCCACGGTAAGTTTTAAATTGTGTACTCAAATGTGGGTTAAAATATTTAACAAAGTCTTTATAATTATTTCCATTGGTGTTAATAATGTTTTTCTTTAAGTTACATCAGGTTGTCATTGATGACATTTCTGGCTTTCTCCCCTGGAATTGGCGAAATTGTAATCCATTTCTCAAGTTGGGGCTCCTGGAAGGCGGAGCTACGTTACCCCGATAATATGATGGATGATAAATGATAATGAAGCGCCAGGGGAGTCCTTAACCTAAACTATACCTAAATTCCAGACTATGGGGGGCAATCATAGAAATAATTTCCTTTAAGGAAAAATTCCTATGGTCTGACCGCGAATCGAACCCGGGACCTCATGAACTGCAGATAGAAATGCTGACCACTAGTCCATGAGGTTGGTCAAACAGAATTATATGTTGTTATGCGCGATAGTGCGTTTTGTCGTAATTACAGCAATGGCGACCATGATTGAAAGTTCAACTTCCTACATTTCGGGGTTGCCAACCTAAATAGGCCCTAACTATACTGTAATAAAATAACTATACTGTAATTTTACATATTACAAACCGCATGTGGGAAGTAAAACCACTGCCCTCTATGTATACTACATACAATGTATATACAAAAAAATATCCAAAAGGTAGTGTTAATATACATTATACGAAACAAATCACTGCATTTTAAGTGAACTGAACTTTATTTGAAACAATGTAAAACAATAAATACATACTTGCCGCCATTTTATCACTAACTGGTTTCACGACCTCCTGTATTTTCAACTAATAAACATTGCCCACACTGTTAATGTTAGACAATTGTTTATAATGAACGCAAATATTTCCAACAAAGATGGTATCATTTTACTATTGCTTATTATTTTGAAAACACCATCGCCCAAAAAATAATGTACAACTTACGTTTGTGAAGTGTTTTAGAGAATCTCGGAAATTAAAAACCTTGCTATCACTCGGTTTTTAAACATTTTTCTCGTTTCTGTAAAAACCACTTCCCAACCTCGCATCGTAAAATACTATTATTCAGTCATTTTGAGCAAGTGCCGCTGTGGATATATTTTTTCGGAACTATTCTAGTATTTGCTGTTTGCACCTAGGGAACACAAAAAACCGAGATCAATCTAGCTGATCTCTGAGCTTTCGCAAAATTTGGCATATGGATGGCAATAAAACCTGATTTTAAGGTAACATGCATGTTATATTGGAGCTAAATTAATTACACCATACAATTTTAACTGGTAAGAAAATAGCCTTACCCAAACAATATGATAGGCCTATAAGAAATCACTGTTTTGCAAATTAAAATGATCTAATTGAAAGGGAAGCAAACTGGTAAAGTCCGATACTCATAAATCAATGCGAAAGTTAAGTACCAATTTAAATACCCTAACTTGATTGAACCTCAAATTTCGTATATTTTTATGTTTATGATTATAAAGCAATCATGCCGTTTTAAGGATATGAATGACGTAATTATTATCCGTCTGTGTTTTCAGGATAAATGTCAGACAAAAGTTATAAATGTTTGTACAAATACAAAATGATCTGTGATAAAGATAAAAATATATTAATTTTGGCATCCATATTTATACGATATTTTTGCATGCTGCCTCCTCTAAAAATATAATTCTTTTTATAATATCTTGTATAAGAAATTAGATCAATTCCCGTTATTACTCTGGATATCACACTACTGATATACATTGTTAAAGCAGTTACAGGTTTACCATTTTTCTTAAAAGTGAAAATAATTAAGAATAAGAATAAATTTTATTCTCAATTAAATATTGTACCACGAGCCAAATGAAGTAAATGTAGAAAAAAAAAAGTACTATTAGACGGGAAACCACCAGGTTATTAAAGAGTAAAAGAGGAACTATTTGAGAGAGGAAATTATTGATCTTGAAATTAATGAAAAAATAGGAACAACAGAGAATTATATCACGGAATTACGATAGAGAAGAAAGGGTTTCAGGCTAGAACAAACATAATTAGGAATGAAAATGGGGATATGATTGCAGATTCCTGGAGTATATTAAATAGATGGAAAAGTTACTAATCAACAATTAAATGTACATACAGAACAGGATATTGAAGAGAACAATTTACAGAGAGCAGAAATACTAGTCACAAAACCAAATGCATTAGAGGCTGAAATGGCGATAGAGAAATTCAAGATGTATAAAAGCATCAGGTACTGATGGGATCCGAGCTGAACTGATAAAATCAGGGGGAGAAAAATTGATGGACAAGATACGTCGATTACTTCGTATGATTTGGGAAGAAGCTCTTCCAGGTGAATGGAAAGAATCGATTATTGTAACCAATATATAAGAAAGGAGATAAAACTGATTGCAACAATTACAGGGGCATCTCATAACTCTCAACTTCATACAAAATCCTAACAAATATATTATTAAGCAGACTTACTCCATATGTTGATGACATTCTAGGAGATCATCCATGTGGATTTAAGAGACACAGGTCTACAACGGATCAAATTTTTAGCATAACAGATTTTAGAAAATAAATGGGAATATAATGGTATTGTACATCAACTATATGTAGACTTCACAAAGGCATACGGTTCAGAGGGAGAACTTATATAGTATACTTCTGGAGTTCGGAATTCCTAAAAAGTTAGTTAGACATATACAAATGTGTCTAAATGGCGCAAAGAGTAGGGTGCATGTAGGAAAACAATTTTCGGATACTTTTGAAATTCACAATGGGTTAAACGAGAAGCACTATCTCCTCTACTATTCAACTGTGTATTAGAACATGCCATAAACTCTTTGGAGAATGGAGAAGGCCTAAAATTCAATGATATTAATAAGCTGTTAATTTATGCTGATTATGTATTTATTATTGAGCGATAACGAGGAGATACTAAGGGCTAACACACAGACTCTATTGAAGAATACTAAAAAATTGGGACTGGAAGTAAACATCACTAAAACAAAATATATGTTCACGCATAGAAATAACTAACTCACTGGCACTATCGAACCCGTAAGTTCATGGCCGTGCGGATATAAGCTCTCCATATATCCCTATCCTGAACTAATCCTTTCCAATCATCCCCTGTATAATCTAGTTCCCTCAAATCATAGTTAATGTTATTCTCCCACCTCATTCTTGGTCTACCTACTGAGCGCTTTCCCTCTGGTTTTCCTACAAGAAGTTTCTATGCACGTCTTTCATTCCCCATTCGTGCCACATGTCCTGCCCATCGCAGTTTACGAGACTTAACTCTTCTGATTATATCTGTCTTCCTGTAAAGACCATGTAATTCACTGTTATGCAGTTTTCTCCATTCACCTGTCTGATCTTCTCTCTTTGGTCCAAAAATTTTCCTAAGAACTTTATTCTCAAATAGGCCTACTCGTAATCTCCTTTCCTCCCTTAAAGTAAGAGTCCACGTTTCGCACCCATATAATATAACTGTCCACCGCTGTGGTCTCGAGGTAGCGTGCTGCCTTGTCACGCAGCGGGCCCGGTTCGATCCCCGGTGGGGGCAGTTTTTCTGGGTGAGGTTTTTATCGGGGTTTTTCCTCACCTATATCAATTAATATATTTGATAATAAACAGATATTGGTAAAAGTAAGCTCTCTAAGAAGAAAATGTAAAAATCATAAAAAGCACCCCACGCTTTTGGTGCTAAAATTATTTTCTTTTTGTTGATAACTCTAGTTTTATTCTATATGTGTTGGAATTGATTTTTTATTGAACACTTTAATTTTATTCCAAGCGTATTAGAAATTAAATTTATTTTTCATTTTTTAGTTTTCTAATAAAGCGTGTTCTTTTAGTTTTTTTAAAACTATTATTTATTTTTTATTTTTTAGTTTTAATGTTTTACAGAATAAGATAAAAATGTAAATATCTTTAAATTCGATACTATTGTAGTATGAGCTAAAAGTAATACTCTTCTATAAAAAAACCCTCCCAGCCGGATTTGAACCAGCGACGTATGGATTACAGAAATTATATACCACTAAGAGTTCACTGCTCTACCAACTGAGCTCTTACAACGATTGACTAAAAAGTCGACAAGTCCGGAACCTATTATACCAGTTTTCATTTTTTTTTTTTTTGATTTTCGGATAATTCTGGCCAGGATTTTAGAAACAAAATATGAAATTATTGTATTGTCACGGGTCCTCTACACGTATACAAAGTTTCAAGTCGATCCAATGTTTCTAAGTGGGTGAAAATCGCGGGTTACATTGATACAAAAACACTGTTTTTGATTTTCTGATGATTATGGCCAGGATTTTAAAAAATAAATATGAAATTATTGTATTCTCACGGGTCCTCTACAAGTATACAAAGTTTCAAGTCGATCCAATGTTTCTAAGTGGGTGAAAATCGCGTTGAAAGATTCCGTTACATTGATACAAAAAACTTTTTTTTTTCTGATGATTATGGCCAGGATTTTAGAAAATAAATATGAAATTATTGTATTGTCACGGGTCCTCTACAAGTATACAAAGTTTCAAGTCGATCCAATGATTTTAAGTGGGTGAAAATCGCGTTGAAAAATTCCGTTACATAGATAGATAGATAGATAGATAGATAGATAGATAGATAGATAGATACAGGTCAAGCTAATATAAAGCGTGTAAAAAGATTCTGATAACAACAAGAAAACATGGATAACACATATACAGGAAAAGAAACGACAAAATTAGCCAATACAATAAAGAAAGTCGATAAAAACGTAAAAATAGCATACAGAACTAATAACAAATTAAACAACATAATAAACAATAACATTGAAGAAAATGACATTTTCAACAGCAAAGGAGATTATACGTAAATTGACATGTAAGGACTGCAACAAATTTTATATAGGAAGAAGAAACAGAAGTTTTAATATCAGATTTAAAGAACATTTTCGAGACTTTATTCACGCAGAAGGAAAATCAAGCTATGCAGAACACGTTATCCATGAATGACTCGCATGTTAAATACTGAAAACACCCTAACATAAATGCACAGAGAAAATAATCCAGCGAAGATAAACGACTCGAAGAGATGGAAATCATGAAAGCAGCTCACAACAACGACAATCTCATAAACGAAAACGAACCCAATACATGTAATCCCCTCTACCAGATCTTCAGTGAAACGCCAGTTTTGAATCCGGCCGATGATGGGACTAGTCCCGAAAGCGCTACAGTTAAATAACTCTGGTCAACAGTGATTTTGTTACATAAAAGATTTTGGGTGATCCTTATGTATTTTCATCTGCTGATTCCAAAAATGAAGTCAGAAATTTTCCATAACCCCACCATTTTTTGTAATTTTGAAAAATATTATTTACTTATTTATTAGCATTTTTGGTATTTAACATGAATGATTTAGAAGGATTATTTTTACATTGATATTTAATTTCATTTGTGCCAACAAATGGACTTATAAATGTTTTGCGATTGTTGCCTGTTGGGAATTATTTAAACTTACAACAATGACATTTTTCATACCAAAAACTGTGATTGTATGGTTTTAAGGTTTTGCAGTTGAAATAGAAGCTTTCTAAAACGAAAGAAAGCTAATTCTGTGCTCACTTCCGTAGTTTCAAGGGCATTGTGATAGAAGTGTATGGTAAAGACTAAGTAGTGTATTGTATTGTAGTGTATTGTAAAGAGAAGAGTTAAATTGTATTTATATAAGAAATATGTCTCGATAGTGTGTTAACGATATGCAACAACTTCTGTTTCGTGTGTGGTGAGCTCACTTTCAAAGCGCAGAAAGGCGAAAAGTTCCTTAACTCCTCTAATAAGAAGACGGCTTATTCACCTGTTATTTTTAACAAACAAAAAAAGACCAGAACAAAAAGATATGGGCCCGGAAAAGGAACGGGAAATCTGTTGTACCAAATGTGTAACACTATTAACTGGCTGGTTGAAAGCATCCCGTCATATGCCTTTCGCAGTCCCAATGATATTTGGCGCGAACCTAAGGATCACATGACAGACTGCTACTTCTGCTTGACAAATATATCTGGAATAACTTCCAAGTCAAGACACACCGTTAAATATCCAATGTTAGATTCAGCAATTCAACCGGTACTTCATGGGCCAGGTTTACCCATACCAATTCCACCAGATCACATAACAATGATTGAAGAACTTTCTGATGTTCAGGATTTACAGAATGATTCAGATTTTGCGGAAAATGATGCTATAAATGAAACTCACTTTCTAACACTGGAGGATTTAAATGATTTGGTTCGGGATCTTGGTTTAAGTAAAAGCAAGGCAGAATTACTTGCTTCAAGATTGAAAGGATGGAAGCTACTGCAGGATGACACCAAAGTAACTTTTTTCCGCAATCGCCAAAAGGAATTTGAGGATTTCTTTTCTAAAGAGAAGGACCTAGTTTTCTGGCAAAGATGTTGAGAATTTGTTCCAGTCACTGGGTGTGTGAGCATAAATCTGAGGATTGGCGTTTATTCATAGACTCCTCGAAAACAAGTTTGAAAGGAGTGTTAATACATAATGGAAACATATATCCATCCATTTCTTTAGCTCATGCAGTTGGTATGAAGGAAAATTACGAGAATATGAAGCTCTTACTATCCGCTATAAATTATGACAATTTTTCTTGGCAGATATGTGGGGATTTGAAAGTTATAGCCATCTTACTTGGGTTACAGCTTGGCTATACTAAATTTTGCTGCTTCTTGTGCAAGTGGAATAGCAGAGATAGAAGTAATCATTATATTAAAAAGAACTGGCAAAGAGAGAGTCACTTAATCCAGGACAAGAAAATGTTCTTCACCAACCACTTGTACGTTCTGAAAAAAATCTTATTGCCTCCACTACATATTAAACTAGGCTTGATTAAAAATTTTGTGAAAGCAATGGATTGTGATGACAGTGCATTTCTCTTCCTCAAAATAAATTTCCAAGGATCAGTGAAGCTAAATTGAAAGACGGGATATTTGTTGGCCCTCAAATAAAGGAACTGATGAAAGATACACAGTTTCAGAACAAGTTAAATATGCAAGAAGTAGCTGCATGGCAATTTTTAAAAAATGTTGTCTCAAATTTTCTGGGGAACTTCAGGTCTGATAACTACAGAGAACTTGTCAATGAGATGACTGAGAACTACAAGATAATGGGATGTAATATGTCTTTGAAAATTCACTTTCTGCACTCCCATCTTGATTTCTTCCCTGAAAATCTAGGGGCTGTGAGCGACGAACACGGGGAGCGCTTCCACCAGGACATCACGGAAATGGAAAGGCGCTATCAGGGTAAATGGTGTCCAAATATGTTACTACTACTGGACACTGAAGAGGGATATTCCTAAAGCAAAGTACAGCCGAAAATCCAATTTACATACATTTTGGGTGAGCAAATATAATTTCGGCTAAGATATAATAAATTGTAATGTATAGACACGAAAAATGTTTTTCATATGATTACTCGAAAACCCTGGGTGATGGAAAAGTTCCGTAAAAAGATTTGAAATCAGCACAAAAAAGTTAGTTAGAAACACACATTTTCTCCCTTGTAACATAAAGTTCAAATTTTGTTGGCCAGTGTAATTAATTAAGTTGAGGAGACGGACCTTTCAGGTGAATATTCCATAATTTTATATTTTAATTTTGAATAATATAAAGTAAAACAAATTTAGGAGACATTTTCAAAATATAAAATTCACTCTAACATACACAATGGATTAATGCAATGGGGAATGATATAAGCAAAATAGCATACAGGCTAATAAATTAATACAAAAAAATATTGTAAAAGAATAAATAATTTTCGAAATCCAACTCATACAATCTGGCTGCTATCCAAACAAAAGAAAGTGCAACATAGAATTACCTAATTTGTTATGGACACAACAGAAAACGCAGTACTGAAATTAATATAATAATATAATCATTCACTTTACTTATGAAAAAATGACACCATACAACAGAAAATGCAGTACTGAAATTAATATAATAATATAATCAATCACTTTATTTATGAAATAAATGACATCTGTTAAATATTTATTTTTTATCCATCATGTATAATAATCGTAATAATAATAATAATAATAATAATAATAATAATAATAATAATAATAATGTATTTTTAAACATCCTGTATCAATCTGTGTGCTACGTAAATAAAGTGAAATACAACGACGTTTTTATTATTTAGTGTCATCATAATTTTTAATGATACTCAAATAAATTCTGAGTTATTCTAAAGGCGGACCAAAAAAAAAAAAGGAGGGAATTAAAATAAAATTAAGAATAAATTAAGTGACTAATGTTTCAAAAATTTTCAACAGTTGCTCTTTCGCCACATTAAAAGACAGACAATATGATAATATTTAGACAGAAATATAACATTCAAAAGACTCCCTCGGTTCTCCCTCGCAGTTAAAAAACATATTGTGTTACCCGGAAGACAATTTCCACGAAGGAAGGCAGCCAAAAATTCTTGTAGTATAGGTCTATTAGTATAAAGTTACTCCAGTCATGTTCCGAATGCAGTTTTATAGGTCATCCGTGATACTACTGGGAGTAATTCTTAACATTTTGAGGAAGTGGGGTGGTAGACTTCCCAGCGTTTTGTTTATAGGTGCGAGTTTTTTCAAAGCCTCGTGCTCATCAGCTGTGAAACTATATATTAACATAAAGCTCTCTCATGGGATATGAAATATTAAGTGTTAAGTTCCGCCATAAAAAATCTGCTTTTAATTTTTTTCAAATGTTGAGAGTATTCCGCTTCACTAGACTCTCTGATGCACATAAATTAGATACCCGATCCCATCAGCACATTGTCCTTTATATCCCTCATAATCACACTACCTATTACTCGAAATCTTTTACAGTTTCTCTTGCTAGAACATGGAATTCCCTTCCACCCTATGTCAGCAACTGCCAAACTTAACTATCTTTCAGAAATAAATTGAAAATAAAATTAGTAACAGAAACAACTCACACTAAGAAATTAGGACTGGAAGTAAATATCAGTAAAACTAAATATATGGTCACACGTAGAAATTCAGTATATAATGGAAATGGACAGCTAATGACAAATGAGGGAAATTTTGAGGAAGTGGCTGAATTCAAATACCTAGGAACAATATTCACAAATAGGAATGAGATGCACAAGGAAATTAAACATAGGCTCAATTCTGGAAATGCATGCTATTATGCATTGCAGAGACTTTTGATGTCCCAACTCCTTTCAAAAAACGTTAAGCTGAAAATATATAATACTATTATTCTACCAGTTATATTATATGGGTGCGAAACATGGACTTTTACTTTAAGATAGGAAAGGAGATTACGAGTATTTGAGAATAAAGTTCTTAGGAAAATTTTTGGACCAAAGAGAGATGAACAGACAGGTGAATGGAGAAGACTACATAACAATGAACTACATGGTCTTTATAGGAAGCCAGATATAATAAGAACAGTTAAGTCTCGTAGACTGCGATGGGCAGGACATGTTGCGCGTATGGGGAATGGGGGCATTCAGTAGCCAAAGCGCTGCAAAAGCGCTTTAGCGCTTTATCTGCAGCATACCATTCACAGGGCAATAAAGCGCTCTAGCGGACTTGCAGCTACTGCAGCGAAGTAAAAGTAGGCTGCAGACAGAAAAAACCGCTGCATCCATTGTGATTGGCTGGTTCATTCAGTTTAAACATGGCGTCTTTGTCCATAAACAATTTATGTTTGATGTACAAATTTTGTGTTATTTATGTCTGGACATTAATATATGAGTTATTCGAGGTGGCTAACCGTTTTAGACGAACATAAGTGATATATTAAGTAAAACTAAAAACAGTGATAATTTTAAGATTATTATCAAGATCAAGAATTTACGATTATAACCTCTTTTCATGCAAATCATTGTGTTATTGACGAGTGAATGTTTTTATTATGAAAATTGTATCCGCAGATGATTCATTCGCTAATACCTGGTGCCAAGTTAATTATAATTTTTGTTTTCAAGATATATGAAATAAATTAGAATAGTATGATTGTGTTCATGGGGTCATTTCTGGAAGTGCTACAGTGGTTGTCGAACCAATTTTCTCTACAGATAAAACGAACATTTGTACTATTCTTCAAATGTGCAACACAATAAGAAATTTGTGTAATGGACAAAGAGATGAACTGTGTATCTTATGTTTGTAATCATTTCTGAATAAAGAGTTTTGTGAAGTATCGGCCATAACTTGAATTCAAATATTACAATATTCTAGATTTCTTATCTAAATTTGACCAGTGAAGATACAAATACTCTGTGTGATGTGCACGAATAAAATTAAATTACAGCTAGAGTTGGTTAATGTATTAACAAAAAATTTTGCACTCTGCATTGGATTTTAATCACAGCTGATCCATTATTATTTAATCTCCAACTTTTTATATACTATGTCCTATCATTGAGATACTGAGAGTCATTTCTTGAACCAGGTATGAATAATTTTCACTTTAATTCCCAATTTATCGTAAAATGAAATGTGGTCTTATATATTTTAATTCAAATGCATGCAGTCTCTCTTATGGGATATTGCTATTCACAATCTTGGTGGTAAATGTTTTTCATATTATTATAAATGATTCAGTGATATACTATTTAGTGTAACACTTAACTTTACTAAGAAAGTGGCATTGCTAATGTTAGTGATTATATTAAATAATGTCTTTAAGCATGGTGACTGAGAGGTTAACTATAATTAACTGCTGTTATGACAGAATTTCACATATAAGGTTGGAAATTACATATAATGTTTTGGTTTTATTTTAGCCATAAAGATTATGGTAGTTACTCTTACAAATAATTAATATTTTCAGATGATGCAAAAAAATTAATTAATCAATTATTAAGAAAACTGTATTTAAATTATTATAAATTGATATTCTTCTTTGTTTTCATTTCAATTCCGTAACAAATTTAAAATAAAGATGAAGTATGTTTGAGTTTAAAAATTACAATGATGCCTTCCTATATACAATTGTTTGGTTGCTGTACTTAGGTCATGTCTTGCACCACTTATATTCATTTTGCACATATGCCTATATTTCCTGTGTTTTCTAATGTAACCCCTATTCCTCATAGTTTAAATATAGGCCTAAAAGTGTCAAATATTATGTAAGAAATGATATGAATAAAATGGCTGAACAATTAAATAAAATTTGCCCCACAGCCCACCTGGCAATACTATTAGTGCGGTTATTAAATATATGTGTTATGTGATGATGAAGGAGCAATATATGCATCACATAGGGAATTCGCAGGAGTGATGTTTAAATATAATAAGATAATTTCAAGTTGAGACCAACTCAGGGTCAGATCGAGAGATTAAATTAAGCACATATATTTATATGTAGGTCTATAATTAACTAGGGTGAAGGCTGACTACATCTGATGAACAAAATAGATTAGATGAAAATGGGGAAAGGTGGAATAAAATTGTGGTAGGGGAAAATGGGAGAAACCCCGAAAGAATATGCCGCAGATCCGTTTCCTCACTACAAAATCTATGTATAATGACCGAGACTAATCAAGATAAAAAAGCTACTCTTACTAAAACACAATTAATAATATAAACTAATAATAAATATTATAAATAAGATTCTCGAGAAACCAGCGATGAGAGGCGAGTGTCTAATCGCTTGCGTCACGGAGCCGCCTGATACATTAATAATTAAAAAAAATACAAATTTTCTCGTTATATTTTATTTTAAACGATCTATTCGTCAATTTCATAAATTACATACATTAAAATAAATCGTAAATTCTGTATGTCCCTATTAGTATTATGATTAATTTCAATAGCATCGCGTAGTAATATGAGTAATGAGCCAATGAATAAATTCAAATTTGGCGGTATAGCTGCATGCAGCGGTCCATTCAACAGACCCCTTAAATTTCCGCTGCAAATGGCAGCCATTTTTGCTAAAGCGCTAGAGCGCTTTATTGGCAGCTGAATGCGCCCAATGAAAGGCGTGCATGGAAACTTCTTGTAGGAAAGCCAGAAGGAAAACGCCCAGTTGGTAGACCAAGAATGAGGTGGGAGAACAACATTAACTATGATTTGAGGGAAGTGGATTATACAGGGAATGATTGTAAAGCATTAGCTCAGGATAGGGATGTGTGGAGAGCTTATGTCCGCGCGGCCATGAACCTACGGGTTCGATAGTGCCAGTGAGTAGGTAAGTAAGTAACAGAAACATCTCACTAATAATACTTTTTTAACTATTAATATATATTTTTATTATTTGACAAAAATAGTATTAAGATGCCATTATATTTACCAAATGTCTTATATAAAAGCCACAGATTAATTCATTAGAGTTTATAACTTTCTTTGTATATATTTTTTTATTTTATTTTTATGTACAGTAGATTCGAGCTGTAATTCCTTTGAGTACACATTCTTCCATTAGTTTAGTTGTAATTGTATTTAATTTTATTGTATTATTAGACATTATTTTCATTATTGTTAAGTTTGACCAGATAATTAATTGTTTAGTATGTACTATTATTGAAATCTTTTGTATTTAAATGTAACATATATTTGTATCGGTGAGTGGAAGAGAAGGCCAAATGGCCTTAATTCCACCAGGCTAAATAAATCTATTCTATTCCTTTCACGAAGAATTCAACAATCCAGAGATATGAAAATCCTTCAAGCAGTAACTTCTTAAACGAACCGTATTCCTAGCAATGCAAATGAATGGTCCGATTTGGCTGGTTTATAGAATAATAAACTTGTATCTTTCTTTTGGTAATTAAATTGCATACACCAAGTTTCATTGCGAGAAAACTAAAATTGCACCCGACAGAGCGTTGAATAAGTTCTCATAAAAATTCAGCTTTCGGGCTAATTCGTACTTATAATTATCCAATTTTGCTGGTTAACTAACCTGGCCTTATTTTTCTTAATTCATTGCTTTTTTTTTATACTGAGTTTGGTTCCAAAAAAAAACACAATTGGCTGCTAAAGCGTTAACATGCAGGCACACACACACATTTGTCATTGGTCATGTTCGGCGCCGTCTAGTAGGTAGGACCGATGAAGATTTGTGTTTTTTTAAATATATTTTCATGGAGAGGCAATCTCAATAGTTTCATTCCTTTGGAATTCGAAAAAAAGAACCTTTCCACAAGTCTAATAAGATTCCAGATGGAACTTGACGGAAGTATTTGAATAGAGAACAGCTCTCACTAAATTAAACAATCAATTGAAAAAGTCTTAACCACGACCTCAGTTTAATAATTATTTCAGATTTTAAGCTCTCTTTTCATAAAAAAACACAGGATAAAATGAGAAATGAATTATTTTGGAGAGAAATGAATGTCACCACATCTGTTGTTAAGAGGATTGAAAATCAAACTCTTGAATGGTATGGGCATGTACAAAGAATGGGAAATGGAAGACGGCCAAAAAATATATACCAATGATCACCCCCCCCCCTGGAAGAAATAAACGTGGTAGACCAAGAGGGAAATGGAAAACTTATGTCAGAGCTATAATGGACGACAGGAATTTGGAAGATGATCAGAACGATAGAAATAAATGGAAACTGAAGACGGCAAACCTATAAGTGGGGGAAAGCCGAAGAAGAAGAAAAAAACCATACAAAGAACAATTCGGCTATTGAAATCACACCCATTAAGAACAAATCTGTTTATAATCACGATACCATGATTATTGTCGAACTCTTGTTAATCAACAACAAAAGATAGATTCTAAATGAAAGAAACATATACGAATCAACAAATCCTCTCCTATAAAAGTACGCTTTAGGAAGTCAACGTTGTCGGTTTACTGGTAGGTATACCATAACATTGTTCTTCGTTAAAACATGTAAGAAATTAGGTCTTAATGACAACATACTGAAGTAAATGGCTTAATACCCTCACACGTTATTTCCAAATCCTTCGCTACCGTTAATTTGAACTCATTAACAAATAATACCTGCAATTCGATATTTTTCATCTTTAATCGCTTATACTTCAAATGTTAACTAACTAACTCACTGGCACTATCGAACCCATAGGTTCATAGCCGCGAGGACATAAGCTCTCCATACATCCCTATCCTGAGCTAATGTTTTCCAACCATCCCCTGTATAATCTATTTCCCTCAAATGTATGTTATTCTCCCACCTCATTATTGGTCATGCCACATGTCCTGCCCATCGTAGTCCACGAGACTTAACTGTTCTTATTATATCTGGCTTCCTATAAAGACCATGTAGTTCACTGTTATGTAGCCTTCTGCTGTCTGTTCATATCTCTTTGGTCCAAAAATTTTCTTAAGAACTTTCAAATTTTACTGAAGTAAATTGCATTAAACACTCTCAAAGGTTATATCCGAATCTTCGCTATCGTTAACGTGGACTCAATAGTAATATTTCTTTCACCTTTAATCGCTTATATTTGAAATTGTATTTCTCTCTATCATTTTCCTCTCACTGCTGAAAGCCCTTTCACTTTTAATTTATTCTCAAGCAACGATTTTTCATAGTATATTTTTTAAATTATGTATTAAGCTTTGTCAAATTTAATGGAGATGAACGTCATGGTTCAGAAATTAATGAGAGGATAAATAAAGATAAATTTTCATAAGTAATGCCACGAGTGATTTCCAATTTATCTAGAGGATTTGGAAATCAAGAATGGCATTTGTTAGGACTATATCCATCCATCCATAGTAATTCTGCCCGAAGGCAGGTCCTTCACTGCAATCATAGCATTTTCATGTTATGCTTGCAGCTTTACTAGGGAATTGTAGGTGTGGTAGCTTCCCGTTGCTTTCCACACCGGTGAAGGATGATGATGATGATAATGATAAGGATGATGATGGTGATGATGGCCATATGATTTCGAGGGCCGTTTGGGCCTTAAAGTTTTCCTGACATTTGTCTTATAAGTGAGGAAAAACCCCGATAAAAACCTCACCCAGAAAAACTGTCCCGACCGGGGATCGAACCCGGGCCCGCTGCGTGACAAGGTAGCACGCTACCTCGAGACCACAGCGGTGGATAGGACTATATAACGAATAAAATTAAGCTGTTTACTCACAAATCAATTAAATATAGTTATTTTAAAATATTTACATATTTAATATAAACGGCGATGTTTGAAAACAAATAAGAAATGTTTGGTTATGTTTCATTTGTTCACCCACTGCAACTTGATCACATTATTTATTTCCAAATAGGGTCGCAATATTGTAAGAACAGACCCTAGTGAAGAAAAAATAACACATCAAACTGATTATTTATAACCAACATTATAGGTTAATTTTTTTAGGAAACAATTCAGTAAAATCATTATTTATAAACACAATTAATGAACACACAATTATCAAATGTATAGTTCGAAGGAATACAGCGTTGACACTGTAATAATTGCTGGATGGGCCTCTAATTCTAATTACTCTCTATTAGGTGGGCTGCGGGCAGTAGCTCAAACAATTTCTTATGAGGTAAGATTGGCATTAATTTTACTATCTTTTATTTTTTTAGTAGGTAGTTATAACTTGATAATATTTAATGTATTTCAGGATTATCTATGGTTTATTTTTTTAACTATACCATTATTTGCTACATTCAAAGTGCTTGTTGGAGAGTCAGTCACTGCAAAATAATGCTCTGACCTGTTCAGAAAGGAGGAAAATTCTTTATTTTGGCAAATAGAACTCGTTAAATATCGAGGAGAAACACGACTGCCATTGGTTGTAAATGAAAATTGATTGAAACGTGATTGGTCATTGACTTCCATCTGGGGCATGAGTTAAATAGTAGATATAAAAATTAAACGGTGTTTTATGGGATCAGAATACAAATAAAACGTCCCTTTAATACAATAGTAAGGAGTACAATGGTATACGTTGCAGAAATATGGGAATTAAAATCCAGAACAAGACGTACATTAAATTCTGTAGAAAAGGATTGTTGGAGGGATTCAGCTGCAATTTATAGAAGAGATAAAATAAGAAATAATTTAATTAAACAAAAGATGAATGATGGATTTCACAAAAACAAAGGTATGATCGTGTAAAAATATGACAGAACACAGATTCCCAAGAAAAAAAGTAGAATGGGCGCAGATTCCCAAGAAAAAATTCACAATGGGTGCCATCTGAAAAAAAAAGACCAACATTAAACGTGGACTAATGATGATTTAAGCAGCATAAGAGAAAAAAGACAGAAATGTGGAGGGGAATGACAATAGATTAATTAATTGGGTGCAAAACATTGTGAAACTTGCTAGATAAATTTATTATTTTTTATTATTATTATTATTATTATTATTATTATTATTATTATTATTAGTAGTAGTAGTAGTAGTAGTAGTAGTAGTAGTAGTAGTAGTAGTAGTAGTAGTATTGGCGACAGAAATGGATGGATTACGGAGAAGTATGAGAATATCCAGGCTACAACATATTCGAAATACATATATCAGACAAGAAATGGATGCACAAGAAACTGTTATCGATAGGATAACAAAGAGAGCTCTACAATGGTATGGATATGTACAACGGATGCCGGAAGACCAGTGGCCTAAACAGGTGTTGGATTGGATGGTACCAGGCAGAAGGAGAAGGGGAAGAAGAGGGAATATATGATGCCATGATGAAGAGGGGTATGGAAGATGGACAGTGGGAAGATAGGAATCTCTGGAAAGCAGGAATCAAAGGCAAACTGCTGTAAAGTGGAAAGCCTGTATTAAGTATTAAGTAAATTATTATTATTAGGTTATTAAAATTAGTTTTTATTCATGGATAAAAATGTCAAGGGGCGGAGAACCCAATATGCTATTGCTAATGTTCAAATACAACTTAATAGTTACATTTCAATGACTACTGAAGAATAACAAAATTAGGTGGCATTTTTTTATTTATAGACGCCTTTTACATCTAAGGTGATACAGACCTGATATTTGTTTATTTTACATAAGACCTTTTTATTGCATATCTGGCTTAACTTGGCAAAGAGAGAGATGGAGATATAAGGGTAGATCCTTGACCGCTATCGTCCAGTTATAAGAGAAAGAACCCACCCTGTTGTCAGTTTTCGTTTTCCCCCCTTACCCTATTAACATCTGGTGAAGAAACCCCGACAACACTGGTGCGAGTGAGAGAGGTGAGCACAGCTGTCACTTTCTACAAATTTCTTGCAAATTTAAGCCAAACGAATTTTAATGATATGATGAACTGGGTCCTGGTAAAGAAATTCCAACCCAGATTTTGCATTAAAACCATGAGAAAATCTCACTAAGATTGCTCGGTACCGGATTTGAACTCGGGACCTCCCGAATTCGAGTCTCAAACGCTATCACTTGAGCCAACTCGCTAATTTAGTGGAACTTTATATCATTTCAGAACCACTTTTATGTTTACTATTTGTGTTGCATTTTTAAAAACAATCTTTGCTAAGTGACTAGTAAAATGAAAGATAAAATAAAAATTGTGCTAATCTTATTATGTAGGAAATCGTTCGAGCTACAGCACGTATGCCTCCTAATACAGATAAATAAGATCTACTTATCTTTTTATTATTTTAAAATGGTTTTACGACTTTCACTTTTTTCCTTTTCACACATAGGCCTACACGTCAATATCCAAAGGTGAAAATTTAAAATTCCCTACATCTACCGTGAAACAAACAGGAGCCACGGGGTAGAGGAAGGGATTCTACGGACCATGCAAAGGCGTTTGACTTACTGGTTGCTTTTAGAAACGTAAACAGTGATATATAATTGTAAGTTTACATGCATGATATATTTCTAAATGTAGACCTATTACTTTATATGTTTAGTGAATTTGAGGGCATGAAAGTAGCCTATTAAGGTTATTCTCATAAAAATGTTTTTATATAAATACTATATCTTCATTGATCCTACTTAATAGACATCTAGACCCAGCCGTCCACCCCTTGGGATACCTCGGTCGTCATGACCATACTCCCAAGTCCTAGTTCTAGTCCTCCCTATCCTATGTTCGCGTCCACGTTCAAGTTCACGGTCCTTAAACCAACACCCCAGGGAGAGAGTGTTGGAGTTTGCAGTTCTGGGAATTTCTGAGCTACATAGTACATCAGGTCGCTCAATCCTGACGACCCCACAGTTGGTCCACGGGCTCCATGAGCCTAGCCGGGAGGACTGCTGTCGCAGATCCACCGACCATTCCCCTGTTCTGCCTCCAGGGACGCGTCCTGCAGCCGTTGTGAGACCGGCTAGGGCTACAAGCCCAACAGTGTGAGACTTTTAGTACATCCAGGTGCTCATCTCCTGGCGACCCCACAGTTTGTCGACGGGCCCGTAGGCCGAGCCAGGAACCAGTACAGTAGCTCCCCTCTGGACTGGTCCGAGCCGAGCCCTGGTGTGCCCCCAGGGACGCCTTCTGCAGCTGTTGTGGGCCAGCACGGAGCTCGCAAGCTCCAACAGATGAGCAACTAGTACGACAAGGCGCTCAACTCTTGCCTACCCCACTAATGGTTCACGAGTCCCTTGGACTTAACCGGGAGGACTGTCTAGCAGATCCACCGATCTTTCCCCCAGTGCACCACCTGGGGACGTGTTTGGTTGCTGAAGTGGGTCCAGCCTGAGCATTAGTAGGCCTACGTCAGGTCGCTCAACTCCTGACGACCTCACAGATTGTCCTTGGGTCACTCGGTTCCAGAGTCGGCGCTAAGTCCCAAAAGCCATAAAAAGACCGCGCTTCCTCCTTTCTCGAGCTTATCGACCTGGTGGTAATTCCCAGCATTACGCCCGGTATTGTCCCAACCAGCCCGTTCGCAAGACTAAGCCTAGTCGTGCCGCTGCTGTGAGTCAGCCCACTGAGCAATGTAGGCATCCAGGGAGCTCATCGCCCATGGTGCCCCCACAAAGGTCCTCGGGATTAACCAAGAGGCCCCCACAAAGGTCCTCGGGATTAACCAAGAGAAGGGAGCTTCTTATCTCCACAATCTCCCACCGCCTCGCCACGACGGCCGCTGCTCCCGCTGTGGGCCGGGACATTTGAGCTTTAGTACAACAAGGCGCTCGTCTCCTGTTGACCCCACTCATGGTCCGCGAGTCCATCGGACTTGGAAGGGAGGACTGACTAGCAGATCCACCGACCTTTTCCCCACTACGCCACCGAGGGGACGCGTTTTGCTGCTGGAGTGGGCGCGGCACGAGCTATATAGTACGTCAGGTCGCTCGAGTCCTGACGACCCCACAAATGGCCCGCGGGTCCGGTCTGGACCTAGCCGGGAGGAATGCAAGCAAACCACCGACCGTTCCACTATCCGCCACCCGGGGACGCGCCCTGTTGCTGTTGTGAGCACAGCTGGGGCCCGACGGACCCCAGGGCCTACTTAGTAGACACCAAAACACACACACACACATATACAGAGAGAATCTCCCGATCTACGGCTGGGCTAGCGGGAGAAGCAGATGAGGCCGCTGAATCCTTACTCCGCGTCAAGCAGCATAGCAACTGCACGGCTCACTGAGTCATAAACTCGCGCCGCCGCCGAGATATTGAAACTTAACTGCCTGGCGAGGCAGTTGTGTCTCATTCTTGTAAGGTGAAACACGCGTTGAGTATTCTCGTATTAGTGGTCTTAGTTCATAGATCTTATACCTCGATCTGTGTTTACAGTACATCATAGGGTATTTATGTATGACAATTATAGGATAAAGATTAGAACATAGAGGCCTATACCAACAAAATACCTAAGGCGACTTGCACAAAAAACTGGTGTTTCGAAGGCGTCGGCATTGCGAGCTACGAAACTTTTACGTTTGAAACCACACAGAATAACTGTAATGCATGGACTTCAGGCACGTGATCCTGAGATGCGGTTACGTTTTCAACATCTCCTGTCATAAGGTATGCAACTAATTTTCGCTATTTTCATGGTCATGCACGAACCAAGTGAAAGAGCCGTGCAGTTGCTCTGCCCCTTACGCGGAATGAGGACTCAGCGGCCGCATGTGCTTTTCCGCTAGCCCGGCCGTAAGTCGGGAGATCCTCTCTGTATAAGTTACTGTATCAGTGAATGTGTGTGTGTTAACGCTCTAGTCGCTGCATATTTACGGAACCAAACTCGTGTACAGCAGGCAATTAAAAAACGTACAGTTGAGTTTGTTAACCAACAAATAAGGGCCAATAGGAGGAGGAAAAAAATAATAAAAATCGCTCTAGTGGCAATTTTAGAGTTTTTGTAAAGGAACTCGTTATATGCCATCAAAATAATTAAAGAAGGTATTCTCAAAAAAAAAAATCAGAGAAATCCAGTCATCAGAATTTTACTTGAAAGGCGAAATTAAAAATGCTCTACAGATTGTCATATTTGTTTTTTTCACTTCTCGCCTGGAAAAAATTAGAAATAAAGAAATTAGAAAATGTATGAATACAGAAAATATAATGGATGAGATTGCACACAGGAGGCTAATATGGTATGGACACGTAAGAAGAATGCAGGATCGAAGACTACCAAAGGCCGTCTATGCATGGAAAATTGAAATAGTGAACAGAAAAGGAAGACCAAGAACAACCTGGAAGAACAACATTCAAAATTCAACGAGGAAATTTGGTGTAACAGATGAAGACACAGAGGACAGAGAACGATGGGGAACTTTAATTAAGGGAGATTTGTGAATGTCTGTTGCAAAATGATAGTCTATAAGTCCGTAGTTTTATATATATATATTTTTTAATTCATGTTAATTGCTAAGATTGGGTGGAGAAAACCCTCAATGATGAGGAAAATTCTCAGAATGAATGAACTATGAAACTATAAGTTTATATAGGCCTATATATAATTTATTTGACAAAATAAATGTGTTCCGTAAACTAGCAAAAACGGAGATAAATAATTATTTGATTTAGGGAACGGGTATAGTTTACGGAGTTCCTTCGTAACGGATTCTTTTTATCCTACAGTTAATACGATTTTTTTTCTTTCTGTCTACCTTTGTTAACACGTAAATACATAATACAGATAAGACAACCACAAACACCCATACTCTGATGTAATGTGGAAATTCTCTTTGGAGAAAAATTTTCATGTCCAAGACGGCTCATGATCTGTAGCCAGGAACGCTGGCCACAACACCACGAGACCGTATTAAAATAGTAATATACTGTTATTAGTAGCTGTTTGATAAAACGATGGCTTATGCACACATGTGTTAAGTACAATTTTTCGGTCAAATTGTATTTTCTTAGGTGTATCTTTATTGTGCACAAATGTGGTAACTGAATATACAAGTTTCCTGCAGTTCTGTGGTGGCAATATGTTGTATTTAACATTGTGTAATTGGGTATTGAAAATGATTATGCATTTTTTTCAAAACTATGAAATTAGTACAGTAAAAGCTCCCTATTCGCGGGGGATATGTTCCGCAAATGTGCCGCGAATACAGAAATCACGAATATAGAATGGTAATTTATGTGGGTGTATAGAGAATACGTTTCAAGGTTCCGAAATGAAATAAAAATTATCAAAATAACATCAATTGATGAGAGATTTTGAACCATTTCTATTACTACTGTCAGGCTTAGGTAAGGGGCTTAAAGAACTTAGTGTTTCTTGTTTTGCCGCTTTTATAAGGTTTTTTCAAATTAGATTGATATTTATCTGTGAATTCAGAGATATAATTCCTTATTTGTCTTCGAATTTCTTGATGAATCGTACAGTTTATTCATTAACATTGAAACAGCGTGATATATATGCTAACGACTCGCCAACAGGAAAACGGCCAAACATTTATATTTTTACTCTAAACGGCAACACTATTTTTTTTTCCGCTTCGAAACTAATTTTCTTTCCTTTTACTCGACATTATAAATTGGCAACAATGCAGAAGAGACGTGTTATTCAATTAAAATTATTGCAATGAATGACAAGTTGAAACAATGAAACACCGATTGTGGCAAGGGCGGCATTTATCAACGGACATAGCGGTACGTGAACTACGGCGGCGGTGACTTTAAAGAACGAACTTAAGGTTTAGTGACAATAAGGCTTGTTTTACTTTGATATTACTTTGTACATTTGGTTTGAATTGTTCCTTGTAAAAGTTGCCTTGGCACGTGCCTGCAGTAAAAAAAAAAAAGTTGTCAATCGTTAATAAAGGGTACTAATCCTTCTAATATACCGACTGGATCCGCGAATAAATAAATTTTTAGCCGGGAATACAGGAACTGTGTCGCAATTTTTTAACCCGCGAATAAGGGAACCGTGAATAAGGAGGTTTACTGTACTTACAACATGTGTTGCACTAAGCCGAATATAATTACATAATAACATTTTTGTATGAACCGACACTTTCCTAAGGGTTTCACGACCAAGAAAATTTGGGTAGCACTGTATGAGAGTATTTCACATTGAGCATTCTAAGTTTAAACCGACAGTCATTTCGTCAACTTTTCACTTTTATGACTGTGTAAGTCAAAATAACCATTTTCGTTGGTAATTACAGAATACAAGAATTAGGAAAGTTTCTTCCTACCATTCTACACGTTTATATCTAAAATTTACGATGTCCACACAACATAAAATACAATACTTGCTCTTGACAGCTTCCTGCTGAAGTAGAAATTGTCTCCTTTAAATTATTATTTACGTTTTTAATACTTATGTTATTTTTTAATCTTCAGCACATAAGTCACCAGCCAATTCCGAAAAAAAAATAGAGCACAAACATGAAGAAGCCTGACTATACAATATATTTTACCGAGCGATTTATTTGGATCAGACGATAGTGTTTGAGATTAGTATTCAGCAGTTCTCTGGTTCAAGCCCAAATGCTGATTAACCTGTATTTTTTTCCTGGTTTCCCTCAGTCGTCAAGAAAAAATAATTTTATCAATCAAAATTTCACCAACAAAGGTAACTATATAACGCCAGTTTAAGCTATGCATTATACAGGGGAAAACTGGCGTAATACAGTTACCTCTGTTGGTGAAATTGACATTAACGGCCGGTTTCACCAACAGAGGTAACTGCATTACGCCAGTTTCCCCGTGTATAACGCAAAGCTTAAACTGACGTAATACAGTTACCTCTGTTGGTGCAACCGGCCCTAAGACTCAGAAATACATCACTACATTTATTTCGTTGGGCCCGAAAAGCCTGGGGCCCAACGTGAGCCTTGGGGAGCCATAAATGAGCAGAAAATATGGACATTTTTACCAAAAATGCTACGTAATATTGTTGTCAGGGTTATGTTACAGAAAAATAACTATTTTTACACGCTTTACATTAGCTTGACCTGTATCTATCTATCTATCTATCTATCTATCTATCTATCTATCTATCTATCTATCTATCTATCTGTCTATCTGTCTATCTGCATTCAACTATCTGTCTATCTATCTATCTATCTATGTAACGGAATCTTTCAACGCGATTTTCACCCACTTCAAATAATTGGATCAACTTGAAACTTTGGATATTTGTAAAGGACCCGTGACAATACAATAATTTCATATTTTGTTTCTAAAATCCTGGCCAGAATCATCAGGAAAAAATGAAAACTGCTATAATAGGTTGCGGACTTGTCGACTTTTTAGTTAATCGATGTAAGAGCTCAGTTGGTAGAGCGGTGAACTCTAGTAGTATATAATTTCAGTAATCCATAGGTCGCTGGTTCAAATTCGGCTGGGAGGATTTTATTTTAGAAGAGTATTACTTATAGCTCATACTACAATAGTATCAAATTTAAAGATATTTACATTTTTATCTTATTCTGTAAAATATTAAAACTAAAAGGTAAAAAATAAATAATAGTTTTAAAAAACTAAAACAACATGCTTTATTAGAAAACCGAACTAAAAAATGAAAAATAATTTTATTTTTCAACACGCTTGGGATAAAATTAAAGTGGTCAACAAAAAATCATCTTCAACACATTTAGAATAAAACTAGAGTTATCAACAAAAAGAAAATAATTTTACCATCAAAAGCATGGGGCGCTTTTTATGATTTTTACATTTTCTTCTTAGAGACTTTACTTCTACCAATATCTGTTTATTATCAAATATATTAATTCATACAGAGCACCCCACACTTTTGATGGGAAATTTTTTTTCTTTTTGTTGATAACTCTAGTTTTATTCTTTATGTGTTGGAGATAATTGTTAATTGTGTGATTTTTTTTGTTGACCACTTTAATTTTATCCCAAGCGTGTTGGAAATTGAAATTATTTTTCATTTTTTAGTTCGGTTTTCTAATAAAGCGTGTTGTTTTAGTTTTTTAAAACTATTATTTATTTACCTTCATAACGGTGAAAACTGCATGTTTTTAAGTGTTGTATGTAGAGAGATAACTTTATTTTCTAATTAAAAACCGACTATTGCAATAGGTACATTGTATCTTATACAGTAACGTGTTCCCACCTCAAGTATTGGATAGTCTAAAAAGGAAGGAGGTTAAGGATCCCACATTTCTAGACAATCGGCGTAAGTTGTCAGTCCTAAGTGACGAACGCCTTTACACCTATAAATAGATAAAAATAATAGCAGATGGACGGAGAGTAATTGGCATGCTGAACTCAATATTAAGGAGTAAAAACATCCTTTACAGAACTAGGAAATATATTTATAAGGTCGTTGTAGAAAGTATTATGTTATATGGAACAGACACATGAACAATTAAAAGATGTCAAACTAACAAATTATTAATAAACAGAGATGGATTACTGATTGAGATAACCGCGGAAGTCCAGATTAGAAAAAAAAATAGAAAAAAATATTAAAGTTGAAAGAAATGTATTACAGGTAACACTGGGCAACGAATAAAAACTTCTTTTTTTTTTGTCTCAGAAAGAAAAATATGTGATTCTGATAGTATTTTTTCTCCTGAAATTTCTCTCCATCACGCAAGGTCTCAAAGAGACAGGAATTTATAATTTTAATATTTTCTACATTCGTAACTAAACAATATTCGAACATTCGGACTCACTTATAAAGTAAGAAATTACGATTTTCTGCTATATTTCGCCTGTGGAGCATCCCTCTTGTTTGTCCAACAAGAATCAGTCAGTATATTAGGATTCCATTTGCCTTGATATATATTTTCCATAGCTGAAATCTCCTGAGTTAGCTCATTTGGATTTATTTTACAATGGACAAATGGACCAAAAAATGTTTATTAAAAATAATTATTTAAATCCATTAATTGAAATTGAAATAAAAAACTCTGGGTTATGGAGAAATTTCGAATACATATTTGAAAACACGATAAAAAACTGCATTAAGTACAACTATTGGTAGTCATGAGACAAAAATCATGTTGACCAGTGTAATTGATGAGTGACGATTAAAATGGTATGGTTTATATCAAGAGGATGACATCTGATAGAATCACTCTTGGAGTGGAAAATAGATAGGAAAAGAAGAAAGGGAAGTCCTAAACAAGGTTGTAAGGTTGGATGGACGGTGTGAGAACAAGTATGAGCGAAATGGGACTTACAGATGAGATGTTCAAGACCGCTACAACTGGAGAAGACGGATTTGTTGAGGGTGATGGAAAAACCACTGTACTGTGGATAAATTAAAATATATATAGCTGACTTATCTAAATAGTCCTAATCCAATTTACCCAAACTCTAATCCAACATAACCAAATGTATCGAAACATAAAGGAATGCGTTAACGAAGTAGGATATTACAATGAACGACTCGTTAGATGTCGCAATAAATACCTCAACGTAGCTAGTATGTATTTATACTATTCGATACAGTTTCTAACTTGTACCCGTATAGTTTCTAATCTGTAGAATGTTCTAACATCTTCTTCTTCTTCTTCGTCACGGTTCAGGTATTTTGCTAGCCTGTTCCGGCTCCAAATTGCTGCTATTTCCATATTTTCTTTGCCCAAACTTCTTCTTCCTCGTGGTGATTTTGGCATTCTGTTCTCAGTCAACCTTGCTAAGTGTTCTTTCCAGTTTGTGATTAATTTCTCTACTTTTAGTTTTTGTCTTATTTCAGTGTTGTGTTTTTGTCTGTTCTTTGATATAGTACTATTGGTCTGAGGAATTTCATTTCAGCAGTTTGAATTCTGGCAGATTGTTGTGTTGTCACTGTCCATGTTTCGGACCCATAAGTAATAATAGGAACTGCCATTGCCTTGTATAGTTTCATTATAGAGTCTTTTCTGGCTTTATTTTTCAAAGTTCTTCTTGGTATTCCTGTTATATAATTAAAATTGTTTAGTTTGTCATTTATATCTGTTTCCGTTATGTATAATATTTCGCAACCCAGGAACTTGTTACACTGGTTTATTTTATAATATGATCTTTGTCCGAACTAGTTGATCACCCTTGAAGGCCATGTTCTAACATACATAGTGTATAATTTACCTAACAATAGCCAAAAAATCCTGCATACTGCTAGAGTACTGTATGTTTATATTTCAATTATTTATCCTGAAAACAATGCTTTCAGTTATATTACATGGATGCGAAACATGTACTCTTACTTTAAGGGAGGAAAGAAGATTACGAGTATTCGAGAACAAAGTTCTTAGGAAAATTTTTGGGCCAAGAAGAGATAAACAGACAGGTGAATGGAGAAAACTGTATAATAGCGAGATACATGGTATGTATAGATGTATAGGAAGCCAGATATAATAAGAACAGTTAAGTCTCGTACACTGCATTGGGCAGGACATGTGGCACGTATGGGGGATTTAAAGAGGTGCATGGAAGCTTCTGGTAGAAAAACCTGAGGGAAAATGCCCAGTTGGTAGACCAAGAATGAGGTAGGAGAATAACATTATCCATGATTTACGGGAAGTAGATTATACAGGGGATGATTGGAAAACATTAGTTCAGGATAGGGATGTATGGAGAGTTTACGATCGCCATAAGAGCCAGTGAGTTATATCTTATCCGCTCTTAGAGTGATTCTAACATAAACAAATGCCAATTGTATCCTTCCACCACTCGCGCCACAATTACTGTCACATTGACAGAGAGCACGTGTGAAGTATATAAGACATGTAATCGTTGAATGGGGTACATCACAAGAAAGCTAGTGAGATGTTTCACTGAACTTATGAAATACATTTAAAATAACTGTTTTTGATCACAGTCAAACGTTTGCCAGACTTGTGTTTTAAAAATTTAGATGACAACACAGCAACAGAAAACTCGACACCTTTAGCCATTTTGTTTTGCATCAAAATCGACTGAAGCATGACTCAAATCGACACATTTAGCCATTTTGTTTTGCATCAAAATCGACTGAAGCATGACTAAAATGCATCATCCATACATAATAAACTGCTTTAGGTTGTAATTATTGATTTGGTATATTTTAGAATATTCTCTATGATTTGAATAGTATTATTTTCATTCATGAAGATTAACAAGTATATTCAGAGAACATATTTTTTATTTAATGAAGGGAACTTACTGCTTCTACATCGTACGTCGGTGTCCATAACCAATGAAAAGCGAGCAGGTCACATGGTTTTGTTTTGATGAGGATCACTTTAAGAGCGGACAGCCTTTAATCAGTTACCCTTAAAAATGTCGACAAATTTTCATCATTCTTTATATATAAAATAATTATTTACGAATCATAACAAAAAATGGTCTGTAAGTACCAGAACTTGGTTAATTAAAATATGTGTATGTTATGATTATAAGAATTAAACCCTTGCAAGACCAAACAAGTGTTACCACCCAGGGTGGTGGAAGATATCAGCGAGTTGGAGCCACCCAGAAGCAAGAGTTTCGCAGCGTGGTACGACACCTCCAGCTGGGCCCGGGTCCGCTACATTACTTACCGGTGTCCAGACTTCCCTGCTAACTTTATTATTTCATTAATTATTCAGGGATGACCATTATAAATATAATATTAATTGGTGTGATGACTGCACCAGTATCATGTTAACAATTGTATATTCAAGTACTTGTGTGTGAATGGGGAGGGGTGATAATTTAAGTTTTATTTGTGGGATAAATTTTAATTGTAATAGTATATTACGATGCGAGGTTGGGAAGTGGTTTTTACCGAATCGCTATCGCTCGGTTTTTAATTTCCGATATTCTGTAAAACACTTCACAAACGTGCGTTGTACATTATTTTTTGCGCGATGGTGTTTTCAAAATAATAAATAATAGTAAAATAATAACATCTTTGTTGGAAATATTTGCGTTCATTATAAACAATTGACTAACGTTAACAGTGTGGGCAATGTTTATTAGTTGAAACAACAGGAGGCCGTGAGACAAATTTAGTGATAACATGGCGGAAAGTACGTATTTATTGTTTTGTATTTTTCAAATAAAGTTCAGTTCATTTAAAATGCAGTTACGTATAATGTATATTAACATAACATTTTTGGATATTTTTTGTATATACATTGTAAGTAGTAGATATAGAGGGCTGTGGTTTTACTTCCCACACGCGTGTTTGAAATATGTGACATTACAATATAGTTATTTTTATTACAGTGTAGTTATTTAGGTTGGGAATCCCGATGTAGGAAGTTGAACTTTCAATCATGGTCGCCATTGCTGTAAGTACGACAAAACGCACTATTATAAATAATAATTGTATTGTATTTATAACATGTAATCGTTTATGTTTATTGTAACTTGGATGTAAAACTATTCTTTTGTATTTTTTAAAAACCTGGTTGAGCGGTAGACAAGGCTTTAAGGCCTTAACTCTGCCAGGTAAAATAAAGCTATTATTATTAAATAAATCTATTATTATTACGCAAAAAAAGATCAAGTCGCACTACGACGAGATATCTTTATAGACAGACGCATATAATATTATGAGAGAGATGGAGAGAATATTTTACAGGGCCTACCTCTATTTTTATGTGTGAGCGTAAATGTGTATGGGTATAATATATATATATATATATATATATATATATACACACTGCTCAAAAAAATTAGGGGATATTGTAGAATTACCTATTAAGACTATGTTTTTTTTTGGAATAGTATTAGATGCAATAACTTTCTATCACTCCAGGATAATGTAAACAAGAGTTTGAAGTTGTTACGTAACCTCGGTACCACACCAAAGGGCAGTGTCTGTACTGTTGATGTGAAAGGGTGGTGTGGGGGTGAATGTTTTGTTGCTGTTTTTAAATCCAGTCCAGTTTTCAGTTAGTGAATGACTTGCCTTAGGGACAGTAATGCCTCGACAACGTGATTTACCTGAACCAATGGCTTGGAGGGTCATAGGAAGGATGGAAGCTGGACAGACACAACAAGAGGTGGCACAAGCCATTGGGGTGTCTCAAAGCGTGATTTCCAGACTTTGGAATCGTTTTCAAAGAACAGATACTGTTCACAGAAGAGCCGGACAAGGTCGACCACGGGCAACAACAGCAAGGGATGACATTTACCTCATGTTAACAGCCCGTCGGAATAGACAGCAGAATGCAACTCAACTGCGAAATACACTTCAAACAGCAACATGACGCAGGGTGTCAACTCAAACTGTCCGCAATCGACTGCATGGAAGTGGTCTCTATGCCCGTAGGCCCATGGTGTGTACCAGGTTAACTCCACAAACCGTAGAGATCGCAGAAACTGGGCGGAGGCATGCCGAATGGAGATCAGTTCTTTTTTCTGATGAGTCGCGATTCAACGTGGAATGTGATAGTCGGCGTGTATTCATCTGGAGGGAAAAAGGGACACGAAACAATCCAGCTTTTGTACGTGAAAGATCCCCATATGGTGGCAGTGGATTTATAGTGTGGGCAGGAGTCAGTAGTGGTGGACGTACGGACCTCTACGTCATCCAAGGTGGTACTTTGACTGCGGTAAGGTATAGGGATGAAATTATCCGACCTTTTGTCGTGCCTTATGCTGGTGCCATAGGTGATTCTTTTCTTTTTATGGACGATAATGCACGACCCCACAGACCTGGCTTGGTGGACGACATGCTGGAAGTTGAGGGTATCGAGCGTATGCAATGGCCAGCTTCCTCCCCGGACTTAAATCCGATTGAGCATATGTGGGATACATTAGGCAGGCGCATTGCAGGCAGACCAGCACCTCCCACAACTGTTCCAGAGCTGCATATTGCTCTTATGGAAGAGTGGCCACGTATCTCCCAAGAACTCATTGCTAACCTCATTGCATCAATGCCACACATGTGTGAGGCAGTGCTGGCCATTCGAGGAGACCATACACCATACTAAAGAAACATTTTCACCTATGTTAATGCTGCTTTGTTTGTTTGCCATATTCCTAATCAGGATCTCTTTGACATCTGGTGTGGTACGGAGGTTACGTAATGACTTCAAACTCTTGTTTACATTCTTTTGGAGTAATAGAAAGTGATTGCATCTAATACTGTTCCTAAAAACAGAGTCTTAATAGGTTATTCTACAATATCCCCTAATTTTTTTGAGCAGTGTATGTTGTTGCGAATAAAGCATAGCCATTTTGCAAATAGAACCTTGTTTAAAAGCAAATTAATATAAAAAACAGTAAAAATAAGGTTATACAAAACACACATTAGACCAGTAGTTACATATGCTAGTGAAACACGTTCCTAAAAGAAACAATAACACAGAAATTTTTAATTTTTGAATATTTTAAAATGGATATTTGGGCCATATAGAGGAAATGATAACTGTTGGAGAATCAAAAGAAATAACGAATTAAATAAATTAATAAAAAAATCAGAATATAGGTAAACCATATAAGATCACTCAGAATTGGTTGGCTGGGACATCTAATAAGAATGGATGATCAGAGATTGGTTAAGAAACTCTATAAATGGAAACCTATAGGAGACAGAGCAGTTGGAAGACCGAAAATAAGATGGGAGGATGGCACAATGAACGATCTAAAGAGAAAATAAAAAATGACTAACTTGAATATGGCAAGAGACAGATTGGCATGGAGGTCTGTTTAGAAGGCCAAAACTTTCACCTTTGAAGTTGTCGCGCCTTAGGATGATGATGATGTTGTTGTTGTCTAATGTGCTGCATCTAACACTGTAGTCATTAGCAGTCTTGCTCTTCAATACTTTGACTTCTTAGAATCTTCATGTTTGACAGATATACTGTTTTTGTTCACCTCTGTGGTCTCGAAGTAGCGTGCTGCCTTGTCATACAGCGGCCCGAGTTCGAGTCTCGATCGGCACAAGTTCCTGGGTTTTTTCTCACCTATAAGACAAATGTCAATAAACGTTAGAGCCCAACTGGTCCCCGAACATCATCTGGCCATCATTATCATATCCATCTCATCAGATTAAGTTTAAGATTAATGCCTCTCCTGGCGCATCATTACAGTCATCATCATCTATCTCTATCATAGGGCCAGCGTAACACCGCCTGCTAGGAGCCGCAAACTCAGAACTGGGCTATAATACGCCGCACATACGGAAAAATGCATGATCTAGCAGGACAAAAATAATGACATCACTCCTATAAGACATATTTTCACGAAACTTCACACAGTTGTTAACCATTGCATTTTATATACGTATAAAAACTCGCATTACTTTTGTTTGAAAAAAAAAATCCCTTATAGGAGGGTGAAATTTTATAAAATATACAATTTCTCTCCTATTAGACATATTTTCAAGAATCTTCACAATTTTATTAACCATTGCATTTTCTGTATGTATATAAAATATCATTACTTTTTTTTTAAAAAAACCACCCCTTACAGGAGGGTGAAATTTTATTAAATTTACAATTGCTCTCCTATTAGACATATTTTCACGAAAATAAACATTTGTTAATCATAGAATTTTCTGCGTATAGAAACTCTCAGTACGTTTGTACGAATAAATCACCCCTTACAGAAGGGTGATATTTTATAAAATTTACAATTGCTCTCCAATTAGACATATTTTCACGAAAATCAACATTTGTTAATCATTGCATTTTCTGCGTATAGAAACTCTCAGTACGTTTGTACGAATAAACCACCCCTTACAGGACGGTGATATTTTATAAAATTTACAACTGCTCTCCTATTAGATATATTTTCACGAAAATTCAACATTTGTTAACCACTGCATTTTTTGCATGTATAGAAACTCTCATTACTTTTGTTTGATTAAAAAATCACCCCTTATAGGAGGGTTAAATTTTAAAAATTTACAATTGTTCTCCTATTACACATGTTTTCACGAAACTTCACAAATTTGTTAACAAATGCATTTTCTGCATGTATAGAAACTCTCATTAACTTTTGTTTGATTAAAAAATCACCCCTTTCAGGAGGGTGAAATTTTATAAAATTTATATTTGCTCTCCTATTGGACATATTTGCACGAAACTAGAAATTTTACCAATTTATAAATAATATTTATGTCACTTAAGTCACCCGGAATACTTTCTAATACCTCATCTTGTACAAGTACTAATAATTGCACTGTATGATATAAAATATCTTTTAGAGGAACCTCAGCTCCGCTGTCTGTTATCAGGATAACACTGTTGTCTACTTGTGAAATTATATTATATGGTGGATATATATTGGCATCTCATGCCTTTGCTGCAGTCTGAATATTTGTATAATCATATTTTCCCAACCCTAAATCAACAATAAGCTTCTTCTGATGTATAGGAATTCAAAGTCTGGATAGAGCATGGCTCTTCACTATTTTAGCAGATTTTTCCACTCTTCCTTAGACACTTCTGAGTAGCATAAATAATTTTATCTGGAGATATGTATGACAGTGGTGGAGTTCTTGTCTTCGTTCTCTCCGAACATTCACTAAACGTTTTCTTGGTCTTCCTGGTTTTTCCTGAATCCTGTCAATTAATATATGTAGGTTTATATCTGTGTGTAACCACTGATAGCTTTTCTTTGTAAATTTTTCACTTCTACTTCGAAATTAGGATTGATGTAAACGCACTCACCTTACGTTTCAAACATTTTTCTATCTCAGAACGACACTTATTTACTCTAAATATCTCTAAAATATAATAAAAATCTCTTGAGAACACTTAGTAGTGGATCATTTAAAAAATTGGTTGTCTTTAAGTAGTAAAAATTATTCATATTTTGTGATTTTCACACTGTCCTCCGAATTACTAGTATGAATGCAAACACGACCACCTGTAAAGAAATAGCTCTATTTAAGAAAATGATTAATAGTGATATCTAATTTTTTTGTATAATAATCTAAATGAGTGTAGAAAACATCGTAACATAGAAAGAAAAGACGGACCAGGATAGACTTTTTTGTAACCCTTGTCAAATCTTATTCTTTGATTGTAATTTTACGTAATTGCAATACTTTATAAAATGTTTCATAAATTAACAAATAATTAATACAATTAAAAATAATAATTAGTATATTATGAAAGAGCATACTCTCTGCTACAGATTCCATGCGAAAAAGTCACTCACACGACGAAATAACACGAATACTGCGAAGAAATAACCAGGGGTAAATCTTTCAAGGACTCTGCGCACATGGCGTTCTGAACGATAACTTTCGTTGGCTGTAGCGAGGATACCATGGACAGCATAATCAAAACAAGCATACCGTTTAAAACGTTGATTCATATAGCATATCTTTCACTACCTTTTCACATTTAGTAGTAAGTTCAAAAAAAATAATTTTGTCCAGCTAGATCGTGCATTTTTCCGATGCGAGGAAATAATACCAGGAATGTCGTAATGATAAAATGGTAGTATTTAATATAAAAAAAACTTTACTGTTTTTAATCATGGAATAGAAACAGGCATGAATGGTCAAATACTATCGTATGCATTGTTATTATAAATGTATGTATTTTTCCGAAAATAAAATATTGCGATACAAATGTTTTTAAGTGTATTACAACAAAAGTCCGTCGTCACATCAAAACTGCGAAAATTAAGTAAATTCCTCAGCAGACCTAATTTATAGTCCGATTTGGCTGTTTACGGAATATATCTTTCTTTTGTAAATTCAATCATTGGTATCCAGCTGAGTTGTGAGAAAACAAACATGGCGGCCGATAGAGCGATTTCTAAATTGATGCTTTCAGGTAAACCTCAACTCGTTGATTTTTAAGAATATCTTTCTAGTTTTATTTCAATATCATATATCGTCAATACTAATAAAATTCATTGTTAAAACCGTTGAGGTGGAGAGTCATAAAATAAAATAAGTTAAAATATACCTTCTTAGGTAAAAGGGCAACCGCTGAAAAGTGGAAAGACCCTCAATCGGAGGTAAAATTCGTCGTCCTCAACTTATAAAATATGCAATCTTCATGCCTGTAGGTCTTTCAGAACATCCGTTCCATCTTCAGCAGGTCCCTCTTCGCTACAACATCCAGTATGATGGTCGATGCTGCTGAAGATGGAACGGATGTTCTGAAAGACCTACAGGCATAAAGATTACATATTTTATAAGTTGAAGACGACGGATTTTACCTAAGAAGGTATATTTTAACTTATTTTATTTGATCATATATCGTGTTTCGTTGAGGGGAAAAAATGAACCTGACTCCTAATGGCCCGATTTTTCTGGTTAACGAACTCGATCTTAACACAATTAGAGAGAAAAATGCGCACCTGTCCCAGGATTTGAATCCAATATCTCCAGTTTTATGCGCTGGCGTTCTAATACCTTTGAACTACTTAGGCGCACCTTCCGTAGCAAGCACAGTTTCTCCTTCCTTTAATCCCTAGTCCCCTATAAGCAGTGAAACTTGTGTTCACAAGAATTAATGGGAGTGCTTCTACTACGACAAGCCATTGTGAAGGGATTACTCTGAAAAATCCGCTTATCACGAACTTTACACCGCTGTCGTCTCGAGGTAGCGTGCTACCTTGTTACGCAGCGGGCTCGAGTTCGATTCCCTGTCGGGACAGGCTCCTGGGTGAGGTTTCTTCCAGAGGTTTTCCTCACGTGTAAGGCAAATTTCAGGAAGCTTAGTGCCCAACGGTCCCCGAAAATCATCCGGCCATCAACATCATCCTTATCATTATCATCATTCACCGATGTGCAAAGCAACGGGAAGTTACTACACCTATAATTCCCTAGTAAAGTTGCAAAAAATAGCATGAAAATGCTATGATTGCTGTGAATGATCTGCCCTCGGGCAGAACACTATAGATAGATAGATAGATAGACAGATAGATAGATAGATAGATAGATAGATAGATAGATAGATAGATAGATAGATAGATAGATAGATAGATAGATAGATAGATAGATAGATAGATAGATAGATAGATAGATAAATAGATAGATAAATAGATAGATTGATAGATAGATAGATAGATAGATAGATAGATAGATTAGATAGATAGATAGATAGATAGATAGATAGATATGGAAATTAATGTTTCAGACACGACATCCGTAGTCAATGCTTAACATAACTAGAGGGAAAAAATGCACCTGATCCGGTATACTCGTATTTCTCTCTCTAGTTATGCTAACTACTACCTACAGACGATTTGTCTGCAAAACATTAATTTCCATATAAGGTTAGAGAAAATAACTTATAGAGAAAATAAAGATATAGAAAATAAAGTAAATACATTTCAGGCTATTTGTGGAACCATAAAAAGAACCTTAGTTCGGAAAACAAGGAAATATATGAAACTTAAATTACTCGTATATAAAACAATGGCGGTTCCTTTGTTGTTGTATGGAAGTGAAAATTGGATAATGAAATCAAGGGATAAAAGCAGGATACAGACTGCGGAAATGCTATTTTTACGTAATGTGAAAGGATGCACAAGAGCGGATAGAATAAGGAATGAAACTATACGAGAAGAATTAAATATATATAAAATTGAAGATAAAATCAGCGAAAATAATAACTTAAATTATGTTATTTAATAATTAATTAATATATATATTCACTTATTTATGTGATTATAGTAAATATATTTATTATTAGTACGTATTTAATTGTATGAAATGGACAGAACACTTAATGAGAATGAACAACGAAAGAATATACAATGTTAATAGTAATTTTCCCTTTAATTTTTTTAATCCCTCTTTGTTTTATAATGAACTATTGATTTATTCCTGTATAATCCCAGAGGAACAAGAGATGTTGGCCGACCACGTAGAAGATGGACTCCACTTTTAACTTCGCCGGAACAGGCTGCATAGCCTAAACCTTGTAGTAGAAGAAGAAGAGGTTAGTGATTAGCGGTTGGAAGCATCATACCTTTGTGCAGAGCTAAGGAGCTTGCGATGTTTCGGGTCCACTTGGGTATGGACGAGAAAAAATTACGAGTATTAGAGAATAAAGTGGTCCCGCGCCGTAGCCGAGCGGTTAAGGTAGGAAGCCTTGGCGCAGAGCTACGGGACTTGCGCTGGTTCGAGTCTCCATGGGGGAAGAAATTTTCTCATGGTATTTCGGCCAGTATGGGACCGGTGCCCACCCAGCATCGTGAGGCAATTGGGTAGCTACAATAAGTAGCGGCTCCAGGTTGAGGAAACCAGCTATAACGGCTGGGGGACTCGACATGCTAACCACATGTCATCCCTACACTGGCTGTTGATCATCTACCTCTGTGATTGACACATGTGGATGTGAGGCCAGCAGCCGGCTGGTAGGCTAAGGGCCTTGTAGGCCTGTCGCGCCAGGAGTTAGAGAATAAAGTTCTTAGGAACATTTTTGGTCCAAAGAGAAACGAACAGATAAGTGAAAGGAGAAGATTAGATAACAGTGAACTACATTATATTTATGGGAAGCCAGATGTAATGAGAACAGTTATGTTAAGCAGCTAAAATTTCTGAGAAGTGAAGCTGGCTGCAAACTTCTAGATGAAAGAAGAAGTGAAGATATTAGAAATGAGCTAAATATGTTTAAACTTTTAGATAAAATAATACATTCGAGAAAAACTGGAAAGAATATGTCCAAAGAATGAAAGATGGACGAATACAGAAAATTATACTTAATTACAAACCAAGAGGAAATGGAATGTTAGTAGACCGAAAAAATAAATGGATTCAACTCTTTGAATGAGAATATATGGGACTGGAATAAGCCACGGGTTAATCTGTAATTGTTGACGATGATGGAGTTTCGTAGACTGTAATGGGCAAGAGATGTAGCACGAATGGGAAGTGAAACTCCATAATCCCATTAAAAAAAGTTAAATTATCATTTTCATACAAATATAGCATATAATTCCAATTGTTTAATTAACAATAATATATATTTCTATTAGAAAATTGATATTATTATTGTTTGTGCTGTAGAGGGTATAAGAATGTTCCTATAAAAAAGATGCTAATATCAGAGGTAAAGCGCCCAATAGGTGACAAGAATGAGGTGGGAGAATACCATTTACCATGATTTGAGAGAGGTAAATTACAGGATTTTATAAACAATAATATAGTACCTTTTATTTTATTGATTTTTTATTCTTAAAAAATATCGTAAAATTATCAAATCGTGAAGGCCTTTCAAAAACATGTTTGATCTTCGGCATTCTAATTGGTACATGTTTTTGAAAGGCCTTCATGACTTAATAATTTAACGAGTTTTTTTGTAAAATAAAAATCAATTTTAATTGAGGATGACAGATAAAATAAAAGGTACTATATTATTATTTCTAACATTTTAATCCATAGGCTTAACCTCAATTATAATAACAATGAACATTAACAATATTGATAAATTACAGGAAATAATTGGAAAACATTTGCTCAGGAAGGGATGTCCGCGTGGCCATGGACATTTTGGGTCTTTCTGGGAAATTCGAAAAACCTCAAATTATTAAATTTATTAATAACGTGTTCGATAGTGCCAGCGAGTTAGGCAATTAGAGTACAGTGTCATTGTTACAATTTTACTGCTGAACGAAAGGACTATCACCACTGTAACATTAACACGTCCAAATATTCAATTTTGTTTTCAAAACTTTCGAAATATTATTTTTAGATGTATTAAAAAATTCTTAAATTTTAAGTAGAAAGGTAAATAGCAATGGTTGATATTTTAGCAGGGACGCGTAACATGCCTGAAGACATATGTTGCAGGAATCGCAACACTTGCCTTGCAGATGTACACAGTTTCACGGGATGATATACGTCATTAAAGTCAAAAAGATAAACTTCTGAATTCCTCATGTCTATCCGTTAAGTATTGCGATGGCTTCGATATTTATGGACGTTTTTGAAAGATAAGAAGATGTGCTTAAACTACAAATATTTACACAACTTCCAAAACTTTAACGAAGTCATCTGATTCTTCAAATGAAGACAACCGTAGTTCCCATAGGTCAAAAGATTGGGTCAAAAGTTTGGGTTGAAATATCATATATAACAAAATGACTAGAAAATACCCGAATAAATGTATTATAGTAAAAATGTTTTTTTTTATTATTTCAGACACTTTAACACCTGAAGTCATATCGGACTTAGAATTTCTAGTTGCATCAGGATTATCCTGCAAAAGTTCATGATTAAATCAATATTACATTATACTGATAAAATAAGTTGTCTTAGTTTTGAATATTTTTATACTGCATTTACTATGTATGTATGGAGGGGATGTAAGTTCTCTTAAGTTTATTTCTTAAGCTAAATTTTAATTGTACAAAGGACAAAGAAGCACTAGAATATGATATATGTAGATAAGTGCATGGATAAGAGAAACAGAGATAGAACATTTTTGTATGTGTGTACATGTGTGTTATGTATACACTCTCTCTCTCTCTCTCTCTCTCTCTCTCTCTCTCTCTCTCTCTCTCTCTCTCTCTCTCTCTCTCACACACACACACACACACACAAACAAATATATATAACTTATATATATATATATACACATGGTAAAGGAAGGTATTTTCGTGATATTGGTAAAATCGTATGGTTAATTTTGAAATCTCGGTACAGTATTATCATTCTAAGTAGAACTCTGAAATTAAAAAAAAAAATATGTATGTTAACTAATAATGACCTCAATAAGCTTTTATCTCGCATTATAACTTCGGGATAATGTTTCAAAATTAGCTATCACGGGATTACATATACCACATAAATACCTCCCTTTACCATATATATATATATATATATATATATATAGTACACACACACACACACACACACATACACAACAATATTAATATTAATAGTGGAAAACAAATGTGTTATGAACAGTCAAACAGTCTGCTGCACACAGTTATTGTGAATGCATTTTTTTTTCGAAAAAATATCAGTAAATACACACTACTAATTTAATTATACATTTTGAATGCATACTGGTTATATCATTATGTTTCAAATCAGTCTGAATTGGCCTATCTAGATTTTCGAGAGAAATATAATTGTCGGTACGCTAAAGAAAGCTGATATAGACGACTAATGACATCATTAAGCCTACAGTCATATTACTTTCAGTAAAATACTATTTGAGATTTTAAAATTTTATACAGATACTGTCTCATCTCATAAGTAATGACTTTTTAAAAAATATATTAGAATGCTTTCTGACAAACTACTCTTCAATGTAGAAATCATCAGAGTCTATGGTTTTGAGTCATCTTTCAACGAGGTTTAATATCTCGCGATGGTAACAGTTTCTGGTTATTCATGCCAAGAATCCATTGATACCCACTTTCACAGCTTCAATGTTTTAGAAATTTCACGCAATAAATGGGGCATGGATTGAAACATATGATAACCTAAAGCCACAAGATAAGAGCTATATGCTGGGTATGGTAGCAGTTCTATTCCTCCCGATTCCTGAATGTTTGTCATTGGTTATCCGTGCAGTATCGGGTTTGAACTCATTCCAGCTGTTCAGTATAACGGTCCGCATCGACTGCGCACCCGTTTAGTACAAACTCTCAATGAACCATATCTTCAAAATTCTACCAGACATACAATAGGCCTATTACACAGAAAATATATTATTTATGACACAACCTAGTAATTTTATAATGATTTGATTTGGTTTTTACTTGATGAATATTCAATATGTTTAGTGATTAAATAAAATAAAACTGTTAAAGTTTTATACGGTTTTCATATTTATTTTAATACAAATTCATTACAACTGTTTCAGTACTTTGTACTTCTTCAGGCGAATACTATGAATACAAATTGATTTTATTATATAGGCCTATACATTCAAGTACGTAATAAGTGTAACTATGCAACTGAATGAAACAAAAACAGTGTAACAAACATTCTCTTACTATACATTTAAAAGAGGTGATACACCTAAATCCAGTTGGAAATTTAACAGCCTATTGCTCTTCTCCAATTTATTTTAGGGGGAAAAAAACTAGATCTTTTAGAAATTGTAGAAGTACCAGACAAAATACTTCTTTGCTACATGTTCCAAAATTTTATAGAACTTCTGGATCTAACCATAGTAGATATCTAGGACCCAAATTATATAATGAATTAATTAGATCCAATCCAGAACTAAGTAAACTAAACACAGCTAGTTTTAAAAAAGCAATTAAATTAATAATTTATAATTAATTAAGTGAATAAAATTAATCATTTGAATATTTTAAAATAATAAATATAAAGCATCTATTTTTGCTTATATTATTATAAATCAATATATAACTTATTACTTTCTTCTGTATTATTGGCTATAATCCATTACATTATATGATTTATATTATTTTATGTGTATCATTCTCCATTCCATTAATTCTCTTCTTAGAATAAGTCTTATTATTTTTTATTTGTATGTGCCATAATTTATTAAAAATGAAACTGGCCCCAACTTAAAATGTATATATTCCATTTGTATTATTCATGTAACTGAACTGCACCCGAGCACGAGCACTTGCTCATTCGGGTGTCAATACTGTGTATAACATTTATTTGTAAATAAAATTTATTCTTATTCTTAAAAAAAATAAACTGAAGAAGATCAATGTGCTGTTAAATTCCCAATTGGATTTAAATGCACCACATCTTTTAAATGTATAATAAGAGAATGTTTGTTACACTGTTTTTGTTTCATTCAGTTGCATAGTTACACTTGTTACGTACTTGAGTGTATATATTTTATTCTACTCTATAGTAATTCTGCCCGAGGGCATGTCTTTCATTGTAATCATAGCATTTTCATGCTATGCTTTGCAGCTTTACTAAGGAATTATAGGTGTGGTAGCTTCCCGTTGCTTTCCACACCGGCGATGGATGACGATGATGGCCGGATGATTTTCGGGGACCGTTGGGCCGTAAGCTTCCTGACATTTGTCTTACAGGCGAGGAAAAATCCCGAAAAAACCTCACCCAGGAGCCTGTCCCGACCGGGAATCGAACCCGGGCCCGCTGCCGTAACAAGGCAGCACGCTACCTCGAGACTACAGCGGTGCACGAGTGTATATATAATAAAAAAATAAATTGTATTCGTAGTAATCGTCTGAAGAAGGTATTAAGTACTGAAACAGCTGTAACAAATTTTTATTAAAATAAATATAAATTGCATTAAAATAAATATGAAAATTTTAGCATTTAAATGACATGATAGGCCTACCTTATGAGCAAAATCAGTAAATGATGATAACATTTTAGAGCAAGTGAACAGTTTTAAATATCTAGGTTTCAATTTATCATATGTTAAAATTGAAGATATTAATGACAAAATAAATAAATTTAATCTAATATATGGCACTATTAAGAGAACCCTTAAAACACAAGATAAGAAACAAAAATAAAATTTTATAAAGTAATGGTTGTTCCTGTATTGATGTATGGATCAGAATGTTGGACGATCACTAAAAGACAACAACAAAGATTGGAAGCATATGAGAGGAGATTTTTAAGAAATATAGCAGGATATACTCAGCTGGATAAGAAAAGAAATGAATATATATGAAAGGAACTAAATATTTTAAAACTTACAGACCGAATAATTAAATATAGGAACGACTGGAAAGAACATATTGATAGAATGCCAGAAGGAAGATTTCCAAAATTATTGCTAAATTATAAACCGCACGGAAGGAGAAATGTTGGTCGCCCACACAGAAGATGGTCTAAACAATTTTAATAATTCTAGCTTTCATGGAACCGGAACGAGCCAACAGGCTTAATCCCTGGATGATGATGATGAATATGAAAATCGTATAAAACTTTAAGTTTTATTTTATTTAATCACTATAAATAAAAATGTTATATAAATGTCAGCCAGAGTTAATGTCTAAGAAATTTTAAAAAGATAACCAACTCTATAGTTGTTTCTTGTAATCATTATCTCAATTCACTCAATTCAAGATAAGAGAGGTGATTTTGACAATATCTGGCGGGTGGGGATTTCAAATCTGTACCTTATAGCTTCATTGTAGATATACCTATATATAAACTGATGTCTGAGGTTTATTTTGAGAATCTGGTAGCCAAAAACCATATCAAACGAAGAATTATGAAACATAACTCCACAAAATGAAATATGGAAGGAGATTAGATATCGTAATTAATTGGAAATAGATTGGACACACTCTCAGAAAATAATCAGATAGTGTATCAAAGAGAGCTCTGGAATGGAAGACCAAAAATTACATGGCACAGCGCAGTAATAACACAAATTGAACAACGAGGGAAAAGCTAGAATGAAGTCAAGAATTCAGCAAAGAACAAGAAAGCCCAATGCTTCCAAGAGGAATGAGAGGATATACCTTAGAGCCTCAAAATAAAATTTAATTAAAAAGAATTTATATATATGTATCAAATATTACAATAATGAATAATACCCCCTGCTTTACTGTCTCACTTATTAATCTAAATTGAATTTCTTTGTTAGTAATACTCGTATATAATATTCATATTTGCGCGATAATGCGTTTTGTCGTACTTACAGCAATGGCGGCCATGATTGAAAGTTTAACTTCCTACATTTCGGGGTTGCCAACCTAAATAACTATACTGTAATATTACATATTACAAACCACGTGTGGGGCTTATGGACTCAAGCCCTAGCCGGTCTCACAACGGCTGCAGGATACGTCCCTGGAGGCAGAACAGGGGAACGGTCGGTGGATCTGCGACAGCAGTCCTCCCGGCTAGGCTCAAGGAGCCCGTGGACCAACTGTGGGGTCGTCAGGAATGAGCGACCTGACGGCTACGAAGCTCAGCAATTCCCAGCAGTTGCAACTCCAACACCTTCTCCCTAGAGGTGTTGGTTTCAAGCCCAGAACTCTTGAACGTGGACGTGAACATAGTTATAGGGAGGACAAGTTTAGGACTTGGGAGTATGGTCAACGGGTGGTGGCAGGGCCTAAGATGTGGAAAGTAAAACCACTGCCCTCTATGTATACTACTACAATGTATATACAAAAATATATCCAAAAGGCAGTGTTAAATATACATTATACGAAACAAATCACTGCATTTTAAATGAACTAAATTTTATTTGAAACATTTGTTTTTCTTTGTTCAATGCCACCTGTTTGTCATTCGACATTTCAGATATTCTCTCCTGGCATTCGCGTATTGTAACCCACTTCTGAGGTTGGGGCGCCTGGAAGGTGGGGTTACGCTGCCCCAATGATATGATGGGTGATGACGATGGGTAATGATACGCTAGGAGAGGCCTTAAACCTAAACTTAATCTAATGAGGTGAATATGATATTGATGATGATGACCAGATTCTGACATTTGTCTTACAGGTGAAGAAAAACCCCGAAAAAAACCTCACCCAGGAAACTTGTGCCGAGCGGGGACCGATCCCGGGTCCGCTGCGTGACAAGGCAGCACGCTACCTCGAGACCACAGCGGTGGACATTTGAAACAATATAAAACAATAAATACGCACTTGCCGCCATTTTATCACTGATTGGTATCACGGCCTCATGTAGTTTCAACTAATAAATATTGTCCACGCTGTTAACGTTAGTCAGTTGTTTATAATGAACGCAAATATTTCAAACAAAGATATTATTTTACTACTATTAATAATTTAGAAAACACAATTGCGCAAAAATTAATGTACCACGCACGTTTGTGAAGTGTTTTACAGAATCTCGGAAATTAAAAACCTCCTATCGCTCGGGTTTTAAACATTTTCCTCCATTCTGTAAAAACCACTTCCAAACCTCGCATCGCAATATACTATTGAGACTTAATACAGTATATAAATTCATTTTTGTATTTATTTACTAGCTGATATGAAGATAAGATCCTGTAGCACTTAACTGTAAATAAATAAAATACAATTAATAATAATAATAATAATAATAATAATAATAATAATTATTATTATTATTATTAAATATTACAACTTGAATTATTTCACGTACATAGAAATAAGTAAACACGGTTCATCAAATTAGTATTCAGGTACTATTTAAAGGACGGAAGATCTGAATTGATCAATAGTTCAATAACTTCTATGTTGAGAATTATAAAAAAAAAGTCTTAATGTATCATTAGTCTGTAAAGATCTTGCTTGGTATTGATTTTTATGTATATATATATATATATATATATAATATATGGAAAAAATAAATAGATAAATTGCGATAATTCCCTTACCAACATATCACGCAAAAAAAAACTAAAACAAATGTGCAAAAATCTCATTATTGGACTGGGAGTGGCAAAAAGAATTAGGTTACTTCCTGTGAGCTCCCTCTGATACTGGGCAAAGGGCATCATAATTCATCATTAAAAAGGCACTTCCAAGTCTTAAAAAGCATCTTCCCCCTTGATGATATATGGAAATGTGTATCCCCACGGTGGGTGCCAAGGAAAATGTTTGTGCAGGGTAGTGTGTGACCGCAGGGTGTTGTAGGGGTGCTAATTTGTTCCGGAGGGAGGAAAAACCAGTGTTCACATCATTAAACTCGTCCCTCCTCCTCCACCTCTTCTTTTTCTCCTTGTTAAAAGTTTGTACCGAATTATCGTACTGCGGCTTCCTTATTATGTACAGTAATTAGGAAACTTTTTTTACGTAACTAAAATGTTGCAGGAACATCAAGCTCAGCATCCCTCTCTTCTAAAACCATAAAAATAATTTTATCTTAACGTAAGTTAACAACATTTTTATAACAAAACATTAGCGGAGGATTAAGCGAGTTGGTCCAGACTAAGCGTTTCATGATAATATTCGGGAGGTCCCGAGAGGAAATAATCCTAACAAAATTGTCCAATTACATTAATAGAAAACAAATCGAAAGTCGTGGAGTAAGTCGAATTTACAGTCTGATTTTTCTAGTTTACGGAATATTTCTTTTGACTATTTAACTCATGCCCCAAATGGGAATCAATGACCAATCACATTTCAATGATTTTTTTATTTACAACCAATCACAGTCGTTTTTCAACCTGGATTCAGTTTAATTTTATCACTTTAAAATCAAGCTACTCCTTTTTAACATTCTGAATAGGTCATAGCATTATTTTGCAGTGACTGCATGTGGCTACAAGATTGTACATATATATATATATATATATATATATATATATAGTGCACGAATGTAAGCACATAGTGCTTGCGGCAGATAATATAAAAACATTTGTAGCAATTGATTATACCACAAAAAAAAAAAAAAGGAACCACTGTTTACACTTTCTTAAACGAATTACTTTCCAGGAAATAACGTTGCAGAAAAATATAATTGACATATTTACATCATAGGACATCAGAAATTAATTAATACCTATAATGTAGGTTATCAATTTCTCCACTAGAGTGCATTCTTACAATATTGCGAACCTTTGGCAATAAATAATATGATCTGGTTGCACTGATGAACAAATGAAGCGTACTAATAGTTTCTAATTTGTTTTCAAACATCGCCGTTTACATTAAATATATAAATATTTTAAAATAATTATATTTAAATAATGATTTGTGAGTAAACAGCTTAATTTTATTCGTTAAATAGTCCTAACAAATGCCACTCTTGATTTCCACATCTCGAGATAAATTCAGTCCTCACTTCGTGAGTAGTGAATTTATCGATAATTTGGGAATCACTCGTGGCAGTACTTATGATAATTAAATCGTATGTACCAAGTTTCATGCTAGAGAAAAATTGCACCTGGTAAAGCGTTAAAAATGTTCCGAGTAAGATTCAGCATTCAGGTTAATTCCGACTATATAATGCCAGATTTTGTTTTTAACGAATTTAATATTAATAGTAATATATTTCACATTAAAAACCATAAAGTGATCTCATTGCAGGCCTCGAGAGGCCCTTGAAGTAGTAGTAGGTTAAGGCTTCCACTTTTTCTGGACAATCGGCACTTGATGTCAGCCGGGTTGTCAGCCCTGCGTGATGGCCGCCTTTACCCCAGATCAAGCGTCTGGTACTGATTTCCGTTAGAAGCTGAGTTGACCCCAGGACCATAGTGCCGCCAGAATGTTTGGCTCAGTTTAAAAATTCTGACTCCACCGGGACTAGAACCCTCGACCTTCCGGCTTTTAGTGCAGGAAACAGGAATAATATTATTATTTAAAGGAAGTAACACACTATGAGGTTTATTTGATTAATAGGGAGTTAGAATTTTAACGACTCGCCTCACAATTATAGATTTCTTTAAGACTACAGTTTCGTTTGGCTTTTAAAGTGATCCCACAACAGGTCCGGAGGCCCTTGGGGTAGTAGGAGGTTAAGGCTCCCACTTTTTCTAGACAATCGGCATTTTATGTCAGCCGGGTTGTCAGCCCTGCGTGACGGCCGCCTTTACCCCCAGAACAAGCGCCTGGTTCTCATTTCTGTTAGAGGCTGAGTCGACCCCAGGGCCATAGTGCCGCCAGAGAGTTTGGGTCAGTTTAAAAATACTGACCCCAACGGGACTTGAACCCTCGACCCTCCGGCTTGTAGCTCAGTGCCTTAACCACTACGCTACGGCGTGCCCCAGTTTCGTTTCGCTACGTATATCAATTCCTTCTAACTATTGAATTGACGGTTGGTGATCTTGTAGGGAATAGAAATCAACCTACAGGATCACCAACTGCCAATTTAATAGTTAGAAGGAATTGATAATGATACATAGCGGTATCGAAACTATAGTCTTCAAGAAATCTACAATAATGAGGTGAGTCGTTAAAATTCTAACTCCGTATTAAATACTCTCTGATACACATAACTTAGATACCCGATCCCTTGAGCACAGTGTCCTTTATATCCCTCCTCATCATACTACCTATTATTCGAAATCTTTTACAGTTTCTCTTGCTAGAACATGGAATTCACTTCCACCCTATGTCAGAGACTGCCAAACTTTACCATCTTTCAGAAACAAATTGAAAATAAAATTACTAACAGAAACAACTCACTAATATTACTTTTTAAGAATTAATAATGTGTTTTTGCATTATTTAATAAAAATAGACTTAGGATTTGTTAATATATTTACGTAATGCCTTGTATAAAAACCATAGATTAATTCATTGTAGTTTATTACTTTCTTTGTATTTTTTTCTTTTCTTTTTATGTAGGCCTATATTAGATTCGAGCCGTTATTCCTTTTTGTATTCATTGTATCATTAATTTAATTTTAATTGCATTTAGTTTCATTGTATTATTAGACATTATTTTCATTATTATTCAATTTGTTCAATATGAATACTATTGTAATTTTTTTGTATTCATATGTAACATATGTTTGTCCTGTTTAATATGGCTATTATTGTAATTTTTTTGTATTCATATGTAACATATGTTTGTCCTGTTTAATATGACTATTATTTTAATTTTTTTGTATTCATATGTAACATATGTTTGTCCTGGTGAGTGGAAGAGAAGGCCACATGGCCTTAACTCCACCAGGCTAAATAAATCTAATCTATTCTATTCTATTCTATTCTAATACAATTGGGAGATACCACAGTGTAATGATTAAGGCAATATGCCACAAGCCGGAACATCGAGGGTTCGAGCCCCGGTGGGGTCAGGAATTTTAAACTGACCCGAACTTTCAAATGGCTCTGTGGCCCTGGGGTCGACTCAGCCTCTAACTGAAATGAGCATCAGACGCTTGTTCTAGGGGTAAAGGGGCTGTCTCGCAGAGCTGACAATCCGGCTAACATTAAGTGCCGATTGCATAGAAAAAGTTGGAGCTTAACCTCCTACTACCCCACAGGCCTCCTAAGGCCTGAAGTGGGATCACTTTACCTTTACCTAATAATAGAAATGAGTTCAGAAAGTAGCTGACAAACCTGAAGCCCAGAGACGAAGAAGAAAATAATAAAACGAGTAAAAAACAAAGTTAATAAAAGCGGACGAAACGAGAATTACACGTATATGTGGAAAGTATTGTTAATGTTTGTGCCAAGTCTCGAATGGTGTATTGGGCTGAACACTAGTCTGGAGAACTAGAGGTCCACGGTTCGATTCCTGGTTCAGACAATTTTTCTTTTCACAATACCATTATCATCATCATCATCAACAATCACGGATTAAGCCCATGTGGCTTCTTCCGGTCTCATAGATTCTCATTCAAAAGTTGGATCCATCTCTTCTTCGGTCTACCAACATTCCTGCGTCCTTTTGGTTTGTATTTAAGTATAATTTTGGGAATGCGATCATCTTCCATTCTTTGAACATATTCTTTCCATTTTTTTCTAGATTATTTTATTCTATCTAAGAGTTTAAAGATATTTAGCTCATTTCTAATATCTTCACTTCTTCTCTTATCTAAAAGTTTACAACCAGCCACACTTCTCAGAAATCTCATTTCAGCTGCTTCTATGACCTTCTCTTCTCTTTTAGTTAAAACCCAAAATTCACTACCATACAATAGTAAGGGGACTGCCACTACTTTATAAAATTTTAATTTTGTTTCTTTTCTTGTGCTTTTAAATATCTTTAAAAATGAAGATCTATTTAACGAACAATATCATTATAATATTATAATAACATTAACTTAAAATATAATTTTAAAATAGAATTGGATTGCAATATACATTTTAAATGTGTGAATATTAAGTTCAGTGATAAATTAAGCAGTAATTTTAAGAACATAATTAAGAAATTTGGGATTTAACAACAATTGTTTCGATATTATGACCTTGGGTTTCGGAATGAAACATCTTAACTCACTTTGAATTTTCTTTAAAACCCGTAACGTAACAATCCATGAAGAAAGCAAATTTGGATTGAGAAATATAAATACAAGTTTACATTAGAAGTCAAGCAAACCAATTACATCAACATGTTTTATACATTTAGTTGGATATGGCTTCACACACGTCCAACATAATACGGATAGCCAACATATGCAGTTGTCATGTTGTGATAAATTTAGTGGTGTCTGCCTCAAGGAACACACACATTTCCCATCCCTTTCCCTACGGACACGTAAGAATTTCCCGCCGACGGTGACATAGTTTTTGTATCTTGTACAGTAGGTACTAAAAATGCGTAGACATTAAGACGACATTTTCAAATAAGAATAGACGTCTTCATCGTGGCCGAGCGGTTAAGGCATCTCAGTTTTACCTCATAATTGTAAAATTCCCACGTATCAGATGCTATAGATCCCGATACTGTTTTATTTAACTTTTAAACGAATTCTGAAAGCATGAAGCTATTGAAGTCGTATCCATGAAAAATATGTTTTGAAACATTTCAACAAATCTTCATGAACCTTAATTATTAGACGCTGAAAAATATCCAAGATAATATAGCCTGTATACTAGCTAATACCCGGCGTGACAGCTACGCCTAAATAAATGAAAATTAATGTGCTTTTATGTTCAGTTGAATAAGTAAAAGGAAAAAAATATAAATTTATATTTTTTTAGATAACTCATACTGATTACCCGGCGTTGCCTGGGAATCTACTGATCCTGAAATACGAAAATTAATGTGTTTTATGTTTAGTTAGATAAGTAAAAGGAAACATTTATATCGTAATTATTTTTAAATGTCCCGTGCTGTTTACCCCGCGTTGTACAGGAACCTACTCATCCCGATCTTGGTATAAATGAGCTGAAAGACAAAAATTAATATAGTCTACTTCTTATGATTAGTTGAATAAGTAAAATAAAAAATAAGTATAAATGTATATCGTAATTATTTTAAGATTCCCCGTGCTGATTACCCGGTGTTGCCCGAGAATCTACTTATCCCGATCTTCTTGGCATTAATAAGCTAAAAGACAAAATTCGTTATTATGCTATGCTTGCACAGGAATCTACGTACTTATCTCGATCTACTTGGCATCAATGAAAGACAAAAATGGTTATTGTGAGTTATCCATAAGAGATAAACATATGCTGTCGCGGACTTTTTTGTAGAGCTTCTTGAGATATTCAATTATGTGTACATTAATTTTGTGTATTTGTTATGGTTTAGCCAGCGTAAGCCATTTAAGCGTCCGAAGAGCTACTTTTTTCACGTTTTCCCTACAAAGGGCGATTTTTAAGGGTGTAGGAGTTGAATATCACAACTCTCTTATAGCCTATGTTCATCCCGAGAATCTCCTGAACATTTTGCAAACAGCCTCATCACAATCGGATCAACGGATATTGTCTGCCCAACGGATCTGTGCCCCTGTAAGATATGCGAACTAAAGCCTAATTCCTTGTCTGCCTCGGTAAATAATTTTCCTCTCTGCATTCCTATCTGTCTCTCTTTTCTACTCTCATGCACTTGAACTCCAGTGTTGTCAACTCGACTCCAACCTTGCATTATTCAATGTTCAAGAACCACGACACTGAGGAAGTTGGCAACATCCTTACTCGATAAGTTACAGTGGCTGCTGTTTGACGTAGTGGGAGGGGAGTGCGGTGAAATGGTGTGAGTATTGACATGTAATTTTCTAAGAACGATGCCAGCGCTATAGGGGCATATATACGTTGGTCCCAGTGTGTGTGTGTGTGTGTGTGTGTGTGTGTGTGTGTGTGTGTGTGTGTGTGTGCGCGCGCGCGCGTGTGCGTGTGTGTATATATATGCATATATGCCTAAACCGGGATTTGAATCAAGACCTTTGAATTGATACTTCAGTGTACTGTCATTCACGCTATCCAGAGAACCTAGCGCAAACATTTATTTTTCCTTTATATATATTCTCGATCACGAGAGGTAGCTAGAACTCAGTCTCACTACCCTCTAGTGGCTACTATAACTAGTAAGCAAATTAAGGACTGAAGCGACAGTGCTATAAAGTAAAAATTCTCTTTAATTTGCTTACTTGTTATAGTAGCCACTAGAGGGCAGTGAGGCTGAGTTCTCGCTACTTCTCGTGATGGAGAATATAGGTCCTATATAAAGGTACATTGAATGTTTGTGCTAGGATGTCTGAATAGCGTAAGTGGTAGCGCACTGAAGTATCAATTCAGAAGTTTGGGTTCAAATACCGGTTCAGGCATTTATTTTTCTTTTCTTTCCTTTTCATGTCATATATATAATATATATGACATGAAAAGAAAAATAAATGCCTGAACCGGGATTTGAACCCAAACCTCTGAATTGATACTTCAGTGCGCTACCACTTACGCTATTCAGACATTCTAGCACAAACATTTAATGTACCTTTATATAGGACCTATTTATATATATATATATATATATATATATATATATATATATATAGTCCACCGCTGTGGTCTCGAGGTAGCGTGCTGCCTTGTCATGCAGCGGGCCCGGGTTCGATCCCCGGTCGGGGCAGTTTTTCTGGGTGAGGTTTTTATCGGGGTTTTTCCTCACCTGTAAGACAAATGTCAGGAAAACTTTAAGGCCCAAACGGTCCCCGAAATCATATGGCCATCATCTTCATTATCATCATCATCCTTATCATTATCATCATCAACATCATCATCCTTCACCGGTGTGGAAAGCAACGGAAAGCTACCACACCTACACAATTCCCTAGTAAAGCTGCAAGCATAGGATGAAAATGCTATGATTGCAGTGAAGGACCTGCCTTCGGGCAGAATTACTATGGATATATATATATATATATATATATATATATATATGGTATGATAAGAAAAATAAATGCCTGGACGGGATTCGAACCCGGATCTCTGAGTCTGTACCTCAGCGTGATATCCATTACACTACCAAGCGAATCCAATTCAAACACTTATTTTTCTTATATATGTATTATATTCCCCATTTTACTAGATGTCGCGAGAACTCTGTCTTCACTGCCATCTAGCAGCTGACTATAACAAGTAAACAAATTAAAGAGAATATTTATTTTACTTTATAGCAGTGACGCTTTATCGTTGTTATAATTAAATGTTTAACATTGAGCAATGCAAGCTTAATATGGTATGATAAGAAAAATAAATGCCTGGACGGGATTCGAACCCGGATCTCTGAGTCTGTACCTCAGCGTGATATCCATTACACTACCAGGCGAATCCAATTCAAACACTTATTTTTCTTATATATGTATTATATTCCCCATTTTTACTAGATGTCGCGAAAACTCTGTCTTCACTGCCATCTAGTAGCTGACTATAACAAGTAAGCAATTAAAGAGAATATTTATTTTACTTTATAGCAGTGTATAATACATATATAAGAAAAATAAGTGTTTGAATTGGATTCGCCTGGTGGTGTAATGGATATCACGCTGAGGTACAGACTCAGAGATCCGGGTTCGAATCCCGTCCAAGAATTTATTTTTCTTATCATACCATATTAAGCTTGCATTGCTCAATGTTAAACATTTAATTATAACATATATATATTCGGTATAGTCTACCGGGGTCGATTAAATAAGAACTAGAACTAAATAAATCATAGAAATTTTCGTATCTCATTTGTACTACATTACTAGAGTAGTTTGTGTTAGTTTGTATGTAACAGAGAAGAGCAGTGTTGTGAAATGATGATACTCTTTTAAGACGAGCGGAATAATGTCACAGTCAAGAAGGGAAGAAAGATGGTGTGGAAATGGGCTTGTTTGTTGCTTCCGGATCGCTCTCTCTCTCTCTCTCTCTTTCTCTCTCTCTCTCTCTCTCTCTCTCTCTCTCTTTCTCTCTCTCTCTTTCACACTCTATCTCTTCTGCACTTCACATATATCGAATTCCATAAACAATACAGTCTACAGCAATTCATGAATATTTACCTTTCGACATAACAACAAATTGTCATTTGAGAATCTCATATGGGAATTGTGAAATACAATAAAATATAATTTACTGAGCGAGTTTCTTCAAGCGGTAGTGATTGAGACACTTATTCAGGAGTGTCCCGGGTTCAAACACGATGTTAACCAACTTAATTGTGGTTTGTCTCTGGTTTCGAATTTCATTATCAGGACCCAGTTATATCATATTTATCATGTCATTTTCGTAATTAAAAAATAATTGCGTAAACTAAGCAACAACTCAGTAAGTTAAATGTAAGGTCCGGTTTTACTGATTTACGGAATATATATTTATTTTGTTATGTATCCAGTTAAGTTGCGAGAAAACAAACTTGGCGGCCAGCAGAGCTATTTTTAAATTACGGATTTCAGGTAAAGCTCCACTACTCATGGTCGGATTTCGCTGATTTTTCGAGAAAATCTTTCACGTTTTATTTCAATGCCATATGTAAATTTTCTTAGAGAAAACCCAAAAAATCCGGCCGCTACAGTGATTATTAACACCCACTCCTATTGGTCGGATTTTGCTAATTAACGAACTCGACGTTGCCGAATGTTAAAAAAAAAATTGCTAGAGTTATTTGTAAACGATATTTTCTCTACCTACTAGGTACTACGTAGGATCGATGGAGATTTGTAAAAAAATGTTTCAAAAATATTTTCAGTGAACAACCTCAATTGCTACAATTCCTTTGGAATTCGCTAAAAATAAATCTAATTAAAAAATAGACCCTTATAGAATGAAACGATTGACTTTATGGTAAATTTTAATGGGAAAATTTAATAATACATAATAAATACCGCCAACTCCTGTTCAACTCAAGGTCGGGTCGAGGGATGAGATGAGATGAACCCTTTTATATACAGGTCTGTGAATGACAACGGTGCCGGCCGGCCGGCCGACCACTCCTGACGCATCACACAGAGGCAGATGAAAGAGGAAAAATTTTATATCCCATATTAATCCAAGAATAGACACCAACTAGTTGTATTAACTAATGTGACTATAAAATATCTGCGCTGCAACGGTTAGTATTTCTAGCTAGCATCACTGGGATTCCGGGTTCGATTCACGTCTATATATTTTTTCCTTTACATGTTCACTCAGCAACGCGAGGACACTAAGTAATTACTTGTTATCAGAAGTAGCAAAAACGGGTTAAGAAAACTGAAACAAAGATTAAGAACTATCGTGCTAACCACATGACTACCTAGAATTCCAGCTAAAATTATTGAACCTCTTACCGGTGCCTCAACATGAGCCTTAGGAAGTCATAAATGAACAGAAAATATAGGCATTTTTACCAAAAATGCAAGAATTATTCCTATATATAAAAAAAATCTAACCAATTCCCCTACCCCTTCTATCAAAACAAAAGTTAAGTTGTTACTATCATAAAGATACATAATACCTACCAATAATGGTGTCTTCTATAGTCAGTGACATCAACAATTTAGGTCAGTCTGATTCTTGTTGGAGTTGTGCCAAGGATTTAATTTAATTCGCTTCTACAGCTGTACTGACTATAGGTACTAAGGGCCAACATGTACACTCTACTGAGTAACACCAAGAAACTGTGGTTGGAAGTAAACATCAATAAAGTTATACATTATGTATATTCACACATAGAAATACATTATATAAGGGAAATGGACAGTTAATGACAAATGGGGGAAATTTTGAAATTGGCTGAATTCAAATACCTAGGAACAACAATTACAAACAGGAAAAAATAAATTGAAGATTGATTTAATTCTGGAAATGCATGCTATTATGCATTGTAAGGACTGTTGTCGTCCGAACTTCTCTAAAAATAAATAAACTGAAAATATATAAAACTGTTATTCTCCCAGTTACATGGATGCGAAACATGACTCTCACTTTAAGGCAGGAGAAAAGATTACGAGTATTTGAGAATAAAGTTCTTTGGATCAAAGGGAGATGAACAGACAGGCTAATGGATCAAAATATACCGATATCCTTACATAACACTAAGCTACATGATCTATATAGGAAACCAGATTCAATAAGAACAGTTCAGTATCGTAGACTGCGAAGGACAGGACATATGGCAATGAATGGGTTATGAAAGAGGGGCATGGAAGTTTCTTGTACGAAAGCCAGAGAGAAAATGCCCAGTTGTTAGACAAGAATGAGGTGGGAGAATAACATTAAACATGATTTGAGGGAAATAGATTATACAGGGGATGATTGAAAAACATTAGCTCAGGATAGGAATGTGGAGAACTTATATCCGAGCGGCCATGAACATATGGGTTCCATAGTGCCAGTGAATAAGTTATACTGACTTTAATAATAATAATAATAATAATAATAATAATAATAATAATAATAATAATAATAATTTTTTATTATTCCGGCTTTTACAATGAATATACATTTTTCCGGTACCCATGTACACAGTTAACTACACATTTGTTTCAACACATTTTTCCATTCTTGTCTGTTCATCCATATATCTTCTTCTATTTCCCATTCCCTCTTAGTTTCATTTATTCCCTGAATCCACGTAATATTTGGTCTACCCTTCTTTTTCCTTCCCTGTGGTCCCCAATCCATGATTATCTTAGGTAGTCTTCCTTCTTCCATCTTTCTTATGTGTCCGTACCAATTTAATTGTTTCTTCTTTATAAAATCTAATATTGAATATTGTACCTGCATTTTTTCTTTTATATATGAATTTCTGATTTTATCCTTCCTGGATATTCGTGCAGCACGTCTCCAGTAGTCAATTTCAGTGGCGAGTAATTTTTTTTTTCATTTGTGCATTTAAAGCCCACACATCAGCTCCATAGGTAATAATGCTTCTGATTATTGAATTAAAAATTTTTTTTTTTGTTTCTTTGAAGATATGTTTGTCCCATACTATTCCATTTAGGGCAGATATAGCATACTTTCATATATTGATCCTGTTTCTTATCTCTGTTTCTTGTTTTCCATCTTTAGTAATTTTAATTCCCAAATACTTATATTCTTCAGTGTATTTAATTGTCCCTAAATTTTCTTCCAGTATTAAATCTTGAGGAAGATCCCCTATTGTCATATATCGAGATTTATCCATATTGATCTTTAAACCCCATAAACTATATTCTTGTATTAATTTTCTAGTGAGGTATTCTATATCTTCAATTTCTTGAGCCAATATCAATTGGTCATCTGCAAACTGGAGTGTATATATTGTTGAATTATCATCTAGTGGTATTCCCATCGGTTTACATTTCTTTTTCCATTCTTCAATAGCTTTTTCATAAGTAATGCCACGAGTGATTTCCAAATTATCGATAAATTCACGACTCACCAAGTGAGGAGTGAATTTATCTAGAGAATTTGGAAATCAAGAGTGCATTTGTTAGGACTATTTAACGAATAAAATTAAGCTGTTTACTCACATATCATTATTTAACTATAGTTATTTTAAAATATTTATATATTTGATATAAACGAGGGCGATGTTTGAAAACAAATGAGAAACGATAGGTACGCTTCATCTGCTTCTTTTGTTTATCACTACAACCAGATCATACTATTTATTGCCAAAGAAATGCAATATTGTAAGAATGCTCTCTAGTGGAGAAAAAATGAAACACATCAAACTGTATATTAATTCATTTCTGATGTCGTATGATGTAAATATGACAATTATATTTTTCTGGATTATTACCTGGGAAAAAATACATTTAAGAAAGTGCAAACAGTGGTTTCTTTTTTTGGTGGTATAATAAATTGCTACAAATGTTTTTATATTAACTCCCGCATGCGGCATGTGTTGACATTCATGCACTATATATACAATCTGGTAGCCGTATTTATCACAGGCTCAGTCACTGCAAAATAAGGCGTCAGACCACCTTTCAGACATATTAAAAAGGTGGAGCTTTCTTTAATATGGTTAGTCCTTTTATACATGAGAATTATTTCGGGGAAACACGACTTCATGATTGGTTGGTAAAACAGAAATCATTGAAACGTGATTGGCCATTGCGTCCCATTTGGGGCATGAGTTAAATAGTCAGCATAAATCTTATATAATGTTGGAGATATACAGCATCCCTGTCGTAATTAATAATAATAATAATAATAATAATAATAATAATATAATAATAATTATTATTATTATAAATATTATTATCAATACCATGTTTATAAATATTCTGGGATTTTACACTCCAGTTCCCTATCTCTATTCCTCTCGATCAAGAGCAACTTCTTCATGAAGTCCCATTGACGAAATAACTTATTTAACATTTGGTACCATGTTCCTCACAGTTTTCTCCAAATTCATTCCCGCTGGCGTACAATCAAATATTTTAAGAGATCTTTGATGTTTCTCCTCCTCATTGGGTATCCAAACAATATCATCTCCCACATTTTAATTACAGGCCTATCTATCAAATTCTTCTCTGTCTTCACCCATCTTCTAATAATTTGAATGATAGAGGTTCCCGAGTTCTCGTCTCGGTCACTCCACGTCGAGTTCTTGGTAAACGAATCGGAATGGGACATATATTCTTGGGAATTGCTCCGTTTTTTTAAGGAAATGTGAAGGCAAATTTTAATTACATTGCTTACAACATCTTAATAGGTTTTGAGAGCTTTATTGGTTATAAACTATTCCGTTTTCTTACTTGTGTAGCAAAGTAGGCCTATAACAGCGTTGTGCCTGTAATTGACGAACGATGCTAGACACTCGTTTGTTGGGTTTTAATTAATATTTACCTAGGAGTAAATCTGTATGAAATTATCTCTGTAATATTTATATGCCTACATTATATGTGACAGGCATTCGTGATGGACGAAACGGAGCTTGGGCAGGGTTTTCTCTATTTTTTCCCCGTTTTCCCCTGCCACAAATTTCATATCATAATTTCTCCATACTCATCCATTTCGTTCATCCGCCCCTGTGACAGTGCATCAGGCATGGTTGGCCGGTACCATTGTCGTTCACAGACCTCGATAATATAGGGACTTCATCTCATACCTCGACCCAACCCTGGGGTGGACACGAGTTGTGGATATTTGATTTACGTGATAGATATATGGTAGGGACCTATTTGAATAAATAACTTATTTTCCCACTAAAAACCAAGTGTTTTTTTACTTCGAATTTTCTCTAATGTAAGCAGCCACGCAGCTTTCGAAGTTCGGCGGAAAAAATCTGCATTTAAAAGTTTATTTTTTCCTTATTTTATGTGAAAATCAGTCCACCGCTGTGGTCTCGAGGTAGCGTGCTGCCTTGTCACGCAGCGGGCCCGGGTTCGATCCCCGGTCGGGGCAGTTTTTCTGGGTGAGGTTTTTATCAGGGGTTTTCCTCACCTGTAAGACAAATGTCAGGAAAACTTTAAGGCCCAAACGGTTCCCGAAATCATATGGCCATCATCCTTATCATTATCATCCTTGTCATTATCATTATCATCATCATCATCCTTCACCGGTGTGGAAAGCAACGGGAAGCTACCACACCTACACAATTCCCTAGGAAAGCTGCAAGCATAGCATGAAAATGCTATGATTGCAGTGAAGGACCTGCCTTCGGGCAGAATTACTATGGATGGATGTGAAAATCAATACGCGTAATTTAAAAAAAAATTGTTTCTCTAGTTATGTTAATTGTAATGTTTTTGTAATGTAGATTTATATTCCAATATTCATTTAATCACAATGTAAACCCATATACGTATGTTGTATGTAATATGTATAACATCATACATAATTTTAAAAGCGCTGAATTCATTATGTGAAAAAATGAAGTTCGCTGAAAGAGTAAAAAAATTGTAAAACCATTATATTGATGTGAATTAAGCACAGATCAAATTTCTGTTTTAACCTCAACAACACAACAAAACGCAAATTTTATGCAGTGTTCTATAACAAACAAGTGTTTATAACAGTGTAAGACAGACTTGACACCAGATAAGATATGTGAAAAAGTGAGCAGTCAATTATGTTAGATCACATAAACTAGATCACAATCAGAAACAAATATGCATTAAATTTATTTTTTCAACTCCTATACTTCAGTAGCCTATAGTTTTTTGTAAAGGACATCTTTATCGAAATGGAAGTAATTTCGATACAATTTTTTGTTTGTTTGTTTCCATAAACATATTTCATTTCAATATGATCGAAACTATATTACAATAATTTACAATAGTGTATACTATTTCTCATTATTTCAAATAGCTGTAGGTCTATTAAGAGACAAGACAATGCTTTATGTATGAGTTGAAAGACGAGGGGAGAATTTTTCATTAAATACTTAAGAAGGTTAGGATTATTTGAGAATCAGTTTCTTAGAAACATTTTTGGACCAAAAAGATATAAACACACAGGCGAATGGAGAAGACTACATAACAGTGAGCTATATGATTTGTATAGGAAACCAAATATAATAAGAGCAGTTAAGTCTAGTAGACTGTGATGAGCAGGACATGTGTACAAACGGGGAATGAAAGAGGGGCTTGGAAACTCCTTGTAGGGGAACGAGAGGGAAAACGACTAGTTGGAGACCAAGAATGATGTGGGAGAATAACATTAACTACGATTTTAGGAAAGTAGGGGATGATTGGAAAACAATAACTCAAAATAGGGATATGTGAAGAGCTTATGCTCACGAGGTCATGAATCTACGGGTTCGATAGTGCAGGTGAGTTAGTTATTAATTAGTTATATGTAAAAGTCTTCAATCCTTGCACTGCAAAATATTTCATGTTGTACTAATGCTGAATTTCTTACCTTTAATTAAATTAATCAATCATATAATGCTTACTTCAGGGCCGCTATTTAGAATATCATACCAAATATAGAGGGGAATTTGAATGATGATTGCGAAATTTTGTATATTTGGAATTTGCACAATACGTATAGAACAAGAGCCCATTTCGAAAAAGGTTCTCTTTTATTCTGGATTATCGACCTGTCCGATATCATCCCTAATTCTCTTAACAAAATGTTAATCTAAAAATTTATGAAACTATTATTCTTCCAGTTATATTAAATGTATGCGAAACATGGTCTTTAAGGGAGGAGAAAATATTACGCGTAATTGAAAATAAAGGTCTTAGTATAATTTTTGGATCACAGAGTGACGAACAAACAGGTGAATGAAAAAACTAGGCCCTATATAACAGTAAAGTACATGATGTAAACCAGAATTTTGTAGACTGCGATGGGCAGGGCACCTGGCATGAATGAGGAATGAAAGATGATCATATAAACTTATTGTAGGAGGAAAACGCCCATAGGTAGGTCAAGAACGTGATGGGAAAATAATATAGGCCTAAACCATGATTTGAGGGAGGTGAATTATAGGCCTACAAGGAATGATTGGAAAACAGTAGCTCAAGAAAGGGATGTATGGAGAGCATGTATGCCCGCGCAGCCTTGAACTTTCGGGTTCGATTGAGTCAGTGAGTTAGTTTAGGTACAGAATAGGACAGAACTGCAGTGTAGGTGAAAGGGCAATCAGAATGAAAGGGAAAATAAAAAATGGTCAGGTTTGTTAGTGCAGGTTTAACAATTTATGTAACAATGGTTGCCATAGAGTTTTCTTTGATGGTTGCTCATTAACTTGCACACTCAATCATTCATATTCCATTTGCTCTAATTATTCATCATTCAGTTACACTGATGACTGCAACACTAAATTAGTGGCAAAACATACCGTGTAATTAAGTTATACCGTCTCCATTGTAGGAACTGAATGTATTATTTCATGACACGTAACTCGGTATTCAGGCTTTTTAAATACTCACTGGAAATTTCGAAACCGAAGATTAATGGCCACACGGATATAATCTCTCCATAGATCCCTATCCTGAGATAATGTTTCCCACATCCATCGTATAGGCCTAATTCATAATCCTCAAATCATGGATTGTTATTCCCTCACTTCAAAGGCCGTTTCTTATTGAAGGTGAACAGGCGATAGGTTTAATGTCTACATCTAAAGCAGTTAGGGCATCGCGTAATTTCCCCCTTTTAGGTAGTAACTGTTACATCTTCCAGCTATGCATTTCGTAAGCAGGAAAGTATAACAGGCAGAGGTACGTCATTTAGCATGCTTCGCGCGCGAAATTCCAATCTCAGTTAGCTTCTTTGATCAAGGTCATATCGAGTGGAAGGTAAGATCATATTTATGGTCTTAGCTCCACCAGTTAAATAGGAACTGAATACTAAACATAGTGGTATTTTTAGGTGTTTTCTTATATTAAAAAGTTTTATGAATTGAATTTTTTTATTTAAAATTATTGGTCATTGTTAAAAATCCTTAAATAATAAATTTATGATTAAAAAAATCATATTTTTACAATGAAAATGTGTGAATATCATACTGAACGTCTGCAACCGGGTATTTATTTGTTGTTTTATACCTTATTAGCATATTTTCCATTATAGATTGACAAGGAAAATAATAATCTACCTATATATTGTTCTTCTTCTTCTTAAACCATGTAATTCCTAGGCCTATAGTCCTGTTATGATTTCTCTGATGAATTCTGTATCCTGCGCTTCCTTGGGTGGACCAGAGATCTCTTCCCTGTTACACAATAACTAAGCATGGCTTTGGGAATTATATGTGAACTCATTCGTCGCAAATGAATCATCCAGTTGTTCTGGTATTCGTGTATGTATTTGTATCTTAAAATATCAATAAACCTGTAAGCTTACTGCACACTGCAGAAAACCATTTGCTCGTGTCTGACGTCATGCCAGGTAGAGGGATGAGAAGAGATAAATCCCCTATTACTGATGCACAAGGATGTCGACTGAACAGGCCTGTCACGCCATCATAAGGACAAATGAAATGAAAATAAACGAAATAGATTAAATAAATATAGGAAAGTGGTAGAATTACGTTTTTGTCAAGGGAAGGCGGGGAAACTCTCAGATAAACCTGCACTGGTCCCGATTCGTTCACCAAGAACTCCAAATCGAGTGACCGAAATGCCAACTCGAGCCCTAGAGGTGACAGTCAAGTGTCTAACCATATTCGCATCAACAATCTTAATACTATTTAATACAAATAAAAGGAAACAAATTATTAACTGATGTAATACCATTAGTCAGCTCTTTAGAAAACCAGAAGGAAAACGTCCAGTAGATAGACTAAGAATGAGGTGGGAGAATAACATTAACCATGATTTGAGGGAAATAGATTATACAGGGGATGATTGGAAGACACTAGCTCAGGTTAGTGATGTATGGAGAGCTTATGTCCGCGCGGCAATGAACCTTCGGGTTTGATAGTGTTAATAAGTTAGTTTAGTTACTAAGTCAGCTCTTTCATAATGGTGAGTTACGTGGTATGTATAGGAAGCCAGATATATTACGGACAGTTAAGTCTCGTAGACAGCGATGGGCATGAATGGGGAATGAAAGAGATGCATGGAAGCTTCTTGTACGAAAACCAGAGGGAAAACGCCCAGTTCGTAGACTAAGGATGAGGTGAGAAAATAACATCCATGATTTGAGGGAAGTAGATTATGCAGGGGATGATTGGAAAACATTATCTCAGGATAGGGATGTATGGATAGCTTATGTCCGCACTACCATGAACCTACGGGTTCGACAGTGCCAGTGAGTTAGTTTATATACTTAGCTCTTTATTGTTAAGTTTGACATTAAATAATTCATCAACTTGTTCCTGAAAGATTTTAGAGCTTGGCAGTCTCGACATAGAGCCGAAGAGTAAAAAGCAAAATAGTTTATGGGAGTTTTTTATTTTTAATTGTAAAACCATAGACCACCAAACGAGGAATCTTGATGTAAGTTTATAATGGCTATGTTTGTTTAGAAGCTTACTGCTACTTCTATTGTAAGATGCATGTACCTAAGGTATTGTTCTATTAATATAGGAAGAATGTGCGTCCACGATGAATAAAACAGCGTGACACTCTGGATATTCCACATCTTTTTAAAACCACCCACGACTAACGCCATTCAACTCTGGACCCGCACATAATTTACTAAGTGATGTCTCTTCATTATCCTCTTCACTACGAACAAAACAGTTCTATGGAACTGTTTTCTGTCTTCCAGCCATATCGCTTTAATCGCGGTGAACTAGTGGTTAGCATGCTGGCCTCTGGATGCAAGGTTCGTCCATTCTAACCCGGGCGTATTAAATGGATTTTTCAGGGCGAAAAAAAAAAAACAGAGTATGACTTCTTTCGGAAGAGAGATGCAGTCATGACATGGATCTACGAAACGTAAAAAAAGTCAAAATGGTCTATGGAGCAGAAACATGGACTCCAAATGCCAAATTAAAGTAAACATTGTAATCTACAGAAATGCATTTTTTAAGGAGATACGCATGATGCTCTAAATTAAACAGGATCAGAGACAGAATTATCCGAGAAAAAATTAACTTCTTCTTCACTTCCTGGTATAGGCAAGAGTTGCCTGTTCCGTCTTCACTAATAGATCTAAGACCATCTCTTCCGAGGACGTCCGACATCTCTTCTTCCTCTTGGAAAATAATGGAAGATTTTATTTGGTAATCTACTTTCTTCCATTCTTTCTACATGTTCTTTCCACTGTATCTTGTTGTTAAATATCTTGTCTTTATGGAGTATATCCGCAGTTCTTCACGGATATCCTCGTTTTAATTGTAAAACCAAAAAAAAAAAAAAAATAACTTTAACGAAATAATTATACATTTTCTGGGAAGTGTTTACAATAGTTTGGACACATGAAGATGACGAATGAAGATAGATGCCAGTTAGGAGTTTGGAGTGGAATCTAAATCGGAGAAAAAGAAGAGGGAGACCTAAGAAGACATGGAAAAAGGAAATTATGAATTTGATTAAGGACAGGGGACTGCAGGATTGTGACTGGAAGGATAGAGATGAATGGAGGAGGATAATCAAAACTGAATATTGGGCACGGGAAGGTGTTGTATACATTTAAAACCTGTTAAATAATAAATATCTGATTCGAGGCCTCACAGTAACATTTGTAGCTTTTATGCCCATGACCTGAGCTATGAAATAAAATAATACATCTCTAAAAAATCATCAATATGCCGCTACAGTGAATTAGATTGATTTAATGGTACCTGTAAAGTGAAGGGCTAAGCCCTTCTTTCTCCCTTCAGAGTTAACATTACTTACTCACTGGCACTATCGAACCCGTAGGTTCATGGCCGCGCGGACATAAGCTCTCCATACATCCCTATCCTGAGCTAATGCTTTCCAATCATTCCCTGTATAATCTACTTCCCTCAAATCATAGTTAATGTTATTCTCAGACCTCATTCTTGGTCTACCAACTGGGCGTTTTCCCTCTGGCTTTCCTAAAAGAAGCCTCCATGCAAGTCTTTCATTCCCCATACGTGCAACATGTCCTGCCCATCGCAGTCAACGAGACTTAACTCTTCTTATTATTTCTGGCTTCCTATAAAGACCATGTAGTTCATTGTTATGAAGTCTTCTCCATTCACCTGTTTGTTCATCTCTCTTTAGTCCAAAAATTTTCCTAAGTACTTTATTCAACCCCCCCAGGAGCTATCACCTTGACGTGGTGGGGGGGCTTAGTACCCGATGAACCAGACGACTCTACTGGGGAAGATTGACTTAGGTTAATCTTGCTGGTGGGTAAGAGGCGAGGGGAACTAAGTATAGCTCACAACGAAGGAATGGCGTCTGTATCCATATTGGGCGGCCACATCTTCGTCAAGTCAAGTCTTCAACGGTCAACAGGGCGACAAGGAATAGCACAGCTAAACTTGTAGGGCTTGAAGAGCGGAAGAAGCAGCCCTCTCTTGGGGGGTGGATACCCAGAGGAGCATGTTTGGAGGCTCAGAGGAAGCAGCCCTTCCACCATCCTTGTCCTGCGAAGCGCTCGTAACGCTTCCAGGAGACATTTATCTTACTGAGAAGCTTCATGGAAATCAGCCGGATTGTCATAAAAGGAACCGACCCAAGCAAGATAAAAGGATACGATTTGGAATAAAGGACATTTTGAAATTAGGAAATTGGAACGTAAGGGGAATAAATACAAAAGAAGAAGAATTAGAAAGAGAATTAAAGAAAAAAAAAATAAATATAGCAACAATAACAGAAACAAAAAAGAAACTAAAAGGAACAAAGGACTTACAACACTATACTATGTTGTATAGCGGAGTAGAACAGACAACAAGAGCGCAGTGTGGAGTAGCAATTTTAATAGATGAAAAATGGAAGAACAAATTGAATAGCTATGAGTTTATAAATGAAAGAATCCTGATAGCCAGATTTAAATTGAAAGAGGATATATGATGATAATTGCTGTGTATGCCCCAGAGGAAGGCAAGAAAGAAGAAACAAAAAAATTTTATAAAACATTACAAACATTAGTTGATAAATATACAAAAGATCATCATTTAATAATAAGTGGAGACTTAAATGCCAGAGTAGGCAATGTTCCTATACCTAATGTAATAGGAAATAATGGAGAAAAAATAACAATAAATGATAACGGACAGGATTTGAGACAGTTTTCAGCCTATAATCAATTAAAAATAATGAATACCTATTTCCGAAAAAAGGACATACATAAATATACAAGAAGTGGATATAACTCAAGATCAATAATTGACTATTTAATCGTAAACAACAAGCTAGGAGCCTTGGTAAAAGATGTGAGAGTACATAGAGGCAGCGATATATACTCTGATCACTATCTCGTGATAAGCAAAATAAACATAATAGCTAAATGGCGGAAAAATAACATAAAGAACAAAAGAAACCAAGAAGAAGTATATAAAATATATTTATTACAAGATCAAAGTATTAGACAACATTATGAAAGCAGAATGAATAAATATATATCAGAGATAGCGACGTCAGAAGATATAAATATTGAATGGGAAAATATATCAAATGTAATACATAAAACAGCAAATGAGATATTAGGAAAGAAAAATAGAATAAGGAATAGGAAGGGCTTGAGAACTTGGAATGCGAATATACAAAATGCAGTGAATGAAAAACAAAAAGCATATCATACATACTTACGACTGAAAACAGAAGAATCTTATGAAGAATATAAAATGAAAAGGAGAATTGCTAAAAGCATTATAAGAAAATCCCATCAGGAGTCATGGGATAAATTTATAAGCTCAGTAGAACATGATATGTATGGAAGACAAGAAATAGGTTATAATTAGTGAAACATCTAAATCAGACTGAGAAAGATTCTGCCAGATTGAATATAATCCCAGAACAAGAATGGATCCAGCATTATGAAAAACTTTGGAAAAAGGAGGAAATTGAAGGAAAAGAGAACAATGAGGAAGAAATAAAAGTGGAAAATATTGATGTAATAGACATAAATGAATTAGAAATGGCTTTGAAAACCACTAAGAATAGGAAAGCAACAGGATTAGATAATATAAATATGGAATTAATCAAATATAGTGGAATATTGTGTAAACTACGAATACTTTCATCTAATTAATATATGTTGGCAGACCTATGGGATTCCAACCACTTGGAAAACAGCAATTGTCAAGAATATATTCAAAAGAGGAGACCGGAGAAATTGCGAGAATTACAGAGGGATTAGCTTAATGAATACTGGCTACAAAATATATACGAAAATAATAAATAATAGATTGAGAAACATAACAGAAGTAATAATAAGTGAAAATCAAAGTGGATTCAGAAAGGGAAGGTCATGTATAGACAATGTCTTTACACTGAAACAACTCATAGAAAAGAGAAGAGAACATAACTTAGAAACTCACATAGGATTTATAGATTTGGATAAGGCCTTCGATCGAGTAAACAGACAAAAATTATGGGAAATATTACGAATGAAAGGATACCCGCTGTGCCTTGTTGAAACAATAAAGACATTATATGAAGACACAAATATAATTATAGATACCGGATTCAAAAGAACAGATGCAATCAAAACAAATACTGGATTACGACAAGGATGTAGTTTATCACCCACTTTGTTTAATATATATATAGACGATATTTTTAATAAATGGAAAGTTTTAGTAAATCCAGGAATAAGAATGGATAATAAAATGTGCATAAATAATCTTTTATTTGCTGACGATGTAATCATAATACAGAAAAATGAAGACGACTTACAGAAATCAATGCATGCATTAAATGAAATATGTAAATTATACGATCTAAAAATTTCTGTAAGGAAAACGAAGACCATGGCTTTTAGAGGAAGAGATCCAGTGAGAACCAAAATTATGTTAGAAAATCAAAGTATAGAACAGGTGTCTAGTTTCAAATATTTGGGCTGTGATGTTGGCTACAATGTGGAAAGAGATATTGACTCCAAAATAAATAAATTTCAGACGGTGTGTGGAACAATACAGAGAACATTCAAAAATAAAATTAGAAAAGAAACCAAGATAAAAATGTATAATGTTATGGCGGTTCCCACAATATTGTATGGATGTGAAACTTGGGCTCCAGTGAAAAGACAGAAGGATAGAATACAGACGGCAGAGATGCGGTTCCTAAGACAAGTAAAAGGATGTACAAGACTTGATAGAATAAGAAATGAGGATATAAGAGAAGAATTGAAAGTACAGCCTTTATTGGATAAAGTCACGAATTACAGACAGAAATGGATTGATCACATGGATGGAATGAGCAAGGAGAGATATCCATTGTTAGCCAGAAATTATCAAGCAAGAGGAAGGCGTGATGTTGGAAGACCTAGAAGACGTTGGGCTGATGCAATATGAAGTCGGAACGGGCAATTGCCTAATCCCTGGAGTGATGATGATGATGATGATGACTTTATTCTCAAATACTTGTAAACTCCTTTCTTCCCTTAAAGTAAGAGTCCATGTTTCGCAACCATATAATATAACTGGTAGAATAATAGTTTTATATATTTTCAGTTTAACGTTTTTTTGAAAGGAGTTGGGACATCAAGAGTCTCTGCAATGCATAATAGCACGCATTTCCAGAATTGAGCCTATGTTTAATTTCTTTGTGTATCTCATTCCTATTTGTGATTATTGTTCCTAGGTATTTGAATTCAGCCACTTCCTCAAAATTTCCCTCATTTGTCATTAGCTGTCCATTTCCATTACATAATGTATTTCTAAATGTGACCATGTATTTAGTTTTATTGATATGTACTTCCAGTCCTAATTTCTTAGTGTTACTCAATAGTGTGTGCGTGTTGTCCTTTAGTATCTCCTCGCTATCGGCCACTAGTACTACATCATCAGCTCAGAGTTAACATAATAACATACAAATATAAAATGCAATTAAAATACAAAATTCTAAAATTAATAATACCAATTTTGTGAGTACAAATGGTAAAAAAGAGAATGAATGGAGGCATAATTTAGAGGCGGTCAAGTAGACAATAATACTTCAGGCAGAAAATTAAATATATTTAAATAATAACTGACTACAGTGAGATTCGTGGGTCTTGCTAATGAAATTCCAACCCAACATTTGTCTTACCGGAAGATGTAGCTTGATTAATAATGCTATTCTAATAATAGGATTAATATTTGCATTGAACTATTTAATATGCAACTCGGAGGAAAATCAAACTTCAATCAAGATTGTCGGAACAGGGGTTTGAACCCAAGACTCCCGAATACGAGTATCAAACGCTATCTCTTGCCAACTAGCTTGGTATTAAGAATTTGTATGCTTGAAAATAAATATTTATGTGTAATTTATCACATGTATTGAGTACCTCAAAACTTTTTTAATGCCCACATCTTTTTCATATGAACTACAGAAAACATTTGACGACATTAAGATATTGTCTCTCTCGCAAATTCATTTTTTTAGACTTTACAATCCAATTTCAGAATCGGTCTGTGGTAAAAGTTTTGGCGTATTTACACGAAAATTTGATATTTCATTTTCAGTGAGTGTTTTAATCATATTGTTGAGTCCTCCTATAAATAAATCCACGAGCATCCACTGTTCATGAGGGGTTAACTAACTAACTCACTGGCACTATCGAACCCATAGATTTATGGCCGCACGGACATATCCTGAGCTAATCTTTTCAAATAATCACCTGCGTAATCTATTTCCCTCAAATCGTGGATAAAAGTTACTCTCACACCTCATCTTGGTCTACCAACTGGACGTTTTCCCTCTGGTTTTCCTACAAGAAGCTCCCATGCACCTCTTTCATTCCCCATTCGTGCCATATGTCCTGCCCATCCTTGTCTACGAGACATAAATATTCTTATTATATCTGGCTTCCTATACATAGTATAATGTAGCATACTATTATGTAGTTTTCTCCATTCACCTGTCCGTTCATCTCTTTTTGGCCCAAAAATTTTCCTAAGAACTTCATTCTCAAATACTCGTAATCTTCTTTTCTCCCTTAAAGTAAGAGTCCATGTTTCGCAACTATATAATATAACTGAGAGAATAACAGTTTTAATATTTTCAGTTTAACGTTTTTTGAACGGAGTTGGGACTACAAGAGTCCTTGTAATGCATATTAGCGTGCATTTCCGGAATTGAGCCTATGCTTAATTTCTTTGTGCAACTCGTTCCTATTTGAAATTATTATTCCTAGATATTTGAATTCAGCCACTTTTTTCAAAATTTCCCTCAATTGTCATTAGTTATCCATTTCCATTACATAATTCATTTCTATGTGTGAAAATATATATTTAGTTTTAATGATTCTTACTTCCAGTCCCAATTTTCTTAGTGTTACTCAATAGTGTGTGCGTATTGGCCCTTGGTATCTCCTCGCTATCGGTTCAATAGTACTACATCATCAGTAAAAACTAACAGCTTATTAATATAATTGAGTTGTAGGCCTTCTTCATTCACCGAAGATTTATTAGCATGCTCTAGTTCAAAATTAAATAGTAGAGGAGACAGTGCATCTCCTTGCTTTAACCATTGTGAATTTCAAAAGTGTCCGAAAACTGTTTGCCTACACGCACCCTACTCTTTATGCCATTTAGACACATTCGTATATGTCTAACTAACTTTTTAGGAATTTCGAACTCCAGAAGGATACTATGGGGTTGCTGGATTTTATTTTAAATTTACTGGATACGATTCAACCACATAAATCTAAAAAAATCAAGTGCACAACTATAGATTAATGAGTATTTGGACTTCTGACAACTACAACTAGATTTTATAGAAGGGGCACAATTTTTAGCTCATGCATGGAGAGATGGCTGTGGCAGTGAAGACGAAAACCAACTCGCCAGAACTTGTAATTCAGACAAGGTAAAATAATATAAATATTTAAATACATTAATTAACCGAATAAATAGGGCTAATATTTGCAATAAAAATTAAAACCAAATATAACGAATAATCTGAATTAAAGCAATGTATTTGTATTTTGGAGTTCTTCAATATTTCGAAATATTTTGCGGGAGCGCTTGAGTTTGATGACAGGAGATTAAGAGGTGATCAAGAAGTAACTGGCTGCTGTCAAGGTGAATACACCACATAATACGTATATGAATGCTCGGTTGTAAGGCAACAAATATTAAAATTAATTGGCAGATAAGGAAGGACAGAGGCAACTGGCCACTAAGAAATGAGAGATTTATTTATATATTACCATTTATCTCAGAACTTTTTACCAATTTACACAATCGATACATTTACGAGAGGACATAATTTACAAAATTAACTGATAGAATAATTAATATATTAGTAAAACAGTAATAATATTAAATACATTATAGATTAAACATAATTTAAAATAAGAGCAGGAATATATCCATTAATTGATAAAATCAAAGGATATAGAGAACATTGATTTAGACACGTCGAAAGAATTAACGTAACAAGATTACCAAAAGCAGCATTTAATACAAGCCAAGAGGTTCAAGGAATGTAGGAAGGCCAGTGAAAAGATGGACAGAACAACTGTGAGGCGGAACAGACATTTTGCCTAGCCCGGGAAGTGAAGAAGAAGAAGAAGCAGGAATTCAAAACTGTATAATTATGTAATAGAAGGTATGCAATATAACATTTTAATGGGGCATGCTACTAACAAACACTATTGCTATAGCAATACAAAGTAAGAAAACTCGAATGATGAACTGTCAGAAATGCAAATATCCGTTAATTCCAATGTGCGAGTAACTCTGATGAAACAAATACGTAATTGAATGTCACTCGAGAACTGAGTATTCCCATCCGAGCAATAACGTAAATCATTCCCATGATGTTACCCGAGTCACCGAGACATACCCAATCAAGGGAATTGTATAATGTAATAAATTATATCATGTTCTAAATGTAATTTAAATTAGAATTGCTATAAGAATTGAAATCGATTAAATATGCAGTTATTATGTAGGCCTATTAGTAATTAATAATGTACTATGTAAATTAATATTTTCTCTAGAGAGCTTATATAACCTACGGGTTCGATAGTGCCAGCGAGTTGTTGTTGTTGTTATTATTATTATTATTATTATTTATTAGTGCTCTGTACCTCAGAACATACCACCATGTTCCAAATTCCCTAAGTAAATAGGCCTACATATAGTTAGGTACGTACATTTGTTTGGATATAATTACGCATATATATATATTTTTTTTTTTTCAAATGCCCCAGGTTTGTCTTTCGACATTCCTGGTTTCTCTCCTGGCATGGCGTACTTGTAGCCCACTTCTGAGGTTGGGGCGCCTGGAAGGCGGGGTTACGTTGCCCCGATTATATGATGGGTGATGATGATAATGGTGCGCCAGGAGAGTCCCTAATCCTAAGATGAATATGAATGATGATGATTGCGATGGCCATATGATTTCGGGGACCGTTTGGGCCTTAAAGTTTTCCTGACATTTGTCTTACAGGTGAGGAAAAACCCCGATAAAAACCTCACCCAGTCCCGACCGGGGATCGAAACCGGGCCCGCTGCGTGACAAGGCAGCACGCTACCCCGAGACCACAGCGGTGGACAATTACGCATATATAGGCCTACATAATAATAATGATAATAATAATAAAAGTTTTTATACCTGATGGAGTTAAGATCGTAAGTCCTTCTCTTTCATATCATCTGGGTTAAACTATAGCCTATAGATATTAACTAACTAACTCACTCACTGACTCTATCGAACTCGTAGGTTCATGGCCGCACGGACATAGGCTCTCCATACATCCCTATCCTGAGCTAATGATTTCCAATCATTCCCTGTATAATCTACTTCCTTCAATGGATAATGCTATTCTCCCACCTCATTCTTGGTCTATCAAGTGGGCGTTTTCCTTCTGGTTTTCCTACAAGAAGCTTCCAAGCACCTCCTTCATTCCCCATTCGTGCCACATGTCCCGCTCATCGCAGTCTACGAGACTTGACTGTTTTTATTATATCTGGTTTCCTATACGTACCATATGTATAGTACTGTAGAGATATTAAGAATTATGTACAGCTAATTATGTTCGCATATAACTCTATGGTCCACCGCTGTGGTCTCGAGGTTGCGTGCTGCCTTGTGACCCAGCGGGCCCGGGTTCGATTCCCGGTCGGGACAGGCTCCTGGGTGAGGATTTTTTCGGGGTTTTTCCTCACCTGTAAGACAAATGTCAGGAAGCTTAGGGCCCAACGGCCCCCGAAAATTATCCGGCCATCATCATCATCTTTATCATTATCGTCATCATTCTTCACCGGTGAGGAAAGCAACGGGAAGCTACCACACCTATAATTCCCTAGTAAAGCTGCAAAGCATAACATGAAAACACTATGATTGCAGTGAAAGACCTGCCCTCGGGCAGAATCACTATGGATGGACAACACTGTGATTAAATGTAAGCCTATACATAGTTATGAATTCTGCATGCTTTGTGTTACATACAAAACAAAAAATAAAAATTACATCTATTTTTTTAGTACGCCTACTTATTACAATGCTACGACACTACAACCTAAAAATGGGCCTACAATAGTACAAAATAGCCAAAATTGGAGATTCCAAAGAATGGTTCTGAGATTCAAAATTAATCACCATATACTCGTAACAGAGTGAACAAAAATGAAATGCAAGAACGTCCTGGTCCTAATATTCGCTATTAATTAGAAATATTCACGTAGGCCTGTTATGTACTGAGAGAGGAGGTATCTACCAGCATAGTGATGCATGGACATTGATTAACATTAGCGATAATATACACGAAAGCTGGCACAACGCTTCCTTGCAGTCCCCTCCCACCCTATTCTTTAGCAAGTCCCTTTCATTCTGATCCAGCATCCTCTTTTATCTTCCCTTCACTTTTTTTTCAGTTTATTTCCTTTAAAAGTTGTCAGGTACCTATTATCTAAGCCTTGTTTTCTCGCCTCACTGCTGAATATGACATGAATTTATATGACAAATCCATCCAACTTAATAAATACGACATGAATTTGTAACCACACAAAATTTTAAACCATCGCCTCCGATTATTGTATTTAAAATCATTTTCAAAATATTAAAAATAAAAGTATTTAAATCGAGGCTTCGACCTAGAAGTAATTTTATTAGCTCTCAACGAGTTCTTATACAAGTACAGGCCAGGTGTAATACAGTGGTTAAGATTTTTAAAGGTTTTTGTCAAATGTAAAACAGATTAGAGGAAATTTGGGTTACAAATTATCTGAAAAGAAAAAAAACACTGGTATTATATTTATCACAATTATGAAAAGTCCACTGTTGTGGCCTGCTTTGTTACGCAGCGGGCCTAGGTTCGATTCCCGGTCACGACAGGCTCCTGGGTAGGTTTTTTTTCGGGTTTTTGTCTCACCTGTAAGACAAATGTCAAGAAGCTTCGGACCCAATGGTCCCCGAAAATTATCCGGCCATCATAATCATCCTTCACCGGTGTGGAAAGCAACGGGAAGCTACCACACCTATAATTCCCTACTAAACCTGCGACGCATAGCATGAACATGTTAAGATTGAAGTGAAAGACTTGTCCTCGGGCAGAATCACTATGGATATATATATATATATATATATATATATATATGCTTAACTGTTATGTTAGCCAATAGATGTCAGTTGGAACAAATTTCCGCTACCTCTTGTGTGAATTGAGAATACTACATGTATAAGAAAAATTTATGTTTGTGTTGGAATTCTTGGGTAGCTCAGTAGGTTAGAGCGCTAAATGTACAGAGTTTAGAGACTCGGGTTCAAATCCCGACTCAAGCATTCATTTTTCTTTTCATATATATATATATATATATATATATAGACAGATATTTACAAAAAGTAAATAAAGACAATAGAGCCGTCGAAAAGCCCCAAAATATGCATATCTCTGGATAATCATATAAGATCAGCACCACCAGTAACAACGACAAAATTAACTAACCCACTTGCACTAGGTTGATGGCCGCGCAAATATAAGCTCTCCATACATTCCTATCCTGAGCTAATGTTTTTCATTCGTCTAGTGTATAGTTTATTTCTCTCAAATAATGGATGTTATTTTCCCACTTCATTCTTGACCTACCTACTGGGCGCTAATCATGTGGTTTCCCTACAAGGAGTTACCATGCCCCTCTTTCATTCCCCAATCGTGCGACGTGTCCTGCCCATCGCAGTCTACGAGACTTAACTGTTCTTATTATATCTGGTTTCCCAAGAAGATCATGTAGCTAACTGTTATGCAGTCTTCTCCATTCGCCTGTCTGTTCATCTGTCCTTAGTCCAAATATTTTCCTGAGAACGTTGATCTCCAATGCTCGTAATTTATTCCTCCCTTAAAGTAAGAGTCCATGTTTCGCATAACTGATGGAATAACAGTTCCATATATTTTCAGTTTAATGTTTTTTTTTTTTTGTGATAAGTTGGGACAAAAGTCCCTGTAAAGCATAAAAACATGAGAGAGTTTGATTAATCCTTTGTGCATGGGAAATATTTTATGACAAATAAGGAACATTTTCAAGTAGTGGCTGAATTCAAACGCCTAACTCACTGGCACTATCAAACCCGTAGGTTCATGGCCGCGCAGACATAAGCTCTCCATACATCCTTCTCATGATCTAATTTTTTCAATCATCTCCTGTATAATCTACTTCCCTCAAATCATTCTCCACCTCATTCTTGGTCTACCAACTGGGCGTTTCCCCTCTGGTTTTTCCTACAAGAAGTTTCCATGCACGTCTTTCATTCCCCATTCGTGCCACATGTCCTGCCCATCGCAGTCTACGAGACTTAACTGTCATTATATCTGGCTTCCTATAAAGATTCAAACACCTAGGAATAACAATTGCAATAGGCTCACTTCTAGAAATGCATGCTATAATGCATCAAGCGTAAAATCCTGAGTATGGGTTCCTTCGGAAGGAAACGAAGGGAACTAAAGCTTTGAGACACTTACGGAACGTAAGGTAACTTGAAACCTGAAAAAAGAAGGCTCTTAGCAAAATATTCTCCTATAGGCCCTTTTACGCTCAAATTTGAATTGCGATGTCATTGGCCTTAATTGCTAAAGAGCGTCGTTTAAAAAATAATACAGGGTGTCCCATTCAAACCTCCCACATTTTAATTAATCATAACTAACAAAATATGCGGAATTATGAAATGAGGCCGGTATTAAACGAAAGAGAAACTCAAAGAATTTTCATTGCCATACAGCTTGGCGAATTGATTTTTGTGTACTTCTCTGAAATCCTGCTCTAATTTCTTCAATCTTTTCTTCTGAAATTTGTGTACAAGCACCTCCTGATTCTTTTTTAACGCTTCCAGTCGCCAGAAACTTCTCAAGACATGCCTTAATGGGCTTCCCATCAGGTGCATTTCCTCCATATTCTCTCCGGCAATTTATTTGCACTGTAATTAGACTTCGTCTGTGCATACCAAAAAACAGTTTGTGCTCTCTGCTGAGGAGTTGCCATTTTGTTTTATGTCATTATGGTCCAACATGCGGAAGACTACATAACAGTGAACTACATGGTCTTTATAGGAAGCCAGATATAATAAGAACAGTTAAACTTAAGTCTCGTAGACTTCGATGGGCAAGACATGTTGCGCGTATGGGGAATGAAAGACGTGCATGGAAACATCTTCTAGGAAAGCCAGAAGGAAAACGCCCAGTTGGTAGACTAAGAATGAGGTGGGAGAACAACATTAACTATGATTCGAGGGAAGTATATTATACAGGGAATGATTGGAAAGCATTAGCTCAGGATAGGGATGTATGGAGAGCTTATGTCCGCGCGGCCATGAACCTACGGGTTCGATAGTGCCAGTGAGTAAGTAAGTAAGTAGGTAAGTAAGTACGTATGGTCCAACATGCGACAGATAAACTAAAATTAACTGCAACAATGAAAACAAAAATTCTTTGAGTTTCTTTCTCTTAATACCAACCTCATTTCATAATTCCGCATATTTTGAGAGTTATGATTAATTAAAATGTGGGAGGTTTGAATGGGACACGATGTATATAAATTCTCACTGAAACCCAAAGCATCCATTGGCGGACGCTCCTGGAGCCATCAAGTTACTTACACAATTCTATTGTTAAATCTACAAACCAATATTTTTATTCAAGTCCACCGCTCGAGGTAGCGTGCTGTCTTGTCACGCAGCGGGCCCGGGTTCGATCCCCGGTTGAGACAGTTTTTCTGGGTGAGGTTTTTATCGGGGTTTTTCCTCACCTGTAAGACAAATGTCAGGAAATCTTTAAGACCCAAACGGTCCCCGAAATCGTATGGCCATCACAATCATCATCATTCACATTGGTCTTAGATTAAGATTAGGATTAGGGACTCTCCTGGCGCATCACTATCACCATCACCCATCATATCATCGGGGCAACGTAACCCCGCTTCCAGGCGCCCCAACCTCAGAAGTGGGTTACAAGTACGCCATGACAGGAGAGAAATCAGGAATGTCGAAAGACAACCTGGGACATTTGAAAAAAAAAATTATTCTCATTTATACACGATGTAACAGTTAAGGTAATACCGCGATTGATCGGCACAGGGTTTAAATTCCGAATACGAGTCGCAAACTCTATCGTCAGCCCCATGTAGTTCCATTATTTTAAAAAAATGTGAAAGAGTTTATGAAGCAATTCTTCCAATTGCAAGGTATGAAGTGGTTGTGAAAGAGAAAGAACACGCATGATGTATTACATGCCTTTAGTTTGTTTTTTATCCAATCTTGTGGGCCCTTTATTATACACATATGACAGCAAACATAATTTTTACCACGTGTTGCTTTGTACCGAGTATTACATAGCAACAAACCTTCTTCTTAGTTTCTGAATTTTACAACTGTTTGTTTTGTAAGTCATGGAAATTACACCACCATTACTACGTGCAATACATTTTATAATCAAATTCATTTCATTATATTACCATTAATTTATTGTTCAATAAAAATTCAGTATCGTATTTTTCATGGATATAAGATTCCTTTTTATGCAAAACATTAGTGCCAAAATTAAGGCGGTTTTATATTCGTAGATCGCCGTGGGCTAGTGGTTCAATTCCTTGTCTCTAGTTCCGAGGGACGCGGGTTCAAACCCGGTCGTGATCGATGATATTTTTAGGACGGAAAATTCCAAGGGACAAGTCCTCCGGGAGGGACTTTAAGCCACGGGTCCCAAGTCTGAAGATGTCCAGGCCCATAAAAGAATGACAAGCGTGAATAAAAAGGACTCTGTACAAAATTTACCGAATGTTTCCATCCTAGTACTACTGTACCTTGGTTCTCTAGATGTCACTATGAGGCGGAACGGTGACCCTGGGCCACTCAATGACATCTATCCTAAAACAAGTGTAACTAAATTAGTATGGTTGAATTTCTCCCCTGTTGGGGGAGAACGCCTAAGTGTTGTTGTGAGACACAATGACTTACTACTAATAAAAAAAACAATGACGCCATGTCTTTCCTGTAAAAGATGGACATAATTTTAATTAAGCCTATACAAATTCTTTCAAAAGCGAACAAGAGGATAAGAGTCCAATAGGTAGGCAAAGAATCAGGAGGTCGAATAGCATTATGCATACTTTGAGGAACATGAATAATAATGGAACATATTGACTCAATTTAGGGAATAGGTACGTATGGAGATCTATGGATGTCTTTAGGACAGATTTCACTGAATGAATATATTTTAAAACTAAAATCATTGGAATAAAATCCTCCAATTAAAGATGTATGATTAAATGAAAAATATAAATTGATCATTCAGGCCTATCCGAAGAGGCCTTCCTTGCCCTTGTGACTGGAAAGAAGTATTTATGTGATCTAAAGTCAAAAAGTCGTGTTCCTGTAAGGTCTGTGAGGTGTGGTGTCACGTAAGAGTACCCACAAAGGGAAAGGATAAAGAAAGTAATAAAAAAATCGGGGTGTGGCTGTGTCGTGGACACGGCCGTGTGTTTAACGTGAATACGTGTACGTAACGGGTAATATTTTTCTTTGAGCGTATTATACCCATGTATGTCATAATCATTTTGAGCACTAAGAAGTCATTTGAATATCCATGTTTTAATTGTGATGGCAACATTTTCCTTTCGTCGGGTTCAAGAAAGAAATCAAGTAAACAAATAATTACTGTTATAACTTTATTAATGATAGGTCTGTGATACGAAAAGTATATACTAAATGTATACTAAATTTGATATAGAAGCGATTGCATCATCCACTTGTATAGGCTGGGCCGTCCCAGCTGCAGGTATACTGGCGCCGTCGTCGATCCGCTCAGACACCTTCATTCTTTTACGTTCCCGGCACCGCTTAAGTCTTTCATATGGTATTTTATGGGTACCACTGGATTGCATTGAGAAGCCCTTTCCAACCGTATAAGGTCTCTATATTTTGATTTGTCTTTTTGACATTGCATTATTTAGTTTAATGTTTTACTTTAACACCATATATATTCACTATAAGTATTTCACACTAATGTTTTATGTACGCAATCTATAGATCTTGACGAGAGCTGACGATTGAAACTCAAACGAACGTCGTAACTTCTCCGAGTCAAAATTTATACTAAACGAAAATTATGTGACGCAGCGAAACGACCACAAAATTACGGCGCTCCCTCCTCCGCCACGCATGATGCGCCACAGTCCACACTCAGCATAACGAATTATTTTATCCTTTATCTATCGAGTGGGGTAATTAAATTTGGATGTAGATAATATATATTTAGCTATAACATCAAACTGTATCCCCCGATTTTGTTATCGTTTAGTTTTCTGAATTGCCTCACACTATGGACGCAAATTAAAATACACATTCACGAAAAAAAATGAAATATACAGAGAGAGAGAGAGAGAGAGAAGAGAGAGAGAAAGAAAGAGAGAGGGAAGGAGAGAGAAGAGAGAAAGAGAGAGAGAGAAGAGAGAGAGAAGAGGAGAGAAGAGGAGAGAGAGAGAGAGAGAGGAGAGAGAAGGAGAGAGAGAGAGAGACAGATAGAGAGGAGAGAGAGAGAGAGAGAGAGGGGGGGGAGAGAGAGAGAGGGAGAGAGGGAGAGAGAGAGAGAGAGGGAGAGAGAGAGAGGGAGAGAGAAAGGCAGTGGGAGGAAGGGAAATTATTTAATAAGACGAAATTAAATGTATTATAGTGGTCTTACTTGTAACAAAAAGTGTTGAGGTAGGAAAAAGCAAAACTTGAAAAATAAAATAATGTGAAGTTAGATATAAGATTAATTCAGATGATGTTGGAAAGTAGTATTTGCCAAGCTGTGCAACAAAGTTTGTTGTCTTCATGCACATGTCCAACCATTTCTAGATATCTGTCTGCAGCTTGTCCACGCCTCGCTGCCTTCTTCTGTCAAGTCTCTTTTCCTTGCCCGAAACAACGCGAAACAAGATAATCCTACGCATAGTGTTGACTATATGTGTTAGACATCCAAGATGTACTGCCAAAATTTGTTACACAAACCGACAAATATCTTTGACAAATCGTTCATATTATAATCTCTAACAATATATTTAGTCCACCGCTATGATCTAACGATGACGTCGTTTCAGACGTAACGGGCTCGAGGTCAATTCCCGGGCAGGACAAGTCTCATGGATAACATTTGTTTATTTTATTATTATTAATTTTTTTTTCCAACGATTTTCCTCATCTGAAAGGCAAATGTCAGGAGACTTTAAGGGCCATAACAGTCTTCTAATAACACAAATTATCACCATCAGCAGCATCAAGGATTAGAACTTAAGATCTGTCCCGATCTCGTATTAGGATTGGTCTGTCCATCTTTACTGGGCCCTACATTTCTTCGTCTAGAAGTCTGTAGTGAAGAATCTGTTTCGGGATTTTGTTGTTACCCATTCTTATTGATGTGGTACATCCATTCGACTCTGAATTGTGCAATCCTATCTAATAACTTGAATATATTTATTTGTTTTCGTATATCTTCATTTGTTTCCCATCTACTATCTTTTAGCCAGCCACACCTCTAGAAAATATATAAGAAAGAAACAAAAATATTTTCAAACTTACGGATCGAATAATTAAATATAGGAACACCTGGAAAGAACATATTGATAGAATGCCAGAAGAAAGAATTCCAAAATTATTGCTGAATTGTAAACCACACGAAAGGAGAAATATTCAGAAGATGGTCTGAACAATTTTCACAATTCTAGCTTTTATGAAACCGGAATGAGCCAACATATTTAATCCTAGGACAATGACGATGAAGAAGAAGACATGTAAAAAAAACTCATTTTAGAAGTTTATATTCTTCGTTCCTGGTTTTTAATCAAGACCCAATGTTCCGATCCATACAGTATAGTACTGTTGGACCCGCCATTTAATACCAATTAGTGTTTTGAATTCTTTATGAAGAAAAGTCGATAGAATTAATATTATCCTAAAATGGTTCTAATTCCTTGATGAACCGATCACTTCTGTGATGAAAACTAATGAATATGAAGCCAGTACCAAATGAATGGCCAAGGGCCTTCTAGGCCTGCCGCATCATGGATTAAATGTCTACGGGTCGCATGTTTGGACGCATTAGACAGTAAAATGCCTTCTCTGCTGAGCAAGTTGTATGCTAATACGATTTTGCTTACTCAGAAATCTGTTCATGCGATAATAATTGGTTAAATTTGTAAACTACCTGCGGAGGTACCTTACATGAGCAACTCAAATTAAAATCCCGAAGCGAACCGACGGGAACCGATGGTAATCGATGTACTTTGCTGCTTTATCCAACATTTATCCAAGATGTCGGACCTTGAAGACTTCGATCATGTTTTCGGTATACACGGAGAAGAGGAATTTGATAGAGTCTACCAAAGAATTCAACTGGAAGAACAGGAGAATCGGCTTAATATTGCGTGTCGCAGACGTGTTTGTATACGGTATTATTTGCGGGATGCAAGCATAAATGCATTCCTCTATAGCAGACGAAAATAACGGAAGTGGTTTTATCGCTGAGAATTCTGGGTAATTCGTTGCCAATATTACGAAAACGTCGACTCTCATGCATTACCGATAAGTCGCCGTTAATTCGTTCTCAGCAATTGCTCACGGTGAATCAGCTCACTAGTGATTGGAAGTAATTTGAGTAGAGAGTAATGTTCTAACATACGACCCTACGTCAAGTCTCATGGATTTGTGTTAACAGACAGGTGAATAGAGAAGACTACCTAACAGTGAACTATGGTCTTTATAGGAAGCCAGGTATAATAAGAACAGTTAAGACTCATAGACTGTGAAGGGTTGGACATGTGGCACGAATGGGGAATGAAAGACGTGCTTCTTGAGGGACACCAGAGGGAAAACGCCCAGCTGGTAGACCAAGAATGAGGTGGGAGGTTAACATTAATCATGATATGAGGAAAGTAGATTATGCAGGGGATGACTGGAAAACATTAGTACAAGATAGGGATGTATGGAGAACTTATTTCCGCGCAGCCATGAACCCGTGAGTTCGATAGTGCCAGTGAGTTAGTTATGTCAAGTTACCGTTGAAGAAAGCACGCATCCACATCCTAGGTGGAGATTTAAAATACTATATCCCGCCAAGAATCGAATCAGGGTCGCCGGAGTGCAAGGTAGGAGGTAATCTCAGACAACGCCACAGGGTCGGACTAGGTTTTACTTAGAGGTATGAATACTATAGATGTGAATCATGATTGTAATTCAACCTTCTTACATAGCCTTCGAAACCAACTTGGAGCGCTCCTTGGCTGTCCGCCTTTCCTAGCACGAGATTTTTATTATTTTTTTAAAAAGAAATCTTTATACAGTCAGGTTTTGGTACAAGAGTCACCACAACTGAGTTCTAGAGTTATCACATTTTACCCATCTGTTACGCTAAATTCTTAGAAACTTTCTACTCGGATTCGTTCAAGCATTTCATTGCTGTCAACAGCAATAAAGTTAACAGTGGTACCTATGTTTATCCCATAAAATTAGAGAGACAATTCAGATTCAATGATTTCATATCAAGCATGGTGGATATGCTAGTGCATAGTACAATATAAACATATAAAAGTAATTACCTGTAAATGTTCAGTCTCAACTATTGAAACTTATAAAACAATGTAAGCCTCAGCAAAAGGTTGCTTAGATACTCAAAGTGGAATAGCAACTTTCTGAGGATGCCTGCAATGTTTTAAAAGTCTACTACTAACTTACTTACTCATTAGCACTATCGAACCCGTAGGTTCTTGGCCGCGTGGTCATAAGCTCTCCATATATCCCTATCCTGAGCTTATGCTTTCCAATCATTCCCTGTATAATCTAGTTCCCTCAAATCATAATTAATGTTATTCTCCCACCTCATTCTTTGTCTACCAACTGGGCGTTTTCCCTCTGGCTTTCCTACAAGAAGCTTACATGCACGTCTTTCATTCCCCATACGTGCAACATGTCCTGCCCATCGCAGTCTACGAGACTTAATCCTTCTTATTATATCTGGCTTCCTATAGAGACCATGCAGTTCATTGTTATGTAGTCTTCTCCATTCACCTGTCTGTTCATCTCTCTTTGGTCCAAAAATTTTCCTAAGTACTTTATTCTCATATACTCGTAATTTCCTTTCCTCCCCTAAAGAAAGAGTCCATCTTTCGCACCCACATAATATAACTGTCAGAATAATATTTTATATATTTTCAGCTTAACGTTTTTTTTGAAAGGAGTTGGGACATCAAAAGTCTCTGCAATGCATAATAGCACGCATTTCCAGAATTGAGCCTAGGCTATGTTTAATTTCTTTGTGCATCTCATTCTTATTTGTGATTATTGTTCCTAGGTATTTGAATTCAGTCACTTCCTCAAAATTTCCCTCATTTGTCATTAGCTGTACTTTATTCTCATATACTCGTAATTTCCTTTCCTCCCCTAAAGAAAGAGTCCATCTTTCGCACCCACATAATATAACTGTCAGAATAATATTTTATATATTTTCAGCTTAACGTTTTTTTTTAAAGGAGTTGGGACATCAAAAGTCTCTGCAATGCATAATAGCACGCATTTCCAGAATTGAGCCTAGGCTATGTTTAATTTCTTTGTGCATCTCATTCTTATTTGTGATTATTGTTCCTAGGTATTTGAATTCAGTCACTTCCTCAAAATTTCCCTCATTTGTCATTAGCTGTCCATTTCTATTATATAATGTATTTCTACGTGTGACCATATATTTAGTTTTATTGATATTTACTTCCAGTCCTAATTTGTTAGTGTGTGCGTGTTGTCCTTTAGTATCTCCTCGCTATCGGCCAAAACTACTACATCATCATAAGTAATGCCACGAGTGATTTCCAAATTATCTAGAGAATTTGGAAATCAAGAGTGGCATTTTTTAGGACTATTTAACGAATAAAATTAAGCTGTTTACTCACAAATCATTATTTAACTATAGTTATTTTAAAATATTTATATATTTAATGTAAACGGCGATGTTTGAAAACAAATGTGAAACGATTGGTACGCTTCATCTGCTTCTTTTGTTTATCACTGCAACCAGATCATATTATTTATTGCCAAAGGAACGTAATATTGTAAGAATGCTCTCTAGTGGAGAAAACATTAAACACATCAAACAGTATATTAATTCATTTTTGATGTCGTATGATGTAAATATGACAATTAAATTTTTCTGGATTATTACCTGGGAAAAAATACATTTAAGAAAGTGCAAACAGTGGCTTCTTTTTTTGGTGGTATAATCAATTGCTACAAATGTTTTTATATTAACTCCTGCAAGCGCCATGTGTTGACATCCATGCACTATATAGCCATGGTAGCCGTATTTCTTACAGAGTCAGTCACTGCAAAATAATGGTCAGACCTGTTGAGAATATTAAAAAGGAGGAGCTTTCTTTAATGTGGTAAATTTAATATTGATAAATATTTGGTGAAACACGACTGTGATTGGTTGCAAAACAGAAATAATTGAAACGCGATTGGTCATTGACTCCCATTTGGGGCATGAGTTAAATAGTCAGCATAAACTAACAGCTTATTAATACCATTGAGTTGTAGGCCTTCCTCATCCTCTAAAGATTTGATGGGATGCTCTAATACAAAATTAAATAGTAGAGGAGATAGTGCATCTCCTTGCTTCAACCCATTCTGGATTTCAAAAGTGTCAGAAAACTGTTTGCCTACACGCACCCTATTCTTTGTGCCTTTAAAATGTCGAATAGATGAGGAAACTGAACGTTATAAATAGAATTTCTTCTTCCAAAATGTATTATTCAAGCAATTATCCTATTTAAATTTATCCTATTTAAATTTATCCATCCATCATGAGGTTCCTAAGGAGGCCCTTACACCTCAAATGGCGCTCTCCCACCCCTTAGGGGTTCCTTAATAAATTTTAATTAGTTTTACGCTTATTTCCCTACAGATGTTGTGAGAGTTTAGTAGTAGACAATTGATTACTTGAATGGTAGAACGTAGGTTAAATTTTGCTTAGCGATATCTTTTTTCAGGTTTTGAGGACCTTTTACGAGCCTGAAAATCTTGCAGTCCCTTCCAGAGGATTTTTTTCCTTTTGACTTTTCTATCTTAAAAATGCATCGATATCAGCTGGGTGTGGACCGGCGATCCTCGGGACTAGAGACAAAGGAACATAACCACTAGACCACTAGACCATCGCGGCCGACTTTATAATTTTATATTGTGGATAATATCTCAAAGGAATTTTATAATTAACTAGTTAATACCCGGTGTGTGCTGCTACGCCTAAATAAATGAAAATTAATGTGCTTTTATGTTTAGTTGAATAAGTAAAAGGAAAAATAATTATATATTTATATTTTTAGATACGCCGTGCTGATTACCCGGCGTTGCCCGGGAATCTACTTATCCCGATCTTCTTGACATAACTGAAAGGAAAAAATTTATATCGTAATTATGTTAGATACCCCATGCTGTTTACCCGGCGTTGTCCGGGAATCTTCTCATCCCGATCTTCTTGGCATAAATGAGCTGAAAGACAAAAATTAATGTACTTCTTATGATTAGTTGAATAAGTAAAATGAAAAATAATTATAAATGTTTATCGTAATTATTTTAAGATTCCCTGTGTTGATTACCCGGTGTTGCCCAGGAATATACTTCTCTCGATCTTCTTGGCATAAATGAGCTGAAAGATAACATTTGTTATTGTGAGTTATCCATAATAGAATACCCGCCATGTGCTGGTATGCTTGCACAGGAATCTACGTACTTGTCTCGATCTTCTTGGCATCAATGAAAGACAAAAATGGTTATTGTGAGTTATCCGTAAGAGATAAAAGATGCTGTCGCGGACTTTTTTGTAGAGCTTTTTGATATATTAAATTCTGTGTACATTAATTTTTTGTATTTGTTATGATTTAGGCACCGTAAGCCATTTAAGCGTCCAAAGAGCTATTTTTTCACGTTTTTCACTACAAAGGGCGATTTTTAAGAGTGTAGGAGTTGAGTATCACAACTATCTTATAGCCTATGTTCATCCCGGGAATCTCCTGGACATTTTGCAAAAAGCCCCATCACAATTGGATCAACGGTATGGCCGCGCATAAAGTACGAACAAACAAACAAATAAACCAACAAACAAACAAACATTCATTTTATATATTAGATTTTATTAGTACTGACTAGAGCATGGAACTAAAATTCAAGGTGAATTGGTGCTACAGAGTCATTATTTTATAGCAGCATCCTCTCAACTATAAAGACAATGGAGTGTACAGTGGTGTTTATGATTTACTACTTTTTTTTATTTTATTTTATGTGTAATAGGCCTACTATTTATCTTTTCTACCCTCCTATTTTTCACACAAGCACAAAATTCACACCCAGAGCCAAGGTGCGGATTTAAAAATCCTGGCTCAATACCAGTGGTAGGTAAGGAATTCAACACTACGCATTGCTATGGACTTGTTTGTTTAGTTAGTTCACTATGGGTATAAATCCAGTCCACATCGTCTTATACAAAAGCAACCAGAAGTCGCGGTTTGTTTCAGCCCAATATTTTTAAGTATCTTAATTCGAATTTGTTTTCTGTAGGAAAACTATATATTTATCTCGCTTTTAGTTGTGAAAATAAATCAATAAAATGTATGTATATATATATATATATATATAGGAACTTCAGCTAATGTGGACCCTTCGGTTTAATTTCTTCCCCTCCACAACTTTGTCTGTTCAAGGTCACTTTCTTTTATACTTTGTGCGAAGAAGGGCTTATTTGTGATATTTACAAAAACGACAATTTAAAAGTTTTTCAAGCTAAGAATTAATTCTTAATTTCTGCTATTGTATATTACAAATGTTGAAACAATTCCTAAATATATTATAATATGTAGATGCTGTTTTAATATAGGCTACTGGACGGGTTTGTTGATATTAGGGCCTATGTGACATGACTGCTGTATAAAATAATTATTAAAGATAACAAAAGAATCCGGTTAATGTAGACCCTCCACGAAGTGGTTAAAGTGGACTTGGGTCCACTTTACACGAATACGTATATTTTATCAACAAGGGTGCTGTATGTAAAAGCCATACTCTTAATTAACTTTACTTTATATCCTTGTAATTTTACTTAAACCCAAGGACCGTCGGTTTCTGCAGATGAATTGCGTGTGAATGTTATAATCAACGATAATTTTTCAAAACATTAAATAAATATCAACGCTTTTTAATTATGATCAGTCATAAATACTTTCCGATTAATTTGTGCCTGTCTGTATAAATTAATAGAGTAAGTAAACTTAAAATAGTCTAAAGCCTATGGTGGACTCTGGGGTCCACTTTACCCGAATATGGAGATTAAAGTGGACCATTCTTGTAATGTAAAAAATGTTAAAAATTAAGCAGATGTTTCCATATTTGAATATAACATCAATGATATTTCATAGTTATAACACTAATAATAACTAACTCACAGGCACTATCGAACCCGTAGTTTTATGGCCGCGCGGACATAAGTTCTCCATACATCCCTATCCTGAGCAAATGTTTTCCAATCATCCCCTGTATAATCTACTTCCCTCAAATCATATTAATGTTATTCTCCCACCTCATTCTTGGTCAACCAACTGGGCATTTTCTCCTTTAGTTTTCCTACAAGAAGTCTTCCATTCTCCATTCATGCCACATGTCCTGCCCATAGCAGTCTATGAGACTTAACTGTTCTTATTGTATCTGGCTTTCTGTAAAGATCATGTAGTTCACTGTTATGTAGTCTTCTCCATTCACCTGTCTGTTCATCTCTCTTTGGTCCAAAATTTTTCCTAAGAATTTTATTCTCAAATACTCGTAATCTCCGTTCCGCCCTTAAAATAAGAGTCCATGTTACGCTTTCATATAATATAACTGGTAGAATAATAGTTTTATATATTTTCACTTCAACGTTTTTGAAAGGAGTTGGGACGTCAAGAGTCTTTGTAATGCATAATAGCACGCATTTCCAGAATTGAACCTATATTTATTTCCTTGTGCATTTCATTCCTATTTGTGATTATTGTTCCTAGGTATTTGAATTCAGCCACTTCCTCAAAATTTCCCTCATTTGTCATTAGCTGTCCACTTCCATTATATAATGTATTTTTATGTGTGACCATATATTTAGTTTTATTGATATACTTCCAGTCCCAATTTCTTAGTGTTACTCAATAGTGTGTGCGTGTTGTCCTTTAGCATCTCCTCGCTATCGCCCAATAGTACTACATCATCAGCATAAACTAACACCTTATAACACTAATAATAATCACTGCAATTAAACAAAATTCAGATCCTTTAACTAAAAGAAGAAAAAAACACAAATTCAAAATGGAGGTATAATCTCCATCGTGCAAGAGTTAAATTTCTTCCAGAGAAGCATGTGATGTACAAAGGCCATGTCCAAAAAAAAATATCTGCCGGTTTAACTGCAAGACCCTAAAATCCAGCGCCAAAGTTCCCATTTAAACTATATGGAAGTAATACATGTATATATGTTTATCACAGAGGTAGACGATCATCTTGCCAGTGTAGGGGTAACATGTGGTCAGTATATCGGGTCCACCAGTCGTTATACCTGCTTTTCTTAACGTGGAGCCGCTACTTATTGCAGCTACCCAAATTCCTCACGATGATGGTTGCTAACTTAGAATACTCTCATCCCATCATCGGTTACCCTCCAACATGAATATAACCTGTATTTTTATGATTATGGTCTAATTATCATCGTCCTTTCAAGTATTAGGCCCAGTGGCCCGTTACGGTCTCCCGCCATCTCCGAAAAGGTCGACCCACAGATCTTCTGCCTCGAGGAATGTAGTGAAGAATTTGTTTTGGTATTCTGTGAAGATCCATGCGCTGAATATGGGCTAGCCAATTGTTTCTATATTCTTGGAGGTATGATTATGGTCTAATACAATTTAAAACTAACATTGTCTAATATAATATAAAGTGACGTGTTATTTATGGCCGAATTTCGATCTCTTGGCGAACACTATAGTATATATACCGGTATATGGATGTTGGTATAGGCCTATCTTAGATTAATAGACTTCGATACCGTTTAACCAATCACCATGAAAGTTAGCACATATATGTATTTTTTCATAGAAAGGGTTTTTATGTTATCTATTATGTAAAATAGTAGACTTTCACGGCAGGTGTCTTGATTCATGTCTTTTATGTCTTTCGGGCTAAATGGCCGTGGTCTGGTTTTATTAACACTCAACGTTTCGTCTACTACTGCGGAAGACATCCTCAGGAGATTCTGAGTGCTCTTTGATCTCCTAACTCTTCAAATGTCGGCTGCAGACTGGCTGTGCGTTGGAAATCGTGCCCTTATTTAAAGTTGAGTATTGTGTGGTGATGTTTTCTACACGGTTCGTTACTTTGGAGCTATTTTTTGATTGGTTGTCACTGGCGTAAGTCATGTTCTAAAAACCATTGTGTACGAGTTCACCTCAAACGAACATTTAAAAATCGGTCTAGCGACCACAATTTTCGATGTTTCACAACGAAACTCAGTATATCCTATTGAAATAAACCGATGTAGGTACGAGGGTCACTAGATAAGTTTTGAGACTCGGCAGTATGGCGACAGGAATGCAATAAACTAATATACCATTTAAAAGCCCAACTCTCGAACGTCAAAACCATAGCAGGTAAAAATGATTCCTTTCAGTTGTCTCTGAGCAGCACCTTTGTGAAATAGTCTGTGCATGGTGAAATCAATCGGGTCCTATGGAGCTTGAGAGGGAGTATTTTCTTGCTATGATTTCATATTTTTATAAGTGCGGTTTAAATGAGTCGCAAACACTTGTGCAACTCACACAAACATTTGGGGGCTTTGCTCCTTCACGTGCAACAGTTTTCCGCTGATTTCCTGAATTTAATAGGGAGAGAACATCCCTTAAAGATGAAGGGAGAAGTGGGAGACCAACAACAGTGATGACAGAGAAAAACGTCTCTGCAGTGGGGACTGATTAAGGAAGATCCACGACTGGCCTATAAGGACATCGAGGGGGGAGCCTAGGGATAATTCGCTAAGTACTTCCACCATCCTGCACCAAAATTTGTTCTCGATGGGTGTCACACCACTTGTCAGAAGGGCATAAACGCACTAGGGTGGAATTGTGTAGAGAAATGCTGGCGAGATTCAACAACGGGGACTCCCGCCGGGTGTCAGACATAGTGATAGGTGACGGAACTTGGATCTATCAGTATGACCGTGAAACAAAGCACCAATCATAGGTGCTCCGACCAAAGTCAAAAGGCCTAGGAGTGTGGGGAAGAAAATGGTGGCCACTTTCTTCTCAACAAGTGGTCATCTGGCTACAGTTGTGCTAGAGGATCAGAGGACAGTTACTGCTAAATGGTATACAGAAGTCTGTCTCCCTAAAGTCTTCTCAAAGATCCTGGAGAAGCGGCCAAAGACTGGACTGCGGGGAATTCTGCTCCACCTGTTTGCACACAGTCAATGCAACAATTAGGTTTCTGGAAAAGACGCCTGTGAAACTAATGTCTCGTTGAGCCTATATCTGGACCTAGCCCCGTTAGACTATTTCCTGTTCCCGAACGTGAAGAACTGCATGCGCAGACACCAATTTCCTAGCCCAGAAGATGCTGTTGGAGGAGCTTAATGCATTGTCTGAAATCGAGTGGCGTGGCTGCTTCCAGAAGTGGTTCCAGAGGATGCAACGGTGTATAGAATGTGCTGGAGAGTTGTTTGAAAATATATGATAGATATGGAAACTCTATCATGGCCCATTGTTGTATATCTCAAAACTTATCTAGTGACCTACGTATTATCCAAAAGTAAGCAAATTCCTACCGTTAGAAATTAGGGTTTAACTGAAATTCGTAATAAAAAATTTACTATAGCAACCATCATATTCGATTGTCGCAGTACGGATGATATAATTTAATTAACCCTTAATATTTCATTTATTTAGGGGTAGCAGCGCACGCGGAGTGTTAGCTAGTTGCCTATAGGCCTACATACGGTGGCGCGTTTAATAGGGATATTTTATTTTTATTATGATATCCATCCATCCATAGTAATTCTGCCCGAAGGCAGGTCGTTCACTGCAATCATATCATTTTCATGCTATGCTTCCAGCTTTAGTAGGGAATTGTAGGTGTGGTAACCTCCCGTTGCTTTCCACACCGGTGAAGGATGATATGATATAATACGTAAGAACGATTTTATTTTCGTTTATAACAGTTAGGCCTATATAAAATATCAAAATGCATAAAAACCTCTGAACATTAATTTTGTAATATCTACCCAATAACATGTGTTTCTAAACTTTTAAAACTCGTAGCCCCCTTTTCTGCTAAATATTATACCAGAGATGTCAACATGCCTGAGATGATCATGAAAAATAAGTAAACTCTAATTATTGTAATTATTTGTGAGTACATTACCACATTATATGCAAAAAAAAATATATTAAGCTTATGGGGATGTTGCTATTTTATCAACAGTAATCTAACAAGAAGTTGTGAAAACTCAACCTCGCGTTGAATTTGGAGTTGCTATAGCAAATAATACATCATCAGAAGCTAAAAAAATTATAATGTTTAATATTTACCAAATGTGAGGGTATGTATTCCGATCTTACTTCCGGGCGATTTCTAACCCGGTTGCATAGTTATAAATAGCATATCTTTACTGTTAAATCTCTTTGGGATTGGGAAAATCAACAACAGATGATTATATGAGAAATAACTATGAATAATAATGTATATACATTATACAAGATTTAATAAATTTTTAGAGCAATAAAACTGACTTTTTTTGTTTTTTGGTAATTTTTGAAGTTGTTTTATTTTGGCATTTCTTGCTGTACCATATCGTACATTGTTGAAACTATATCCTTGTCAAAGAAGTTAATTTGCGGAGATATATCTCATTACGATCAGGAAGAGGCAAGATTATAAACAGGAAAAGGAACTATTATCAACAGGAAGATGCACGATTATCAACAGGAAGATGCACGATTATCAACAGGAAGATGCACGATTATCAACAGGAAGAGGCACGATTATCAACAGGAAGAGGCACGATTATCAACAGGAAGAGGCACGATTATCAACAGGAAGAGGCACGATTATCAACAGGAAGAGGCACGATTATCAACAGGAAGAGGCACGATTATCAACAGGAAGATGCACGATTATCAACAGGAAGAGGCACGATTATCAACAGGAAGAGGCACGATTATCAACAGGAAGAGGCACGATTATCAACAGGAAGAGGCACGATTATCAACAGGAAGAGGCACGATTATCAACAGGAAGAGGCACGATTATCAACAAGAAGAGGCAAGATTATAAACAGGAAAAGGAACTATTATCAACAGGAAGAGGCACGATTATCAACAGGAAGAGGCACGATTATCAACAGGAAGAGGCACGATTATCAACAGGAAGAGGCACGATTATCAACAGGAAGAGGCAGGATTATCAACAGGAAGAGGCACGATTATCAACAGGAAGAGGCACGATTATCAACAGGAAGAGGCACGATTATCAACAGGAAGAGGCACGATTATCAACAGGAAGAGGCACGATTATCAACAGGAAGAAGCACGATTATCAACAGGAAGAGGCACGATTATCGGTCTATGAGTTAAATAGTCATTTCTAATCACTGACTAGAAGCAGGACAATGATCTCTAACAAAGTCTAAGTTTGATGTCACTCTTAGGAGCAGCGGCGCAAATACAATGTAGCCTATTGGAATATGTCTCCCAATATACAAGAAATAATCAGGTACAAGTGCATTATTAAACCTATTATTATTAACGTTTTATTAAACGTCATTATTCTATAATTAAGTAAGGACGTGAAAGGGCCGACACATGTTGTCAGAGGTCTATTATTTTAGTGTTGAGGTTCTTATACGTGCCATAAATATAAGACACAGGAGCCACAGGCGCGAACATGAAAACCACTAATTCGCCTCGACCTACCACCAATTAACTAACTAACTCACTGGCACTATCGAACCTCTAGGTTCACGGCCGCGCGGACATAAGCTCTCCATACATCCCTATCCTGAGCTAATGTTTTCCAATCATCCCCTGTATAATCTACTTCCCTCAAATCATAGTTAATATTATTCTCTCACCTCATTATTCGACTACCCACTGGGCGTTTTCCCTCTGGTTTTCCTACAACAAGCTTCCATGCACGTCTTTCGTTCCCCGTTCGTGCCACATGTCCTGCCCATAGCAGTCTACGAGACTTAACTGCTCTCATTATATCTGGCTTCCTATAAAGACCATATAGTTCACTGTTGTGTAAGTCTTCTCCATTCACCTGTCCATCTCTCTTTGGTCCAAAAATGTTCACAAGTAGGCTACTCTATTCTCAAAGAACTCCTAATCTCCTTTCCTCCCTTAAAGTAAGAGTCCATGTTTCACATCCATATAATATAACTGGTAGAATAACAGTTTTATATATTTTCAATTTAACGTTTTTTGAAAGTAGTTGGGATGACAAGAGTCCCTGTAATGCATAATAGCATGCATTTCCAGAATTGAGTCTATGTTTAATTTCCTTGTGCATCTTACTCCTATTTGTGATTATATTCCTAGATATTTGAAAACAGCAACTTCAATATTTCCCTCATTTGTCATTAGCTGTCCATTTCCGTTATATAGGCCTAATGTATTTCTATGTGTGATCCACATTATTACCATTTCAATTATCGTACACATACACACACAGACTTCATAGCGTGCATACATAAAAATAAAATACACGGAAAAAAATAGATTCAAACTAGTGAACCGAATTTCTGTATCATCTCTAATGAAATGTTGGGTCTATCATATTCAGCTACACAGTGTTAACTATATAGGAGTAGTACGAAACGCATGTGTTGCCAAACTAGAATTATCGCCATCATATATAGACCTAATTGCCTGTAGAAATTATCAGTGAAGGCGTGAATCTTCGCACTGTACATAGGCGTATGGTATTCTGGGGGTACTCACTTGGTCTCCTACAGGATGTATCACAGAGTTTACAGGTATCTCACATTCATAGAAGACGCTCTCAAATGAAACTCCATGTACTCACCTGAAATGAAAGGAAGAAAATGTATTACTATTATAGCTAATACCCGATGTGCGCTGCTACGCTTAAATAAACTAAAATTAACGTGTTTTTATGTTTAGTTGAACAAGTGATAGGAAAAATAATTATAAATTTATATTTTTTAGATACCCCGTGCTGAATACCCGGCGTTGCCCGGGAATCTACTTATCCCGATCTTCTTGACATAAATGAGCTGAAATACGAAAATGTATGTGTTTTATGTTTAGTTAAATAAGTGAAGGGAAAAATGTATATCGTAATTATTTTTAGATACCCCGTGCTGTTTACACGGCGATTTCCGGAAATCTACTCATTCCAATCTTCTTGGCATAAATGAGCTGAAAGACGAAAATTAATGTACTTGTTATGATTAGTTGAATAAGTAAAATGAAAAATAATTATAAATGTAGGCCTATATCGTAATTATTCTAAGATTCCCCGTGCTGATTACCCGGTGTTAACCGAGAACTTACTTATCTCGATCTTCTTGGCATGAATGAGCTAAAAGACAAAATTTCCTTATTGTGAATTGTCCGTAAAAGAATACCCGCCATGTGCTGCTATGCTTGCACAGGAATCTACGTACTTGTCTCGATCTTCTTGGCATCAATGAAAGATAAAAATGGTTATTGTGAGTTATCCGTAGCTAATACATAAACATATGCTGTCACAGACTTTTTATAGAGCTTTTTGAGATATTCAATTCTGCGAACATTAATTTTGTGTATTTGTTATGGCTTAGGCAGAGTAAGCCATTTAAGCGTCCAAAGAGCTACTTTTTTCACGTTTTCCACTACAAAGGGCGATTTTTATTGCTGTAGGAGTTGAGTACCACAACTCTCTTATAGCTTATGTTCGTCCCGGGAATAATAAGTAAAAATAAAATAATTTTAATTCATATCGTAATTATTTTTAGATACCCCGTGCTGATTACCCGGCGTTGCCCGGGAATCCACTTATCCTGATCTCCTTGGCATAAGTGAGCTGAGTTATCCGTAAAGATAGACATATCCTGTTCCGGACTTTTTTTTAGATATTCAATTCTGTGTAAATTAATTTGATGTACACTTAGCAACAAAAAGAATGAGCCGCTTCAAAAAGCAGGAGTCCCTGTTATGGCTCACTGCGCATGCTCGAAAAGCTAAAGCTGTAGTTCACGAGGTGACGCATTGTTAAATGTTTTAAATATACTGTACTTAGTTTTAATCGTTTTAAATAGTTAAAGAGCACTGAAGGAGACATGTTTCTAGATATTTACGAGTGTTCGACAAATGCAATAAATTGCGACATTTCAAATAAAGTTCAACTCTCCTTCATAGAGTAAAAGTAAACAAAACAAGTAGTATCCGACGTTCGAGTAGCATAGATCGTTAAACCAATTACAAAAAGATGAAATATGCATGAGAGCCAGGGTTCGAATCTTTCGACAATGTTTTTTTTATTAATTTGTATTTTCGCAAAATGCATCCTATAACATTTAATTCCTGCCAAGTAATCTACGTCCATTTTACACTATATTAAGTAGTATTCCTGCCTTCGTAAACTCTACAGCCTAACACTATTTAGCTACCGGTATAAATTTAATTGTGTGTACAGTACCACGTTTTAATAATAATGCTATAAATGTATGTAATAAAAATAATATAGCTTCATATATTTATGTCTTTATTTATTTATTACGTTTTGGTGAGAAAAAATTCACCCTTCAATTAAAGTATTTGGTTTATATATGTCAGGTCCAGCATAATAATAGCCCGTAGATTATGGGCAACAACAACAATAATTATAATAATAATAATAATAATAATAATAATACTTCCAAATAGTTAGTACAATGTATAACTGTAGGCTTTCACGGCCGGCGTCTTGATCCCTATTAGGTTCGTCTTCCGGGCATATAGGCCGTGGTCCAGTCGTTCTTCTACTCGACGTTTCGTCTACTGCTGCGGTAGACATCTTCAAGAGATACTGCGTGCTCTCTGTGAACTCCTCAACAGTCGGCTGCAGACTGGCTGGTCGTTGGAAACTCCCTCCCTATTTATAGGCACGCCCCTGGTGGGGAGGCGGTTTTCTGCGCGGTCCGTGTTGCGTGCTGTTTTGTCCAGGCTGTCGCTAGCAGAAGTCATAGGCTTCGTTGTCGTATTGTGCAGTGCCGGGATCCAGATTTTGTTTATCTTCATGGTTTCTTCTTTTTTGTTAAAGGAATTTTTGTGTTTATATATTTCAATGGCTTCTCTGTACATTCTGGTGTAATAATGTGATGTTTGGGACAATACCTGTGTTTCTTTGAATCTTATTATATGTTCTTGGTTGTTCATCCAGTGTTCCGCTACGGCTGATTTTTCCTTTTGTTTTAGTCTGCAATGCCTCTTGTGTTCTTGCAATTGCAATTGCAATTGCAGACTAAAACAAAAGGAAAAATCAGCCGTAGCGGAACACTGGATGAACAACCAAGAACATATAATAAGATTCGAAGAAACACAGTTATTGTCCCAAACATCACATTATTACACCAGAATGTACAGAGAAGCCATTGAAATATATAAACACAAAAATTCCTTTTAACAAAAAAGAAGAAACCATGAAGATAAACAAAATCTGGATCCCGGCACTGCACAATACGACAACGAAGCCTATGACTTCTGCTAGCGACAGCCTGGACAAAACAGCACGCAACACGGACCGCGCAGAAAACCGCCTCCCCACCAGGGGCGTGCCTATAAATAGGGAGGGAGTTTCCAACGACCAGCCAGTCTGCAGCCGACTGTTGAGGAGTTCACAGAGAGCACGCAGTATCTCCTGAAGATGTCTACCGCAGCAGTAGACGAAACGTCGAGTAGAAGAACGACTGGACCACGGCCTATGTGCCCGGAAGACGAACCTAATAGGGATCAGTTAGTACAATTTTCTTTAAGACTGTACAGACAGAAAAAAAATACAAAACATTTTAACAATTAAAAAACTTAACCTCATCGGAAAACGAACCTGTGACCTTTTGCACACGAATCAAGGCACTAAGCATTGAGCTAAGCGTTCGCTAGCTAATTGTGCTTGAAAGAATGTTCTTCAAAGAAAGAAGGGAAACGTACTGTAACTCTACTGTGCAATTAGTTTACTCGTATGAATCGCGCGTTAGAACTTAAAACATTGGAGATCAAGAGTCGGCCCATTATTTTTGTTGCTAAGAGCACATGTTATGGATTAGGTAGCGATAGCCATTTAACCGTCCAAAAAAGTTCTGAAAAACACGTTTTTCTCTACAAAGGATGATTTTTAGGGGTGAAGGGAAACCTAAAACCTTTCCGGGAAACTCCTGAAATTTGCAAACATCGGATGAACGGTATGGCAGCATATAGAGGACAAACATACATACAGACAGACATACATACATACATATATACATTCATTTTTATATAATATATAAGTCCACCGCTGTGGTCTCGAGATAGAGTGCTGCCTTGTCACGCAGCGGGCCCGGGTTCGATCCCCGGTCGGGGCAGTATTTCTGGGTGAGGTTTTTCTCGCGGTTTTTCCTCACCTGTAAGACAAATGTCAGGAAAACTTTAAGGCCCAAACGGTCCGCGAAATCATCCGGCCATCATCATCATCCTTATCATTATCATCTCATCATCATCCTTCACCGATGTGGAAAGCAACGGGAAGCTACCACACCTATAATTCCATAGTAAAACTGCAATGCATAGTATGAAAATGCTATGATTGCAGTGAAAGACCTGCCCTCGGGCAGAATTACTATGGGTGGATAATATAGATATGTATAAGTATGTACATTTTACAACAGACATGCAACAAATATTCGATATGTGACATATAAACTTCCGATATAATAAATTTTATATTATAAATAAAGTAAGCCTCACTAGCTCAGGTGATAGCGTGCCCTCCTGATTAGTGGGTCTGTGTTCGTTTCCGAGAGGAGTTGGACATTTTAATCACAACATTTTCAATCTCAGCGCTAGGAAGTGCAATGGTGTACAATTTGTAATAGCTGGATTGTTCACTAGATACTTGGATTAAATTCCATATCCTTCCTCAGTACGCTATATAGGCCTAATTTGAGAGGACATGCGGTTCTGTTGATAGCGATTCGTGCGATGTTAAGTTTAGTGGTCCGCTTGGCACTTTTCGACAGGAGTAGACTACATGTCGGCATAACTTTTCTCCTACTTCCATCATTACCATCACCCACACAACATACACTACGCAAATTCTAAACATACACTCACTCGAAACTTTTTTTTGTAAACAAGTAAACATCACCTACACAACATGGTCTGCCGAGAAGGTGCGTATATTGAAAATAGATCACATTAATGCAATATATCCGCCTAGAGCGTAACCGTAGCATGAAAAATGCAGTGGTGGTATTGGAACACATATTGTAAAAATAACTGTATAATAAAAACAGTAATACCTGCATGGCAGGGAAAACGTCCAGTTGGTAGACCAAGAATGAAGTGGGAGAATAATATTAACTATGATTTGAAGGAAGTAGATAACCCGGATATTTACCCACATATAAAAATAATGATTCTTTAATATTTAAATATAAGTATATTTATTTCTCTTTGGAATGAAAAGAAGATGAATTTGGAGTATTCAAAATTTTTATATGTATATAAAAAATTCAAACTTGCTAATATAAACTGTCAATTATTTAGATGTATTTCTAACTGATTTGATATCCAAAAATACTTTAAATATTTGAATTGACATTTTTATACAAATAAATAAATGGGATTGGACGAATTGGATAGAAGTCAGCCAATAGTCCTCCTTCCTTTTCAATGACCAATCGAAACTTCCAGATTGCAAGAGGAATGAAATGGGATTTTTCCTAGAACAAAGACAAGATGGCTACAATACTCAAAAGGAGTAGTACATGTTAAATAATGGTCATCGAGAGATATGTGAATTTATGTTCCCTTCTTGACATTAGTTGACCAAATGGTATCAAAGTGATAAAGAACGATATGGAAGTATAAATTTCCATCTTCAAGTGTATAAATTATCTATAAAATGGTGAAAAGGTATTTGTGAGCAATAATGACCGTTGGAAAAAGTCATTCATTACATGTGAAGTGATAATTTGTTTATAAGTAAAATTTATTAATTTGAACCAGGATCTTTGAAATTATTGATCATTCAAATTGTCAAACATTATATAGATATTATTCTTCAAAGTATTTTTTTATAACCAACATCATATAAAATAAATTATCCGTAGATTAACATGCGTACAAGATTCATCTAAATTTAAGTGAAAAATTTAATAAACTAATATTTAACTTAACCGATAACAAAAATGTTATTTATTTATGTAAGAAACTTTCCTACACTCCCCTGAAGGGAGTCATAAGTGCCGTGGCAAGTAATAGTGATTTAAGGAAAAACAGCACTTTAGGTTACCTGATATATTTTCAGAGGTCTATAGAAAAACAGTACGCATACGCCAGAGTTTATAGAGCCTGCGATAACCCCCATCGAACCACATATCGATTATCGCTCTGAAATTGAAATTACCAATATTCGCAATAAATCCCCAAATCTATGTTAAACAAATATATTAATAATATTACAATTACCAAACGTTTATTAAAAATTGGTGTACACTCCCTAACGCCGATCCAACCAGCGATAACCCAAACCAGCGATCGAAAAATCATAAACTAAGTAATATACTCTGTGGAGAAAATAGCAGTCAGCATCATAATATTGTCTAACAGTGTCATAATGTTGTGATTTGCGTACTTAAATAAATACTTAAAAATTATCAAATAATGTTATAAAAATTGTTTGAAAAAGTTTAAAACATTAAAAAATGTTAGTAAATACAGAAGAATAGCTATAATTCACAACAATAAACTGAAAAATCAAGGGTAACCATAACTGCTGTTCAGCCGTGATTTAAATTAGCCTATTACAATCATACAGGGTGGACCGCTCGAATGGACCTAATTTCAATTCTTGTTACTGGCAAACGGTTGAAGATAGAAACTTAAAACAACGTTCATATTACAGAAAAACTCACCAAGTTTCGAATCCTGTCGGTAGATGGCACAAATATACGTTTCTCGTTCTTAGATTTAATTGTTTGTGAAAATGGCGACTCCGCAGATGAAAGCGCAAGCTGTTTTGTGGTATGCGGAGTTTAAATCGATCATTAGAGTTCAAAGGGAGTTCCGGCGTGTGTTTAACCGTGATGCTCCAACTGCTAGAAGCATAAAGAAGTGGCGTGATACATTATTAGCTACAGGATCTGTGTTGAAGAAGCATGGTGGTGGTCGCAGAGCATCCGATGAAATGGTAGCAAATGTTCAAGCCGCATTTGAGCGAAGCCCCCGGAAGTCATTAAGAAGAGCTTCGCGGGAACTTCAAATACCAAAATCGACATTACAACGGATTGTCCACAAACGCCTCAAACTGCACGCATATAAAGTGCAGTTAGTGCAACGTCTGGAGCCGAATGACATGCCGAAACGAGTGGAATTCGCCAATACGATGCTGGACCGTCTCGGCGCTGATCCTGACTTCATGACCAAGATTTTCTTCTCGGACGAAGCCACTTTCCATTTGGCAGGCAAGGTAAACCGGCATAATGTGCGGATCTGGGGATCGGAGAATCCTCACGCTATTCAAGAGCATGTTCGTGATAGTCCGAAGATGAATGTTTGGTGCAGTTTGTCACATAATAAGGTCATTGGACCGTTTTTCTTCGCCGAGAAAACTGTTCGTGGTACCACATATCTTGACATGCTGGAGCAGTTCTTCTTTCCACAAATTGAACAACTGCAGCCTAACATCGTTTTCCAGCAAGATGGTGCTCCTCCCCACTGGTCCAATGAAGTTCGTACGACTTTGGACAACATTTTCCCTGGCCGTTGGATTGGTAGGGGAGGACCAATCGCGTGGCCCCCGAGATCTCCCGATTTAACACCACTGGATTTCTTTCTCTGGGGCTATGTCAAAGATAAAGTTTACACCACCCCAGTCAAAGACCTTCGTGATCTTCGTGAGCGCATCATAGAGGCTATTGAGAACATTCCAGAAGACATACTCCAACGTACTTGGCAAGAAATTGTTCATCGCTTTGATATCGTCACAGTGACTGCTGGGGCTCATATAGAGATGTGGTGATCTGGATATCAAAACTTGGTGAGTTTTTCTGTAATATGAACGTTGTTTTAAGTTTCTATCTTCAACCGTTTGCCAGTAACAAGCAATTGAAATTAGGTCCATTCGAGCGGTCCACCCTGTATATCTACAACCCTGAGAAAACATCCCCATTAATTGACATTTCAACACAGGCCACTCATCATCCCCCAACTAACCCACCTTCATAGATTATACAGAGTATGATTAGAAAACAGCTCAGGATAGGGATGTGTGGAGAGCTTATATCCGCGTGGTCATGAACGTGCGAGTACGATAGTATCAGTGATTTAGTTAATACCTGTATAACAGCAGATGTTTTAGGCCTAATATTCCATAGATACGTCCAGGTTATTTCTATTATAAGGCTGGTAGTACTTGATTTGATAGCGTCATTAATTTCTAGACAATAATCTTAGGTGAATTTTATTATAATTCAATTTTACACGACCAGAGTGTCCTTGCATTAACACCCGAGAACATCTGTCAACTTGTAACAGATTTCAAGTCATGTAATGCATTCTCTTGTCCGATGTTTGGCTTTCACAGTGCATCCATCTAAAGCTTCCTTGGCTAATTAAAACAAACTCTCAACGTAAACATAATTATTACATAACTCACACCAACTTTTTCACTCCCAAATATTTCTTCATTTTCTCTCTTTGTCTTGCACATATCACATAACTTCATTGCTTTCATTGACATACGATTTACCTCATTTACAAAACATGTTAATTGTAAAGATAAAGGAAGTAACCACTACACTTTGTACATTATTTTAGTACATTACGGTCCTATGAAATGAAATACAAATGGAGGTATTACATACTATATCGATACTAGTAAAATTCATGGAAAGTTTCCGTTGAGGTATTAGTTCACAGTAATATAATGTATGGTTAAAAACTATAAAATAGGTAACTATTTTATAGTTTTTAACCGTACATTATATTACTATTAAAACAGGTAAAGTGATCCCACTACAGGCCTCAGGAGGCCCTTGGGGTAGTGGGAGGTTAAGGCTCCCACTTTTTCTTGACAATCGGCACTTGATGTCAGCCGGGTTGTCAGCCCTGCGTGACGGCCGCCTTTACCCCAGAACAAGCGTCTGATACTCATTTCAGTTAGAGGCTGAGTCGACCCCAGGGCCATAGTGCCGCCAGAAGGTTTGGGTCAGTTTAAAAATCCTGACCCCACCGGGACTCGAACCCTCGACCTTCCGGCTTGTAGCGCAGTGCCTTAACCACTACGCTACGGCGTGCCCCATTATATTACTATTACATACTATATATTCACAAAACAAATTTCACCAACACATTGTTAAATCAAGACAAACTTTTTAAAATAGAATAGAAAATAATGATTTAGCCTACTGGAGTTAAGACCATGATGCCTTCTCTTCCGCTCACCAGGACAAACATATGTTACATTTAAATACAAAAAAATTACAATAATAGTACATACTAAACAATTAATTATCTGTCAAACTGAATAATAATGAAAATAATGTCTAACAATACAATAAAATTAAATACAATTAAAATTAATCTAATGATTTTAAAATATATATGTAGTCAATATGCCCATTTCACCAATTAATGTTTTAAAATGGTCAACAAGTTTCTACAGCCAAGCTGTCATTCTCAAGACCAGATATTGATCAGTCAATATCTGGTCTTGAGAATGACAGCTTGGCTGTAGAAACTTGTTGACCATTTTAAAACATTAATTGGTGAAATGGGCATATTGACTACATATATATTTTAATATTATATCACCAAGAAGATCACTTGTGTATTAAATAATCTAATGATATAGTGTACACAGAAAGGAATAACAGCTCGAATCTACTATACATAAAAAGAAAAGAAAAAATACAAAGAAAGTAATAAACTATAATGAATTAAACTATCGCTTATTAAACAAGGCATTAGGTATATATTGACAAATCTTAAACTATTTTTATTAAATAATGAAAAAAAACAAATTATTAATTATTAAAAAGTAATATTAGTGAGTTGTTTCTGTTAATAATTTTATTTTCAGTTTGTTTCTGGAAGATGGTAAAGTTTGGCAGTCTCTGACATAGGGTGGAAATGGAATTCCATGTTCTAGCAAGAGAAACTGTAAAATATTTCGAATAATAGGTAGTGTGATGAGGAGGGATACAAAGGGCAATGTGCTCAATGGATCGGGTATCTAATTTATGTGTATCAGAGAGTCTAGAGAATCGGTTTTAATAATAAATAGAAATTATATGAACACCAATAACTTTATATCAGAAATTATTGCTTCATAAGTCTAACTACTAAAAAAAATTCACATTATTAAAATTATTTTTGGGATTCTATGCCACCTACATAAAAAAAGGGAAATCATATAATTCATTGTTGCAGTATAATGTGAATAATTACATGAGAGAAATATAATGATACAATATGTAGATTTTTTCTCCAGAAAAAAAAGTGAGAAATGCCTTAAAATGAAGTGAGAATCGCCAATTTAAAATTAGTCATTGCTCAGACAGTGTGGCCAACTTATCACAAAAACCGCTAACAAAAAAGTAAACGCTAAACTAATCTGGTGTACTAACTCGATCATTTTCTCACCCAACTTGCCCAAATTAATACTAACTTACCGAACTAACACTAACTTGCCCATTTTCTCAACCTAACTTGCCCACAAATGTAGATGGACTCTAGGATTAGAATTCCTTATATGTGAGTAAACATGTTGGGAATTTTCTCTAGCGGGAACGTGTGTTGTCAGACATTATTTTTAACAATCATGGCAGATATTTCATTCAATGTTGTTAATTGGCAATATGATTGAATCAATTCTGTTTTACTCTGTTGTTACAAGTGATATTCACTTCGTGGTGTAGTGACTTGCGTGCTTAAATGACCCTCAGAGCTATGCCGGCGATAGGATTGCTGCCGAAATGGTCACTCATGCCGGATAGGTCTAAAGCGATAAACCAGATGACGAAAGTAACTTGGTTGAAAGAGTGACAATCTTTTACCGTAAAAAAAAATCAACCGTCAAGAAACGCGGACATGGATTCCACTGGGGTAAAATTTTCCGCAGGTAAAATAATTCACCGTTCGGTTCTACTTCACGGAATCTAATATAGAGGCTCAAACACAGGGACATTTTCCTTGAAACATTAAATGTTAGGGCATTATATAATAGTGGTGCGCTAGAAATATTAACGTGGGAAGTAGATAAATCACTTCTATATAGTCGCTTTGTAAGAAGTTAAATAGCCAGGAGAAGGTAGTCTGGAATCAGGAAGTTTTGTATTATTCTATAGGGGTGCAGCGAGACCCGAACTGTTTTTACACGCTTTATATTAGCTTCACCTGTATATATCTATCTATCTATCTATCCATCCATCCATCCATGTAACGGAATCTTTCAACGCGATTTTCACCCACTTAAAATCGTTGGATCGACTTGAAACTTTGTATACTTGTAAAGGACCCGTGACAATACAATAAGTTCATATTTTTTTCTAAAATCCTGGCCAGAATCATCAGAAAATAAAAAAAATGTCTTTGTATCTATGTAACGGAATCTTTGAACGTGATTTTCACCCACTTAGAAACATTGGATCGACTTGAAACTTTGTATACTTGTAAAGGACCCGTGAAAAAACAATAATTTCATATTTTCTTTCTAAAATCCTGGCCAGAATCGTCAGAAAATAAAAAAAAATGTCTTTTGTATCTATCTAACGGAATCTTTGAACATGATTTTCACCCACTTAGAAACATTGGATCGACTTGAAACTTTGTATACTTGTAAAGGACCCGTGACAATACAATAATTTCATATTTTGTTTCTAAAATCCCGCCCAGAATCATCAGAAAATCAAAAAAATTAAAACTGGTATAATAGGTTGCGGACTTGTCGACTTTTTAGTCAATCGTTGTAAGAGCTCAGTTGGTAGAGGGGTGAACTCTAGTGGTATATAATTTCAGTAATCCGTAGGTCGCTGGTTCAAATCCGGCTGGGAGGGTTTTCTTATAGAAGAGTATTACTTTTAGCTCATACTACAATAGTATCGAATTTAAAGATATTTATATTTTTATCTTATTCTGTAAAATATTAAAACTAAAAAATAAATAATAGTTTTAAAAAACTAAAACAACACGCTTTATTAGAAAACCGAAGTAAAGAAATGAAAAATAATTTTAATTTCCAACATGTTTGGGATAAAATTAAAGTGGTCAACAAAAAAAAAACATCTCCAACACATCTAGAATAAAGCTAGAGTTATCAACAAAAAGAAAATAATTTTACCATCAAAAGCGTGGGGTGCGTTTCATGATTTTTACATTTTCTTCTTAGAGACTTTACTTTTGCCACTATCTGTTTATTATCAAATATATTAATTGATATAGAGCACCCCACCCTATATGTGTTGGAGATGATTTTTTTGTTGACCACTTTAATTTTATCCCAAGCGTGTTGGAAATTAAAATTATTTTTCATTTTTAGTTAGGTTTTCTAATAAAGCGTGTTGTTTTAGTTTTTTAAAACTATCATTTATTTAGTTGGAAGGAGAATCCTCTCTGCTATCCAATATGTTGGGTTTCTTTTTCTTGCGATAGGATATCATTCATAATTCAAAAAATAAACGACATAATTTTGTAATCGTAAATTTTCATGGTTCAACGCAAAATCTCTCATTTAAACTACAGGGAAGTAATACAACCCCTGACTTGGCGAAATTGATAACCCAACAACGATCAACAGATTGACTTCCCTTTCCTAGAAGCCATACTCAAGATTTCTACGCCCTGAAAACCCCATCAAAGATAATATTAATTAATCCAAGTACAAAGAGAATAAGGATAATAGAGGCCTGAATCGAGAATGGGAAGAAAACTATGAAAGAAAGAAAAGTAAATCGATTCCGACAGACTTTTGAATATGCAAACCATGGAACCAGGGGCGACCTCAGTTGGTTAGCGTTTTTATTTGACGACGCTCTCAAAGGACTCCTATTATTAGTGTCGCAATTGAATTCTGCGACTAAAAGAGGCCAACAAATTTTAAATATTATTATTTCAGACTTGAAGTTATTTTAACATGCCATACATTTATGACTCAAAACCCGCCCTAACTTTCCTTTCCGAGGATAGCCATACTCATAAGTCATAATATTTAGACCGACCCCGGATTTCGGAATCAAGAAGAGAGGATGGTAACCACTTGTCCACGATGATCGACGAGCCGACTTTGATATATAAAATGTTGAATATCAGTGAATCATATGTTACGAAGGTTCCGCCCTAAAGAATTGTCCGTCGGTCCTGGTCGTCTAGTTGTTATCGGGCTCATTTCTGTTTTCAATGTTCGCTGCTTTAAACCAGGTCAAGGCGATGGAATTATTTAGGACGTAAAAATCCTGAGTATGGGCTCTTTCGGAAAAGAACTAAAGCCGTGAGTTTCGTATCGTAAATATATGCCATGTAAAAGAACCTCAGTCGGCCGCGGTGGACTAGTAGTTATGCTCCTTGCCTCCAGTCCCGAGGATCGTGGGTTCAAACCCGGCTGATGGATTTTTTTAGGACGGAAAATCCAAGGAGTAAGTCCTCCGGAAGGGATTTTAAGCCGTGATTTCCGAGTCTGAAGATTTTCAGGCTCGTAAAAGATCCTTAAGCCTGAATAAAGAGGCTTCTCGGCAAAATTTACTGACATCAACGTTCCAGTAATACCTTAGTTGCCTGTTAGATGTCTCTTTAGGTCGGTGTGTTGACCGCATGTCATCCATGGCATCTATGAGAAATAAAGTAACTAAAAATTAACTTGGTCAAGTAACTCCTTACAAAGGAGAGGCTATGGCTTAAAAATGGGCTGCACCATTATAGATAGATAACCTCAAGTCTGAAGGCCTTAGGAGGCTCTTGGGGTAGCAGAAGGTTACAGCTCCCACCTATCCGTACAATAGCATCTGATGTCAGCCGGAGTGTGAGCCCTGCGTGACGGCCGCATTTACCCCCAGAAAAACCATCTGGTACTCAGTTCTGTTAGAGACTGAGTCGACCCCAGGCATAGTGCCGCCAGAAGGCAAAGGCCGTTTAAAAACCTGAGCCCACTGGGATTCGAACCCCCGACCTTCCGGCTTATAGCCTATTGTCTTAATAAACTACGCTGCGGCGTGCTACCTTAAAAAAAAGGCTCTGAGTAAAACTTTTTTATCCCTTTCGTGTCCAAATTTGAAATGCGAAGTTAAATACTAACAGTAACAATATCAACAATAAAGAACTGTTTTATGGAATATCTTGTAGGGAAGATAATAGAATATAGGGAATTTGAGCTATGTTTCAATTATCTCCGGTTTAATGTGATTTTGCGAGGAGTAAATTGAATAGCATCTGCTTCAGTTACTCACGCGCGCGACGCTCAAGAGACAATTCTCTTGCCGCAAGAAGAACTGCACATACATAATTGGAAATCTTACTATCATAAACTGGTGTAAGATAACACTCAATTCCGAAATTGCCAATTTACTCTCTCAAAGGAGACAACGTCAATTCTTTACAAATAGAATTTCCTTATATTTTCCTTTTAAATTTGTTTTTCAACAATCTCTGAATACATTTGTTACGCTCTAAAAAATTAACTCAACTATACTTTTAAAAATTCCAGTCAAAACAAAGTAGGAACTAAGAAAAATAAAAAAAAAACCAAATACATCTCCGAACATCCAAGGCCGATTTAAGTGATTTGCTGTCACTGATTAGCAGAAGACAACAGCAGTCATTTGGTGAGCGTGTATAATCTCTCAAACTTAGTTTCAGTTTTCTTAATCAGATTTCTCTACTTCTTTCTATGTAAGGTAGATAATTCCAATGAACGAACGAACAAATATGTAAATAAATAAAAGTTAAGTATTTCTCAAAATCTTGATATATAAAAGGAAACCATTAATTTTTCTAGGGATTTTTCTACAATTGCTAAGACATCCGATTAAAATTTTATTGAAATCTGAGAATGAGAGAGAAAAGTATTGGTATTCTTAAGAATTTTCACGTTCAGTAGATAGTAATGAAACTGCCATCAAATAGATACACACTTGTCCTCACAAAGGCTGAATGGTCAGACCCTATCCGAAAGAAAAATATCTATGGCACAGAAATCAGATTCTAATCACACATGATAATGTTTATAGCACAGGGGTAGTCAATTAAAGTAAACCAAGATTTATTTTAATCTTGAGAAAAATATGCACCTAAACCGGGATATAAACATAAGACAACCAGTTTCACCCGGTGTTGAAGCATTCAGCTACTCTGACATTAATCTTACAAGGGAACTGTCGACCACTGCATTCGAAACGTACCTCTCTCAGAGAAGCGTTTTAATGTACCAAGGCCGTATCTAAAAAAATCTACGTTTTTAACTGCAAGGTACAGAAATCGAAACTACAATCAAGCAATAATAACTGTATGGAGAAGATGGACACCCTGCATGAGTAAGAGCGGAGTGAACTGAGGCGGCGTGGACGGCAGGTAATGAGGGTTATCCAATCTACCAATTAACGAATTTTATTACATCCCGGTTGTTTAAACGAAATATTTGGTGCTGGATTTTAATGCCCTGCAGTTAAAAAGACATAACTTTTTGGACACGGTCTTGGTTACATCACACGATTCTCTGGAAAAAAATTCAAGGTACGTTTCGGCATGCAATGATTGACAGTTCTCTTGTTAGGCGAAATCGAAATGTTTCTCTTTTTAATTCCCCAAGAATCAGTAAATACTCGCAGTAAAAAAAAGTCCTAAGATATCATTTGTGGGGATGACTAATAGAACGAAAAGAAAAAATCAAGTTGCTCTATACTGTATTTCGAATACAAACGTCTCAAACGCTGACATCTGAGCTAACTCACTGTGTGAAAATATATATTAATTGTATTTCTGTAATGTAAATTATTTTATTTGGAACTTTCTAATTCGTACGAATAAATAAAAATACGCACGATTGAATAGAACATGAGGTCTACGATGCAGAGCTGTGTTGGTTCGATACTCCATGAGGAAAGACATTTTTTCATGGAATTGTGGCCAGTATATACCGATGTCTAGTCAGAATTATACGAAATTTAGGTAGCTATGATAATTAGCAACTGCAAATTGACAAAACCAACTATAACTGTTGTGGACCTTAGATGCCGACCATAACATTTTAATACAATTACATAATAAAGGACAGCTGATGACAAATGAGGGCAGTTTTGAGGAAGTGGCTGAATTCAGATACCTAGGAATAATAATCACAAATAGGAATGAGATGCACAAAAAAATTAAACATAGGCTCAATTCTGGAAATGCGTGCTATTGTGCATTATAGGAACTCTTGAAGTCCCAACTCCTTTTAAAAAAATGTTAAACTGAAAATATATAAAACTATTATTCAACCAGTTATAATAGCCTATATGGATGCGAAACATGGCCTCTTACTTTAAGGAAGGAAAGGAGATTACGAGTAGCCTATTTGAGAATAACGTTCTTAGGAAAATGTTTGGGCCAAAGAGAGATGAACAGACAGGTAAATGGAGAAGACTTACATAACAGTGAACTACATGGTCTTTATAGGAAGCCAGATATAATAAGAACAGTTAAGCCTCGTAGACTGCGATGGGCAGGACATGTGGCACGAATGGGGAATGAAAGACGTGCGTGGAAGTAGAACATTAGTTTTTATTAAGTCAATTTCAGCAGATATTAACTCGAAACAACGCCTATATCGGCTGGGAATTGCTATGCTGACCACATCACCCCTAAATTGACTTGATGAACGATAATTTCTGTGATTGGTACATGAGTGCCAGCAGGGGACTGGTAAAGCAAGGATCTTTTAGGCCTATTACACCATGAAGAGTTTGCAAATATGCCACTTTTTCGTTGACAACATGTCATTAATGTATTGTTGTATGATGTAAGCTTGTTGCATTGGGGGCTGAGGTTTATGGGAGACTTCCCTCGTGCTTGTGTATTCTATTAATGGATTCAGAGGGGATCGGATAAGGTGGGCGTCTAAATTTAATTGCTAGGTGACAGTGCACCATGTTAAAGGTTTTTCCCCTCCCTTGAGTTCAGTTAATTTCTAGTGTTTTTGGTCTCAAGGGCAATACACCAATGCTATATGTAGCGTAGGTGTAATCTGCACTTCCAACACATTTTCAAGGGTGTCTCTTTACGTATAAAATCACTGATGGAAAAAGGGTCCTCAACTTCAATATCTTAAACAAAGGAAAGACCTACGCCTATACCAGATTTATGTTGAAAATATTATCGCTAGTTTGCCGTGGGGAGAAGTTATATTGTATTCTGCTGGAGTTCAGAATTCCTAAAAAGTTAGACTTACATGAATGTGTCTAAATGACACAAAGGGTAGGGTGCGTGTAGGCAAACAGTTTTCGGATACTTTCGAAATTCACAATACGTTAAAGCTAGGAGATAGACTATCTCCTATACTAATCAATTTTGTATTAGAACATGCCATAAAATCTTTGGAGAATGAAGAAGGCCTACAACTCAATGGTATTAATAGGATGTTAGTTTATGTTGAAGATGTAGTATTATAGAGCGATAACGAGGAGATACTAAGGGCCAACACACACATTCTATTGAAGAACTAACTCACTGACATTATCGAACCTACAGGTTCATGGCCGCGCGGACATAAGCTCTAAATACATCCCTATCCTGAGCTAATGTTTTCCAATAATTCCCTGTATAATCTACTTCCTTTAAATCATAGTTATTGTTATTCTCCCACCTCATTCTTGGTCTACCAACTGGGCGTTTTCCTCTGGTTTTCCTACAAGAAGCTTCCATGCACGTCTTTCATACATTCTACTGAATAACACTAAAAAATTGGGACTAGAAGTAAACATCAATAAAACTAAATATATGTTCACACATAAAATACAATATATAATGCAAATGGACAACTAATGACAAATGAAGGAAATTTTGAAGAAGTGGCTGATTTCAAGTATCTAGGAACAATAATTACAGTTAGGTGTTGTAAGCTGCGATGGATAGGACATGGGGAACGTATGAGGATGAAAGAGGTGCATGGAAGCTTCTGGTAGGAATACAAGAGGGAAAACGCCCAGTTGGTAGACCAAGAATGAGGTGGGAAAGTAACATTATCCATGACTTGAGGGAAGTAGATTATACAGGGGATGGTTGGAAAACATTAGGTCAGGATAGGGATGTATGGAGAGCTTATGTCCGCGTGGCCATGAACCTACAGGTTCGATAGTGCCAGTGAGTTAGTTAGTTAGATTGCCGTGGGGTCGTTTTCACGTTGTTTTGGCGTAATAAAACAACACAGTTGTTCGTGTAGAACTCTACAATAACTCTTTAATTATATAAACTCTTCCTCACAATTCATTCACAAATTGCTGTAATAATTGATTTCCTTTTAAAGTTTATCTATCACACAATATTCATTTACAGTCTCTAACGGGTCCACTTGCCACAGTTTCCTCCAATCACGGTCGCTGTCACTTCACAAATGACTCGCTGCCGACCCTAGCAGCAGATTATATAGGGCGGAGAATAAAATTTCTCTGCTTCCGATCGAAACTTTTCCAGTATGGAGAATTCTGGCATCGAATCTTCCCGACAGGGAGGGTCGAAGGCTAGAGAAACCTTTGGAACGAAAGTCCTGACGTGTCCATGATCTGCGCGGGGCTTTCGACTCACGAGTTTAATAACGAACAAACTTATAAACCTCACTGATAGTATTTTAAACAATTAATCATAATTTAAATTATTTTATGAAAATAGTATTAATATTAACAAATACTTTCAATTGCTTGTTTAAAATATTATCAAACCGACAAATTAGTTTTTACGATGGTGTGTTTTATCGTACTTACAATAATGGCGACCACAATTAAAAGTTCAACTTCCTACATTTCGGGTTGCCAACCTAAATACAGTAACTATACTGTAATATTACATATTACAAACTTCGTGCGGGAAGAAAAACCACTGTCCTTTATGTATACTACGTACAATGTATATACAAAAATATACCCAAAAGATAGTGTTAGGCCTAATATAGGCCTACATTATACGAAACAAGTCACTGCATTTTAAATGAAATGAACTTTATTTGAAACAATAAAAAACAATAAATACGTACATTCCGCCATTTTATAACTGACTGGTGTCACGGCCTGTTGTAGTCTCAACTAATAACATTGCCCACACTGTTAACGTTAGTCAGTTGTTTATAATGAACGCAAATATTTCCAACAAAGATTTTATTATTTTACTATTATTTATTATTTTGAAAACACTATCGCGCAAAAATAATGTACAACGCACGTTTGTGATGTGTTTTACAGAAGCGAGGAAATGTTTAAAAACCATTTCGCAACCTCGCATCGTAATATACGATTATTGTATCTAAATACTTTTCTTTGTTTTTTTTAAATTTATATTAGAGAGGGACAGTCTAATAAACAATTTAATTTCTCTTGCTTGTGAACATTTTATTATAAGTTTTAGTCTTAATTTTAATAACTTATCATTAACGACCGAGGTCTGGAGGAGGATGAATGGCGTGATCGGCAAGAATGGCGAATGGGAATACAGGGTAACCGCTGAAAAGTGGAGAGGCCCTCAAAAGTAAAAGTAAAGTATTATTAACAATGCCATGTTACCAATTTAATCTTCTTTTATAATATTCATGATGTGTTCCGTTGAGGTTTATTCAAAATTAATATAAAATTATAGAATATTCACCTGAAAGGTCCGTCTCCTCAACTTAATTAATCATTTAACTGTAGCGCTTTCGGGACAAGTCCCGAAAGCGCTACAGTTAAATGATTAATTAAGTTGAGGAGACGGACCTTTCAGGTGAATATTCTATAATTGTATATCAATTTAATCTTATAGATATTATCTTATTGATCAAAATTCCATTCAGAATATTAAAATTCTAATGTAACATAATATGTTTGTCCTGGTGAGTAAAGAGAATGTCACATGGTCGTAACTACACCAGGCTAAATAAATAAATAAAAAATAAATAACCAAGTACATTTATTCTCTATATTATCCGAAATATGCAATACATAAATCTAGGTGTATCCAGTTAGAATTTACATCGAACTACATACAATTCTTGATGCTGTACGCTTATACTGCTGCGCCGCTATTTGGGATGAAATTCGAGCCTCCCACCTCACGATAAACTATAGCGTAACACACCTATTTAACTTAAAAAAACAATCATAAAAGATCATAAAACCTCCATTTAGTATAAATATTACTCTCAAATTTCTCAAATTTTCCTAGACTATGATATGAAAGTGAACTAAACGATCAATAAAAAAGCTTTAATAAATTTTACAGGAAAAATAAATCGACTAGACACGAAAGCAATTAATCTTGCTTAGCCTGTATCAGTTGCAATGTAATGTAAATATTTTACAATTTACATCCTCTGCAATGAAACATTGGTTAACACTTACTTGTGTATTTATTGTCGTATATCCTAATAATTAAAGACGCGCACTCATTCTACGATCATTTTATTAAATTGAAAGTCAGAAATCACAAAACAACACACTTTGTAATATGCTGGTGTCATCATCAGATTCAGAGCAACAGCCCTCTTTGGGCCACAGCCTTTTTCTGGAGTTCCTTCCAATATTTCTCTATCAAGAGCAAGCCTTCGCCAATTTCTTCTACTCAGAGCTTTCACATAGGTCTAATTTATTACGGTATTTCATCTTCCAATATAAATTTGGGTCTTCTCTTGGGGCTTTTTCCTTCCACAGTTGTAGTATTTTATATGAGTATAAAGATAACTGAGATTGTATCAATTATAGTAAAATACTTGCTTCTATATGTTTAAAATAATAAATAAATAAATATCCTCAACTGGTGTCCAACTCAGGCTCGGGTCGAGGGATGAGATGAGATGAAACCCCTTATAGAGAGGTCTGTGAATGACAAGGGTGCCGGCCGTCCACACCTGACGCACAATCACATGGGGCAGATGAACGAAATGAAACGAAATCGATGAGATGAGTATGGAGAAATGGTGAAATGATATTGTGGCAGGAGAAAACGGGATAAACTCCGAGGAAAACCTGCCCAAGCTCCGTTTCGTCCACCACGAAACCCACATGGAGTGACCGAGACCCGATCTCGGGACGCCAGCTGTGAGAGGCAAGCGCCACGGAGCCACATCCTATACATTTATAGGCCCTAAATTTTGTGATATCAAAGTAAAGATCAGTAGTAGTAGCATTTTTAGCAACAGCTACCAATTAGCAGTAGTAGTGAATACTATTACTAGTAACCATTAAAAATTCTTCATAAAATCAAATTTATGAACTCTTACTGTGTCACATTCAGTACCAGGCACTGAGCAGGGCATTTAAACCCACAGGCCAGCCATTTAAATACCCCAGCTACCCTTTTCGTGGCACTTCAGAAAATGGACCATTATTCACAAACTATTAGTCCTAGAAAATTCAAATTTTGTACATACCTAAAGGAGATATCCTAGTAGGATTTGATGGTGAAATAACTTGGGTGATTGACATCACATGGTATCGGCGTATCAATTTCAGGAAGTGGAAGTTCATCTTCACTTTCACTTTGTGAATCTTCTAATTCAGGAATCAGTTCGTCACCTGAGTCATCATTATACGGAATATTCACTAATTCTTCTTCAGTGAGATATTTTTCTTTCGCCATGGTTTCACTCATGCACAAACAACAGCGGGATAACGAGAAACATATACGACTGCATTGGAGCAAGTTTGGGTTAACGAATTCCATGTGTTGTTTGTTTTGAAAATAAAAGGGGATTCACCAAGGTTATACGTGTCAAATGGGAATAGAAAATGTACATTTACATGCCATCTATGACCACCAAGACATACTAAGCCAACACAATATTTAGGCGCCGAATAAACGCGGTTTGTTCGCGCCCGCTCTAAAGCGAGTTAACTGACCGACGACCGCATACATGGTAGTCTCTTTAAGCGCCTTAACTGGTTTACGGTACTGAATGTGACAGATAAGGAATACATTTTTCTTTCATGAATTAACACTAGAAAGTCTGGAGTTTGCGTCATATCTATGAAGACTGAGGGATCTTTTGATCCCTATATAAAAATATGGTGAACAATGATGCTGGGTTTGATTATTATTGTGCCATTTTGTACCATCCTTGGAACAATCTTTATGCCCCACATGCATTGGGAATGAGTGAGGTCTGGTTCCAGTATTGTCTGATTCGGATGATGTTCTGGTCGTTCCTTAATACATTTTGTTGCTGGTGGTGACAGATGGACACGTCTTCCTCTCCCAGTGAGTAAGTCACGAGATCCACTACTTCCATTAACACTAATAGCTTCACGGCAACAAACAATTCCACCCGTCCACGTCTTCGGGCAATTGAAATGGTAGTTTTATTTTCAATTGCAGACATGCTGGCAAAACGAGGAGCAATGTGTTTACAGCAACCAAATTTAAACACATCTTATCGCTCAGCAATAAACTGTATCAAACAAATGATAAAAAACACATTCTGAACCAATCTTCAGATCCGAATTCAAGAAAAACAGTGGAAAAACAGCATACACACTACACCAGATGCACCTCGAAAGGAAGCTGTAGCATATTTTCCACTAAACACAGGACATGATTGTCTTGCAGCTCATCTGCATCGGATTTGAATCTACAAAGTCCTCATTGCCCACTGTGCTCCACGAACACCAACATGCACAGAAACCACCTGCTACAGTGTCAGTTGTCGACATTCTGACAAAACGAGGAGCAATGTGTTTACAGCAACCTAATTTAAACACATCTTATCGCTCAGCAATAAACTGTATCAAACAAATGATAAAAAACACATTCTCAACCAATCTTCAGATCCGAATTCAAGAAAAACAGTGGATAAACCGCATACACACTACACCAGATGCACCTCGAAAGGAAGCTGTAGCATATTTTCGACTAAACACAGGACATGACTGTCTTGCAGCTCATCCGCATTGGATTGGAATCTACAGAAGTCCCCATTGCCCACTGTGCTCCACGAACACCAACATGGACAGAAACCACCTGCTACAGTGTCAGGCACTTCACTCTGCTACGCTGAAGGATAGATACTGGGAAGCAAGAGCCAAACTTTCTGTTTTGCTATAATGTTCTATTGTATTATTGTATATAGTTTTGTTTTCTCATAATTATGGACAATGACTTCTGTCAAGTCCCCTGCATTTGTATAAATAAATAAATTTTCAATTGTTGTGAAAGTGCCATAAACTACACATTATTGTGCAGCACTCTCCATTTAATGTCATTCATTGCATAGTATTTCGATATTTATATTAAAATCAACTTTTATAAGATTCATGATGTGTTCCGTTGAGGTTTATTAAAAATTAATATAAAATTATAGAATATTCACCTGAAAGGTCCGTCTCCTCAACTTAATTATCATTTAACTGGAAAAGAAACAACAAAATTAGCCAATGCACTAAAGAAAGCCGATAAAAACGTAAAAATAGCATACAGAACCAATAACAAATTAAACAACATAATAAACAATAACATTGAAGAAAATAACATTTTCAACAGCAAAGGAGTTTATAAACTGACATGCAAGGACTGCAACAAATTTTATATAGGAAGGACAAACAGGAGTTTTAACATCAGATTCAAAGAACATTTTCGAGACTTCATTCACGCAGAAGGTAAATCAAGCTATGCAAAACACGTTATCCATGAAGGACATCGCATGTTAAATATTGAAAACACCCTAACAGTAATGCACAGAGAAAATAATCCAGCGAAGATAAACGTACTCGAAGAGATGGAAATCATGAAAGCAGCTCACAATGACAGCCTGATAAACGAAAACGAACCAAATACATGCAACCCCCTCTACCAGATCTTCAGTGAAACACCAGTTTTGAATCCTGCCGATGATGGGACAAGTCCCGAAAGCGCTACAGTTAAATGATAATTAAGTTGAGGAGACGGACCTTTCAGGTGAATATTCTATAATTTTATATTAATTTATATTAAAATATTGTATTTCGGTGAAAAATACTATAGGGGTCTTTTTGACACCTCAGTCGTTGTAGGTAGTAACTTCTGTAACTCCATTTATACTTCAATTGCAGCCTCTGAATTTCATAGGAAATACATTTACATCGAATAATAAAATGTCATAAAATTACAAGCCAGTTGAATCATACGTATTGGGAATAAAGGTTGAGGAACTTCATAGATGGGTCAAAACGACCCCGCAGTCTTTCTAGTGTTAAATTGTGTGATATATATCCAGTTACGTTTCGAGGAAACACAAACTGAGGTCTCTAGAGCAAATTTCAAATTTAGGTTTCAGGTAAACTTCCACTCCTAATGTCCTGATGGTCCGATTTTACTAGCTTACAGAATGTCTTTATTTTGACTATTTAACTCACAGACCGATAATTTTGCCACTTCCTGTTGATGAAACTGCCTCTTCCTGTTCGTAATGAAAGATATCTTCGCAAATTAACTTCTTTGACAAGGATATTGATTCAACAATGTACGATCGATATGGTACAGCAAGAAATGTCAAAAGAAAACAACTTCAAAAATTACAAAAAAAAAGTTAGTTCTGTTGCTCTAAAAAAATTATTAAATGTTGTATAATGAATCTGCATTATTGTTAGTAGTTATTTCTCATACAATCATTTGTTATTGATTTTTCCCAAGCCAAAGAGATTTAACAGTATAGATATGCTATTTATAACTATACAGCCGGCTTAGAAATCGCCCGGAAGTAAAATCGGAATACATAACCTCACATTTGGTAATTATTAAATATTGTCATTATTTTTAGCTTCTGATTCGCATTATTCGCTAAATAGTCACTCCAAATCCGCGATGTTGAGGTTTTCATTGGACAAAATCACAACCTCTTGTTAGATTACTGTTGATAATAATTAAATCGTATGTAGCCTACCAAGTTCCACTGCGAGGATACAAAATCTCATTTAATTTTAATGAGGTAGATCTATAATGAGTTTCGTTGTGAAAAAAATAAGTTATCCTTTGACCTATGTGTTATTAATATTTCCTATTCAGCATTCAATTTCATTTTTCATAAAACATATTCAGTTTTATTTCTTACAAAAAAATCTTTAAAAAACCCTATATACTTATACAAAAGTTAATATTTTGTTTCTTACGGAGTCATGATTCATATGCATATCATCATTCCTACTATGATTTAAACTGTTACTACGGTAACAAATTATGAATAGCAGAGATTTAATCTGGGTCAGCTCACCAGTAAAATTTATATATAAGCCCTACACAGCAACACATACCCATACAAATGTTGGTTAAACTTGTACTTCTCTATAAGAATTGGCTTTCTTTTCTAGCACTTCTATTTGTTAGTCTAATTTACAAATTTTGTTTATTTATCTTGATGATTTTTTGTTTTCATATTAACTTCTTTAAATATTAATGGGACAATTTTTGAATCGTTATAATATTAAAACAATTATTTCATCTAAATCCTTCTTATTTATTTAAAACTAGCTGCTACGCCTAATAAATTAAAATTAATGTGCTTTTATGTTTAGTTGAATAAGAAAAAGAAAAATAATTATAAATTTATATTTTTTAGATACCCCGTGCTGATTACCCGGCGTTGCCCGGGAACCTACTTATCCCGATCTTCTTGATATAAATGAGTTGAAATACGAAAATTAGTTTCATGTTTAGTTAAATAAGTACAAGGAAAAATTTATATCGTAATTATTTTTAGATACCCCGTGCTGTTTACTCGACGTTGTCCGGGAATCTACTCATCCCGATCTTCTTGGCATAAATGAACTGAAAGACAAAAATTAATGTACTTCTTATGATTAATTGAATAAGTAGAATGAAAAACATTATAAATATATATCGTAATTATTTTAAGATTTCCCGTGATGATTACCCGGTGTTACCTGGGAATCTACTTATCTCGATCTTCTTGGCATAAATGAGCTAAAAGACAAAATTCGTTATTGTGAGTTATCCGTAAAAGAATACCCGCCATGTGCTTCTATGCTTGCATAGGAATCTACGTAGGTTTATTTGTCTCGATCTTCTTGGCATCAATTAAAGACAAAAATGGTAATTATGAGTTATCTGTAAGAGATAAACATATGCTGTCGCGGACTTTTTTGTAGAGCTTTTTGAGATATACAATTCTCTGTGCATTAATTTTGTGTATTTGTTATTTTTTAGGCAGCGTAAGTCATTTAAGCGTCCAAAGAGCTACTTTTTTCATGTTTTCCACTACAAATGGCGATTTTAAGGGTGTAGGAGTTGAGTATCACAATTCTCTTGTAGCCTATGTTCATCCTGGGAATCTCCTGTACATTTTGCAAAGAGCCCCATCACAATCGGATCATTGGTATGGCCGCGCATAAAGTATGAACAAACAAACAAACAAACATCTTTATATATTAGATATGAAAAAGACTGTGAACATAAAATAAAATGAAGTAAAATATGTACCTTCTTAGGTCAGTGCCGTCGTCCTCAACTTGTAAAAATATATGTGTGCTTTTTGTCTGAAGGCCTTTCAGAATATCCATTCCATCATCAGCAGGTATTTCTTCGCTACATTTATTGATGTTCTCGATGCTGTTTAATGTAGTGTAGTAGCCTAATTCATCATCATCATCTTCTTCTTCTTCTTAATAAGGCTTCAATTGTAGAATGCTTTGGCCTTCTGAACGAGTTCTTTCCACACTTTTCTATTCTGGACACATTTGTTCCAATTTTGTTACCTTCATAAATGTTATATAATTTACATCATCGTCTCCCCATTTTTGTTTGATTCTGCAATTTAAGCTGCCTTAAAAATAAGAATGTTGAGTCCATTAATATTTCGTGATCCGAGGACATAACTGACCGAGTCCAGAGAATAATTTAACAGACATATTAAATTACAGTGTTGTCATCATCATCATCATCATCATAATTATAGTCAATTCACGAATTTAGGCCTCAATAGATATACCATCCAAAAGTCTTGAGTAGACGTCCTAGTTTTTTTTTTTTTCCTGCAGGTTGATAGCTTAACATCTGCTTGGGTATCCTGTGATCCTCTATTCGATGAACAAATTGCATCTATCTTGACTTATAATCATATATTTTGTTTTCTAAAGGTTCCGTGTGTAATTCTCCTAAGATGACGTCATTTTTTATGATCTAGTTAGTCTGCGTCCAGCAATCCTTCGAAGATATGTCATTTCAGAAGATCTAAATCTCTGTATGTCGTTCTGTTTCAATATCCTTACTTCGCTACGGCGGAAGAGCCTCTATTTTATAACTTTTAATCTAGAATGTTTTTGGAAAGTAGTATGTTTTTGGTTTAGTATTTTCCTATTAAATACTTTTTCGTGATCTAGTAGTATGTATCCAGCAGTCCTTCGAAGATATATCATTTCAACATATCTAAATCTCTGTAAATCCTTCTATACTTCGCTATTATACAAAAGAAGTGGAAGATCCTCTAGTTTATAACTTTTAATCTTGAATGATTTTGGATTAGTACGTTCATATTAAACACTTTTTTCGTGATCTAATAGTCTGTATCCAGAAGCCCTTCGAAGATATCTCATTTCAACAGATCTAAGTCTCTACATATCATTCTGTTTCAGTACCCATACTCCGCTTTCATACAAAAGTAGTGGGAGAGCTTCTATTTTATAACTTTTAATCTAGAATGTTTTTGGAAAGTAGTATGTTTTTGGTTTAGTATTTTCCTATTAAACACTTTTTCGTGATCTAGTAGTATGTATCCAGCAGTCCTTCGAAGATATATCATTTCAACATATCTAAATCTCTGTAAATCCTTCTATACTTCGCTATTATACAAAAGAAGTGGAAGATCCTCTAGTTTATAACTTTTAATCTTGAATGTTCTTTGGATTAGTACTTTCATATTAAACAATTTTTTCTTGATCAAGTAGTCTGTATCCAGCAGTCCTTCGAAGATATCTCATTTCAACAGATCTAAGTCTCTACATATCATTCTGTTTCAATGTCATTACTTCGCTACCACAAAAAAAAAAGGTTGTAGAGTCTGTATTTTATACACTTTTAATCTCGAAATTTTTTAATAGTATGTTTTTGGATTAGTATTTTAACATTAATCAAAATAAAATATTTACAGGCATTTAAAATGTTGAATGATTGAAAAGTGTGAATTTCCCAAGATAACAGTCTTGTATTAGCCTAATCAGGAAAAAGCCGTGGTCTCGTATAACTGAGTCCATGTGAGAACTATAGCGCAATCTGAATATTAACAACGTTTCAAATGTTATCAAATATAAAACTGTTTAATACTTGAAATAAGTGTAGTAGTGGAACTTTTTATTTTAAAAAAACATGTTAAAGATGTTTAATTTTTTTTCAGGGCAATGCAATGGCGTCTCACAGATCTCCCACAAAATCCGTCCCTCAGTCTAACACAGATTTATTTCAGTCAGTATGATAGCAGAAAATGCATTCTCTTATTCTGATATTCAAAACTATATACAGACATTCCTCTATACTAAACTACTTATTCTCTCGCTTCCATTTCCTATCTTCCAATCGTAATTTGAGTTCATCATCGCACCATAACCTATTTGACATACCACAATACAGATCCTCTCATTATTCTAATTCCTAATATGTATCCACTTTTAAACTCTGGAACTCTTTATCACAAGAGATTAGGAACAATAGTATCCTTTAAAACAAATTTAAATACCTTTCTTTCGTAATCGATCTTTCAGCGGATTAATTGTTGGTTTCTGATTGTTCGCTTATCTAATAATTTGACTTGATTGATTTTAATTTTCATGTAATTTATATAGGGCCTAATATATTTTTTCCATGGGCAATAAAGGCTTATATGCAAATAAAATTATCTTTAAAAGTAAACAGATTAGCTAAAATTAAGCTGTATAATACAGTAATAAGACCGGTTGTAACTTATGGCTGTGAAACATGGGTACTGAAAGAATCTGATAAACAAAAACTATTAATCTTTTAAATGAAAATCTTATGGAGAATTTTTGGGCCAATTATAAACAAAAAACTATTAATCTTTTAAATTAAAATCTTACGAATAATTTGTGGGCCAATTAGAGAAAGGGATGGCATATGGCGTATACGAATGAACTTCGAATTAAATCATTTAACACAAAATAAAAATATAGCAAACCACATTAAAGCTCAAAGTCACCGCTGGTTTGGACATGCAAATAGAATGCAGAAAGACAAACTTGTAAAAAAATATATACAAATGGAAACCAATATGCACCAAAACAACTGGACGCTCAAAAAACATATAGGCCTAGTAGGATGACATCGTAAAATACATAACAGAAATGAAAATTAAAACTTGGCCAACCTGTATCCAGAATAGATCTGAATGGAGAAAAATAGTTGAGAAGGCCAAAACTTCACTGAAGTTGTAGTCGCCTACTAGAAACAGAAGTAATTTATTCGTAAATATTTCACTCACTCACTGGCTCTATTGAACCCGTAGGTTCTCCACACATCACTATCGTGAGCTGTTTTCCAATTATCTCCTGTATAATCTACTTCCCTCAAATCACGGTTAATGCTATTCTCCCACCTCATTCTTGGTCAATCAACCGGCCGTTTTCCTACAAGAAGTTTCCACGCACCTCTTTCATTTCCCATTCGTGCCATATGTTCTCCCCGTCGAAGTCTATGAGACTTAACTGTTCTTATTATAGGCCTATCTGGCTTCCTATAAGACTATGTAGCTCACTGTTATGCAGCTTCCTACATTCACCAGTCTGTTAATCTCTCTTTGATCCAAAAATGTTTCTAAGAACTTTATTCTTAATAATTTTATATAATTTTATTTTTTATAAATATTTACTTACAATTAAAATATGTCATTATCTTGCGTATTTTTTCTGTAGGCCTACCGCTGTGGACTCGAGTTAGCGTGATGTCTTGTCATGCAGCGGGCCCGGGTTCGATCTCCGGTCGGGACAGTTTTTCTGGGTGAGGTTTTTATCGGGTTTTTTCCTCACCTGTAAGACAAATATCAGGAAAACTTTAAGGCCCAAACGGTCCCCGAAATCATATGGCCATCGCAATCATCATCATTCATATTCATCTTAGATTAAGCTTAGGATTAGGGACTCTCCTGGCGCACCACTATCATCATCACCCATCGTATCATCGGGGCAACGTAACCTCGCCTTTCAGGCGCCCCAACCTCAGAAGTGGGTACGCCATGCCAGGAGAGAACACCAGGAAATGTCGAAAGACAACCTGGGGCATTTGCAATATATATATATATATATATATATATATATTTTTTTTTTCGCTGATTGAGTGGAAGAGAAGGCCTTACGACCTTAAATTGCGAGTTTAAATAAATAATTACATATAATAATAATAATATTATTATTATTATTATTATTATTATTATTATTATTATTATTATTATTATTATTATTATTAGACATTTGTGTAACTCTGGAAATGGAATGTGAAAGAATTAAAAAGTTTTCTCCGAATTCTTTTTATTAACTGACCACTACTCTTACGAAACAAAAGCAGCTCTGCAAATACGCAAATTTGAAACATAATATCTTATAGAATTGAGGAAATTATTTGGAAGGACAGAGGGAAATGCGGACAAAGGTATAATTCAAACATAAGCAGACAGAGTTAAGGTATTCCTTCTATTCAAAAGTTTTAATTAAATGGCACAAAAGCAAAACGTGAAGTTAATGTCCTCTTACATAACAAAACATTGAACTGGAAGAAAATAATTAATTTCTGTTAGGGCATACAAGGTAAAATGGGTGTTATTATTCCTGCAACCCCTAGCACAGAGATTTGAGCGCTTGCATCCATCCCGTGCACACAGCCCCGGCTTCTAGCACACTCGTTATCACCATGGCAACGTATCCAGTCCCATCCCATCTCAACCTACCAAGTGAATCAATCAACTTGCATGTAACAACGAACTATAGACTATAACACTTTAAACTAAAATGTAACAAATATAGGTATCCCGATTAGCAGGCCATGAAGGAAATAGGGAGGTAAGTCCTACATTCCGGTTCTTCAGGAACAACACGGAATTACGCCTAATAGTAATATCGTTTTTACAATATGATGATAAGTAAGTAGATGCTTTCAAGTTGAGGGAACCTGAAATGCTGACCATTGTTATCCTTATACTGCTAGATTACAATACGGGACCAGCATCATGGGCTAGTGGTTAAGAGCTTCTGATTACACTGGTCAACATTATTTTTATCTCATGAGTACCAATAGTTGTACTTAATGCAGTTTTTTATCGTGTTTTCAAATATGTATTCGGAATTTTTCCATCACCCACAGTTTTTTTTATTTCAATTTCAATTAATGGATTTAAATAATTATTTTTAATAAACATTTTTGTCCATTTGCCCATTGTAAAATAAAACCAAATGAGCTAACTCAGGAGATTTCAGCTATGGAAAAGATATATCAAGGTAAATGGAATCCTAATATGCTGGCCGATTATTGTTGGATCATCAAGAGAGATGCTCCACAAGCGAAATATAGCACAATATCGTCATTTCTTACTTTATAGGTGGGTCCGAATGTTCGAATATTGTGTAGTTACGAATGTAGAAAATATTAAAGAGTTTGGAATTATAAATTCCTGTCTCTCGAAAACCTTGTGTGATGGAGAAAAACCGATATCAATTTGAATTCAGGAGAAAAAATACTATCAGAATCACATATTGTTCTTTCTGAGACATAAAAAAGTTTATTTTTTGTTGCCCAGTGTTATCATTCATCACTTATCATATCATCAGAGTACGGTAACTCCGTAGATAATTTAAATATTTCATTTGAGGCTAGTCTTGTTACATAAATAAATAGGACAAGCATACCCCCTAAATAGAAATTTAAGGCCAACCGGAACCTTTATGAATATTATAATAATTACACATATATTCTAGGAACATTTTAGCCGCCGTCCAGGCACCCTAACTTAAGAAGTGGGTTACAATTCCGCTATGCCAGAAGAGAATACCAGAAATGTCATAAAGATAATCTGGTGACAATGGTAAAATAAATAATACGAAACCCAAGACATGACTTCCCTTCCGAAGGAAGCCATGCTCAGGATTTTATTCCCAGATGAATAATACTAGTATTCCCCACAGGAAGATTAATAAACAAAACTATGATAATTAGAATGAATAAAAATTCATGGGATTTGTATCTACGATTCTCCGAACCGGAGATTAACCACTAGCCCACCGGGACCAAAAAGACAGAGTAAACACAAGTGATCAATAAAACTGCAGCGATAACGGATGTGTCTGAAGAAAAACTTAATAACAGTCCTCTTGATATAGAATTAGAAGAAAATGACGTCTTCCCATTAGAATGAAAGTTCAAATGCAAATAGGCAAACGAAATAATATTTACCAAAAGAAAATTTGAAACGGTGCAAGACAGTCATGTAATGTCCTCCATTCATGATTGAATAAATTCCTGGAACGACAGCGCTGAAGAGACAAAACCGAAAGAAGTAGTTGCTAACACTGGTTACAAGAGACTATTAGCGATAGGGAGTCATGTGGCCAACGAGAAGCTTTTTTATTTTGTTTTATAATCCAATGCCCCAGGTTGTCATTTCGACATTTATAGTGTTCTCTCCTGACATGGCGTACTTGTAACCCACTTCTGAGGTTGGGGCGCCTGGAAGGAGGGGTACGCAGCCCCGATGAAATGAGAGTTGATGATGGTAATGATGCGCCAGGAGAGGCCTTAAACTAAACTTAATCTAATTAGGCCGATATGATATTGATTACAATGATGGCCAAATGGTGTTTAGGGACCGTTCGGCCGTAAAGTTTCCTGACATTTATCTTACAGGTGAGGAAAACCCCCGAAAAAAAACTTCACCCCAGGAAATTTGTCCCGACCGGGGATCGAATCTGGGCCCGCTGCATGACAAGGCACCACGCTACCTCGAGACCACAGCGGTGGACAGCCAAGGAGAAGTACGAGTAATGTCTCAAACTTAGTCCTGCGCCATAGCCAAGCTGTTTAAGGTACCATGCCTTGGTGCAGAGATATGGTATTTGAGCTGGTGCGAGCCTCTAGGGGAGAAGAAATTTTCTCATGGATTTTCGGTCAGAATAGGACCGTTACCACCCAGCATCATGAAGATTTTGGGTGGTTTCAATAAATAACCAATAATTAACTGGAGGAATACGGTCTCCTGATGTGGAAACAGATCTAAGTCCTAATTCCATGACGTAGAAGAAGAAGAAGAAAATAAGCAGTAGCTCCAAGTTGAGAAAACCAGCTATAACAACTAGGACACCCGAAATGCTAATCATATGTTACTCCTATATTGATGATCATCAACCTATGTGATTTAACACATGTGAATGTGAGACCAGCATCTACTGGTAGACCAAGGCCATTTTAGGTCTGTTGCGCCATTGAGTAATTTCAATCTTATTAAATACAATTAGTTACTTCTCATATCAAGTAAATAATACAAATAAACAAACAAACGAATGAATTAATGAATAATTTAAAATGTAAAACATCTCCTAATATCTACAGTAAATGTAAAAGGAAACCAACTATTTATGCTAGGCTATTTTATATAGCTACTAGCGTACCCGGCAGATGTTGTCCTGCCCGAACGTTCAATTCTCATGTCATGGGCGGACGATAAAAATATGTTACTTTTTTACCATAAAATTCAGCAATTAGGACATAATTAGATGTTAGCCGTAGCGTAGTGCTTAAGGCACTGAGCTACAAGCCGGAGGGTCGAGGGTTCAAGTCCCGTTGGGGTCAGGATTTTAAACTGACCCAAACCCTCTGGCGGCACTATGGCCCTGGGGTCGACTCAGCCTCTAACGGAAATGAGTACCAGACGCTTGTTCTGGGGGTAAAGGCGGCCGTCACGCAGGGCTGACAAACCGGCTGACATAAAGTGCCGATTGTCTAGAAAAAGTGGGAGCCCTAACCTCCTACTACCCCAAGGGCCTCCGGGCCTGTTGTGGGATCACTTTACTTACTTTAAATAAGTTCGCAAGAAAACCTCTTACAGCCGTCTGTTGTGGCTCAAGAAGTGTGAATGATAACGTCACACAGTCATGAACATTAGAATTGTACCCTCCTTTGCAGATAAGATAAGAACCGTCATATAACAATTATATTAGAGTGAAAAAAAAAAAGATAAATTGATGAGAGTGGGTCAAAACAGTTTTTTTTTTTGCCAGCTAGATTTCATTTCTGACCCACTGTGCACCGGTCCCATACTGGCGGACATTCCATGAGAAAAATTTCTTCCCCCGTACAGACTCGAACCAGCGTAAGTCCCGTAGTTCTGCGCCAAGACTTCTTGCCTTAACCACTCGGCTACGGCGCGAGACTCTCGACATCAACGAAAGACAAAAAATGGTTATTGTGAGTTATCCGTAAGAGATAAGGGACTATTGGTATCAATGAAAGACAAAAATGGTTTTTGTGAGTTATCCGTAAGAGATAAACATATGCTGTAGCGGACTTTTTTGTAGAGCTTTTTGAGATATTCAATTCTGTGTACATTCATTTTGTGTATTTCTTATGGTTTAGGAAGCGTAAGCCATTTAAGCGTCCAAAGAGCTACTTTTTTCACGTTTTCCACTACAAAGGGCGATTTTTAAAGGTGTAGGAGTTGAGTATCACAACTCTCTTATAGCCTATGTTCATCCCGGGAATCTCCTGAACATTTTGCAAAAAACCCTATCAAAATCGGATCAACGGTATGGCCGCGCATAAAGTACGAACAAACAAATATAGAAACAAACAAACAAACATTAATTTTTATATATATAAGATTATGTCCACCCGATTGAAATTTTGTTGAATTCGAAAATAGACCTATATGGGAGGGAAAAAAAAACAGTACCTGGGTATGTAGGCCTATGTCCACTTACAGTATTAAATAAAACTAACTAATCCACTAACATGTTCGAACCCGCAGGTTCATTGCTGCACGGACATAAGCTCTCCATAATCCTATCCTGAGCTCATGTTTTCCAATCATACATACATACATAGTGTTCTGACCCAGAGCACGTCTTTCACTACAAACTCAGCATTCTCCACTATTTCCTGAACTCAGTCTTCCATTTTGAATCCGCATACAAACCATTTATTTTAATATTGTTTATCATCTGATGTCTTTTTCGGCCTCTAACCTTCTTTCCGTTGACCATTCCTTCCTGGGCATCCGTCAGCAGGCAGTTTCTTCTTAGCCGGTGGCCAATCCAATTTCTTTTCCTCTTCTTTATGAGTTCCAGTATTGTTCTTCCTTCACCCACTCTGTCTAGCATATCTTTATTTATTATTTTGTCTGTCCATTGTATACGTTCCATCCTTCTCCATATCCACATCTCAAAAGCTTCCAGTGTTTTTCCTCATTCCGTCGTAATGTCAAGTCTCTGTACCATACAATGCTACACACCAAACAAAGCACTTCACTAACCTCTTTCGTAATTCTTTTGCCAAAGGTCCGCAGAAAATGCTTCTCTTCTTGTTTAAACCTTCTTTTGCCGTTGCTATACTCTGCTTTACTTCATGACAGCAGTTCATGTTACTACTGATAGCACAACCCAAGTATTTTCCAATCATTCTCTGTATAATTTACATCCCTCAAATCATGGTTAATCTTATTCTCCCATCACATTCTTGCTCCACCAACTTCCTACAAGAAGCTTCTACACATCTCTTTCATTCCCCATTCGTGCCACATGTCTGAAATTCCCATTATCGTCAGTTAGTCTTGATATATCCAGTTTTAATGAGGTCGTCAGTTAGTCTTGATATATCCAGTTTTAATGAGGTCGTCAGTTAGTCTTGATAGATCCAGTTTTAATGAGGTCGTCAGTTAGTCTTGATATATCCAGTTTTAATGAGGTCGTCAGTTAGTCTTGATATATCCAGTTTTAATGAGGTCGTCAGTTAGTCTTGATATATCCAGTTTTAATGAGGTCGTCAGTTAGTCTTGATATATCCAGTTTTAATGAGGTCGTCAGTTAGTCTTGATATATCCAGTTTTAATGAGGTCGTCAGTTAGTCTTGATATATCCAGTTTAATGAGGTCGTCAGTTAGTCTGATATATCCAGTTTTAATGAGGTCGTCAGTTAGTCTTGATATATCCAGTTTTAATGAGGTCGTCAGTTAGTCTTGATATATCCAGTTTTAATGAGGTCGTCAGTTAGTCTTGATATATCCAGTTTTAATGAGGTCGTCAGTTAGTCTTGATATATCCAGTTTTAATGAGGTCGTCCAATACACATGCTTCCTTTCATTAATATGGATCCGTCCTTTTGTATTTTTCTCAAGCCCATTTATTTATTTTCCATATCCTTGATCATTCCATCTTCCAGATGGTATTTTCTTTTTCACCTTCACTCTATAGAATTAGTTTAGGTAACAGTTTCCTTCCCAATAATTATAGAGAAGAATGATGCAGGAAGACATTAAAATAGGCTCAATTCTGGAAATGCATGTTGTTATGTATTACAGGAACTCTTGACATTCCAATTTCTCTAAAAAGACATTAAACTGAGAATATATAAAACTGTTACACCCTCGGTTATATTATACGCCTATGGATGCAAAACGTGAACTCTTATTTAAGAAAGGTGAAAAGATTACAATTATTTGAGAATAAAGTTCTTTGGAAAAATTTTGAACTATAGAGAGATGAACAGACAGGGGAATGGAGAAGACTAATAACAGTAAGCTGCATTATCTTTATGGGAGACCAGATATAATAAGAAAAGTTGAGTTTCGTATATTGCGATGGACAGGACCCTGTGGCACGAATGGGGAATGGAAGAAGGGCTTGGAAATTCTTGTAGGAAAACCAGAGGGAAAGCGCCCAGTAGGCAGACAAAGAATGAGATGGGGAATAATATTACTCATAATTTCAGGAAAGTATATTATACAGGGAATGACTAGAAAATATTACCTCTATAGGAAGAGCTTATGACCGCGCGGCCTTGAACCTATGGCAAGTTAATGAATTATTTAAAAGTTTTCTTACATCTCATAATGTGTCCAAACTACGAGGAAATGCATCACGATAATCGTACGATTCCCTGTACTTTCATCTGCTAGCCAGTCACAGAAACAACTTTCGTGGGCCTTGCACCTCGGAACTATCATTTCACGGTTTTAATTTTGATTTGAAGTGCTTGCACATTGTAATCCATGTTAGTAAAATATTAGAGAGAACAATCGCATCAAATTAAAACAGTGAATCCCCACTCTCAGAAATGGATGTTGTGACTGGCTAGTAGATGGAAGTACAGCGAATCAGGAAATCAAAGTTTGGTTTAATTGTAAAAAAAGAACTTAGCTTTTCACTTATTCAATGTAAATTTTAGGACACAGAATAAATATTTGAAGTTATAATAATGTTTTAATTTTAGAACACAGAATAAACATTAGAAGTTATAATAATGTTTTAAATAAAACATATGGACTTGCTTCAGTTGTCTACTGAAAATAACTATTACTCAAAATTTTAATGCTTCTTAAATCTAAAAAATAATAAAATAAAAAGTTACTGTTTCCATGACCATACCATTTCTCTCGAATTTATCTTACTTTTTTATTTCCATATACATTCAAACATAGAACAATTCACCATTGTCATCAGCTTCTACATCATTTTGAGCAAGCTGTGAATGACGGGTGTTTGAAATGCTGGGAAAATGCTTAAAGAAAGAAAGCGTGGTGGATGGGGGGAATGAAAGACAGCAAATCCAACAAATTAGCATTAGTAACTGCACGACGCTGGGTGTACAGATGATGATGATGTGACTATTTAACTCATGCCCCAAATGGGAGTCAATGACCAACCACATTTCAATGATTTTTTATTTACAACCAATCACAGTCGTATTTCGCCTAGAATTTACCAACTAAAGTTTATCATAATAAAGAAAGCACCTCCTTTTTAAAATTCTGAATATGTCATAGCATTATTTTGCAGTGACTGACTCTGTAAGAAATACGGCTACCAGATTGTATATATTGAGGGAAGTAGATTATACAGGGAATGATTGGAAAGCATTAGCTCAGGATAGGGATGTATGGAGAGCTTATGTCCGCGCGATTCGATAGTGCCAGTGAGAAAGTAAGTAAGTAAGATTGTATATATAGTGCATGAATGTCAACACAAAGCGCATACGAGAGATAATATAAAAACATTTGTAACAATTGATTATACCACAAAAAAAAAAAAAAAGAAACCACTGTTTGCACTTTCTTAAACGAATTGTTTTCCAGGAAATGACGTTCCAGAAAAATGTAATTGACATATTTACAATACATCAGAAATTAATTAATACCTATAACGTTGGTTATAAATTTCTCCACTAAGGTGCATTCTTACAACATTGCGATCCTTTGGCAATAAATAATAAGATCTGGTTGCAGTGACAACAAAATAAGCAAATGAAGCGTACCAATCGTTTTTCATTTGTTTTCAAACATCGCCGTTTACACTAAATATATAGATATTTAAAAATAACTATAGTTAAATAATGATTTGTGAGTAAACAGCTTAATTTTATTCGTTAAATAGTCCTAACAAATGCCACTCTTGATTTCTAAATTCTCTAGATAAATTCACTCCTCACTTCGTGAGTTGTGAATGTATCGATAATTTGGAAATCACTCGTAGCATTACTTATGATAACTGTTGTGCTGGTCTTCCTTTGGCTTTATTTTCCAAATTAACTTCATAGAACTCTATGTACGGATGAAGACTGGTTTTATATTCGGGTGAAAAATTTATTGTTTCATACCTTAGCCATCAACACCATTCTTTCTATTCACAACAGCTTCTTCCGATTTCTTGGTTGACAAGAAGTCACTATGTTCTATGTTTCATTTAAACTATTCTGAAAGGATGATTTCTCTCAGATTAATTCACAATGTCTTGTGAATAAATATGTGTAACTTTCCTACTCTTTGTTTCCATCAAGCCAAAATCCATGCCATTAGGCGGGTATGAATGTCCTGACACTAAATTGGTGAATATCTTCAATGCACATTAGGGGTTTGCAGTAGGTACATCAATGCAAGTGTCATTTTTTATATTCCGATTCTGTCCATTGCAACTGTCGGAATACAAGATCACATGCTTACAATGTTTTGCATCTTCTTTCAGATGTTTCACTAGACAAGATGAAATATCTTGTGATCCTCTTCCCTTCAGTTTCATTCCAAATGATCATAAAACCATTATTTTCATTGAATGAATGCAATCCAAAGTTGTAAATATATTATTTTACCTTCATTTTCATCTGAATTATCTTTTCTATCCATAGTAATTATGAGTTCATGTAATAGACTTGCTTCACTTGTTTTCTGAATTAATAAACATCTGATTCAGTGGTCATGTAAAGTGCTGCCAACTGAAGACGTACAACTCAATTACAACTTCATTCACTAATCTTCTGAAAAAGTACTATATTGGAGAGTATAACAAGACTGTAACAACTTTTTTTTTTAGACTTACACCACAGTATTCTGAGTGCAACACACACACACACACACACACACACACATATATATATATATATATATATATATATATATATAACTTATATATATATCCATCCATAGTAATTCTGCCCGAAGGCAGGTCCTTCACTGCAATCATAGCATTTTCATGCTATGTTTGCAGCTTTACTAGGAAATTGTGTAGGTGTGGTAGCTTCCCGTTGCTTTCCACACCGGTGAAGGATGATGATGATAATGATAATGGTAAGGATGATAATGATAAGGATGATGGCCATATGATTTCGGGGACCGTTTGGGCCTTAAAGTTTTCCTGACATTTGTCTTACAGGTGAGGAAAAATCCCGATAAAAACCTCACCCAGAAAAACTGCCCCGACCGGGGATCGAACCCGGGCCCGCTGCGTGACAAGGCAGCACGCTACCTCGAGACCACAGCGGTGGATATATATATATATATATATATATATATATATATATATATATTCATCCATAGTAATTCTGCCCGAGGGCAGATCTTTCACTGCAATCATAGCAGCTTTACTAGGGAATTATAGGTGTGGTAGTTTCCCGTTGATTTCCACACCAGTGAAAGATGATGATAATGATAAGGATGATTATGAAGGCCGAATGATTTTCGGGGACCGTTGGGCCCCAAGCTTCCGACATTTGTCTTACAGGTGAGGAAAACCCAGAAAAAAAACCTCACCCAGGAGCCTGTCCCAACCGGGAATCGAACCCCGGGCCCGCTGCATGACAAGGCAACACGCTACCTCGAAACCACAGCGGTATATATATATATATATAAAATTCCATTGTGAGAAAACAAAAAATAAATAAATCAGCATTAATTATAAACGAACTGCAAAGCACAGAAATCGAAACCAGAATCAATGTACGGAGTCATTGTACGGAGCAGATGGTTTCCTCTCACAAGACCGTAGCGATGTGAAGCGGGACGACAGGTAGTGAGGGTTATCCGATCTATCAATTATGGTCTTTGAACATCACGCTTCCCTGGAAGAAATTTCAGGGTCAATGCCAATAGACCTGATACATTTTACTGATGATGGGACTAGTCCCGAAAGGCCTTTTTCTTCTGCTTTCCTCCACTTATAAATTTGCCGTCTTCAGTTTCCATTTATTTCTATCATTCCAATTTCCTTCTTCCAAATTCCTATCATAGTTCGGACATAATTTTTCCATTTCCATCTTGGTCTGCCACGTTTATTACTTCCAGGGGGTGACCATTGGTATCTATATATTATTTTTGGCTATATTTAATTTTCCATTCTTTGTACATGACCATACCATTTAATAGTTTGATTTTCAATCCTCTTAACAACAGACGTGGTGACATTCATTTCTTTCCAAAGGAATTAAAATTATATTTTATCCATCTTGTTTTTTGAAGGCTTCTTCTAAGATAAAATCAACTGTTCGGATTTTATTATTTTGTAATTCCGTCAAAGACCAAGTTTCACTTCCATATGACAAAATATTCTGTATTATGCTCTTATAAATTTTCATTTTAGTGTCCTTTGTAATATTTTTGTTCCAAATTATTCCATGTAATGTCTTAGTTGCATTTTTTTGCCATTGCAATTTTAGTTTATACATCTCTTTCACATGTAGGCCTACCTAAACATTTTTATATTCCCTGTTTGGAGTATGAGGTCATCCACATACTCCCGAAAGGCATACAGTTGTTTAATATGTAAGAAGTTGAGGAGACGGACATTCAAGGTACATCATTTTATATTATAATTTTAATACTGTAATTAGGACTAGTTGAAAAAAATAGTTAACGATTAGAGGAAACTATGGCAAAAATAGCAGAACCTCCCAAACAAGAATTTCAAAACCTACCGTTTGAGTTAACTAGATCAATTTAATTTTACTTCATGTTTATTTTTAGACGCATTAACATCTAAAATAATATGGCGTCTAGAGAATTTGTGTCGTATTCAGTAACATTGTTTCTTTTAGGACCCAAGTTTAAGAAGGATATTTGGACCAAATAGAGGAACTATAACTGTTGGAAAATCAAAACAAATAACGAACTAAAATTAATAAAACATCAGAATATAGTAAACCATATAAGATATCTCAGAATTGGTTGGCTTGGACATTTGATAAGAATGGATGATCAGAGACTGATCAAGGAACTCTACAAATGGAAACCTACACGAGTTAGAGCAGTTGGAAGACCGAAGATCAGATGGGAGGATGCCACAATGAACGATCTAAAGAAAATGAAAGTGACTAACTTGAATATGGCAAGAGACAGATTGGCATGGAGGAGGATTGTTGAGAAGGCCAAGACTTTCACCTTTGAAGATGTCGCGCCTTAGGACCACATATTCTTAACACATTTAATTAGGCATCCATTCATCTATAGTAATCCAGACCGAGGACAGGTCTTTCACTGCAATCATAGCATTTTCATGCTATACTTTGCAGCTTTACTAGGGAATTATAGGTGTGGTAGCTTCCCGTTGCTTTCCTCACCGGTGAAGGATGATGATGATAATGGTAAGAATGATAATGATGGCCGGATGATTTTCGGGGACATTTGAGCCTAAAGCTTCCTGACATTTGTCTTACAGGTGAGGAAACCCCCCCCAAAAAAAACCTCACCCAGGAGCCTGCCCCGACCGGGAATCGAACCCGGGCCCGCTGCGTGACAAGGCAGCACGCTACCTCGAGATCACAGCGGTGGACTAATTAGGCATAAACTAATTAATTCACTGGCACTATGGAACCCGCAGGTTCATGGCTGCGCGGACAATAAGCCTTCAAAACATCCATATCCTGAGTTAATGTTTTCCAATCATTCCCTGTATTATAATTTTCACTAGAAGGCATCATAGCTAATCAAACGACTGCTGGCCTCACATCCAGATATGTTAATTACAGAGGTAGACGATCATATAGCCATTACAGAGGCAACATGTGGTCAGAATGTCGAGTTCCCCAGTCGTTATAGCTGGTTTTTTCAACCTAGAGCCGTTACCCAAATTCCTACGATGCGATGGTAGGTGGGAATCGTTCCACACTGGCCGAAATTTCAAGAGCAAATTCCTTCCCCTACGGGAAATCAAACTAGCGCAAGTCCCATAACTCTGCACCAAGGCATCACGCCTTAAACGACTCGGCTATGGTGCAGCTCCCCTGAATAATTTACCTACCTCACATCATGGTTAGTGTTATTCTCCCATCTCATTTTTGGCCTTCTATTGGTTGCTTTCCCTCCGGCTTTCATTCAACAAGTTTCCATGTCTCTTATTTCATTCTCCATTCTTGTCATAAGCTATGTCCTGCCCAACGCAGTCTACATTACGAAATGGCAATTAAGATTATATTTTGGTTCTGGCAAAGAAATTCCAAAGGGTCTCCGTGGCACAAGCAGTTAGACGCTCGCCTCTCACCGCTGGGATCCCGAGATCGAGTCTCGGTCACTCCATGTGGGTTTCGTGGTGGACGAAACGGAACTTCGACAGGTTTTTCTCGGAGTTTCTCCCGTTTTCCACTGCCACAAATTTCATTCCACCATTTCTCTATATTCATCTCATCTATTTCGTTTACTTTCGTGCATCCGCCCCTGTAACGATGCGTCAGTGATGGTCGACCAGCACCCTTGTAGTTCACAGACATCTGTAAATATAGGGGCTTCATCTCATCTCATTCCTTGACCGGATTCTGAGTTGGACACGAGTTGAGGATATATATAATGAAATTCCAACATACCGTAGTATTTGCCTTAAAGACTGAGAAAAACTAGAAAAATACTTCAGTCCGGTTGGTCGGCACCGAGATTTGAACCCGGGAGCTCTAGAATAAGAGTCTGGAACACTACCCCTGAACTAACTTCCGTTTCCGTTTTGTATTCTTGAAATTCTAATGCATTTTGAATATCAATAACTATATACAGCAAAGAGGCGGATCTTAATGCCAATCTGTACGTATATATAGGCATATATAATATAGGGTATATTCCAATCAAGCAATTTCTATCAAATGCCCTAGATAAAGGAGGACATGTATCACTTGTGCATAATAGTGATGAGGGCCCGGGTGTGTTACCTGATCCAACACAGCCCCCAGCACCCCCAACCCCTTGTAGCTATATCAGCATGGGGGCGGAACGCCGATTCACAGCAAAAATGACTTATATCACTTGTTAGTATTCAATCAACAGCTACATAATTGCCGTTCATTCTCTGACAGCCACAAACGTCAAAAGATGATGAAGATATCCGAGAAAGAGCACGTTATATTTTTCTTTTTATTTCTTTCATATTTCATATCGCTCGTCAACGCTATTTCTCTTACGACATATTCTTTCAGCTGTTTAATGCAATTAATAATGCCGGTTATGAACTGACGATGTATACTCTAAGATACGTTCGTTTATTTTAATAGGCCTATTCATATTTACTGAATTTGCAATGGATAAATACCATCATCTTCATGATACAGATAACAAAATATAAAAATATATGCCTAAGCCTAACATGAAAATTACCATATGCAAAACAAATGTCATAGGGAGTGTGGAAAATATTAAAAATAGTTAAATTTGAATTGTCGCGGGTTCAAACCCGGCCGGGGTCGATGGATTTTTTAGAACGGAAAAATCCAAGGAGCAAGTCCTCCGGGAGCGACTTTAAGCCGTGGGTCCCGAGTCTGAAGATTTTCAGGCTCGTAAAAAGTCCTTAAGCCTGAATGAAAAGGCCTCTAAGCAAAATTTACCGAATTTTCCCGTCCTAGTACTACCTTAGTTTCCTAGATGTCAGTATGAGGCGGAACGCTGACCACGTAGCCTACCACTCAAAATGACATCTATACGAAAACAAGTGTAACTAAATTAGTATGGCTCAAATTCTTCCCTGTAGGGGGAGAGCGCCTAAATCTCTGTAAATGGAAAACATAAGCTTACAATACAATACAAAATAAATTTGAATTAGGCCTAGATGGAAAAATTGTTGAACAAGTCGTTGAAGCTACTTTATTTATGTAATTTAATTATTATATAAATGGTGAAAAAAATATAAAAATAGAACAAAATAGAGAATTATTTCGTCATTTTGGAAAATAAATGTAAAATACAAAATTGCTGTAGGCCTACGTAGTATAAAAGCAAAAGTAACAATAAAATAAAGCAGAGAAAACTGGAATTTATACTCGAAGTATAACAGACCAAATGAGATTTTTTTACGTACACCCTTTTGTGTTTAACTAGATTAGACAAAATGAAAAATACTAATAAAAGGGCAACATTACGAATCACAAACATTATTGAAGAAATGCAGACTTCTCATAATAACTGGCAGGATCATTTGCAGCGAATGGATCCAAACCAAAAAGAGTAAGCTATTATATTAATCTAAGGAATACAGAAGAAGCAGAGGAACAATGAAAGAGTGACATAATAAATTGTTGCCATAGTCATTTTCAGTTTAGGTAGGCCTATACTAGATAGGATTGATGAATATATGTAATCTATATAGGTCTATATATCTGTCCTTTCTAACCGTTCAACCGATCTTCGTCAAAATTTGTATACACATGGTTTCAGATGCGGCGAATGTTTAGCCGTTTTCTATTACGTTCTAAAATCAGTTGTAGGAGTTTACTTTAAACAAAAATTTAAAAATAGCTCTGAATGAGGTGGGAGAATAATAAATATGATTTGAGGGAAGTAGATTATACAGGGAATGACTGGAAAACATTAGCTCAGGAGAGCTTATGTCCGCGCGGCCATGAACCTAGGGGTTCGGTAGTGCCAGTGAGTTCGTTAGTTTAGTTAGTCTAGCGATAGCAATTTTCTATGTTTCACAACAAAACTCTGAATATCCTACTAAAATAAACCGAGGTATGTAATAACCAAAAATCAGCTAAATCCGACTGTTGCAAGTGGGGGTTTACTTGAAATCCAAAAATTGAAAAAAATGTCTGGACCGATTGATGATTTTTTGTTGTGTCTTTGAGTGGATCCTTGGATGGCTTAGATTCACAATTGGATCCTTTAAAACCATTAGGCGTAGGATTTCACCGGAAATGAACATTTAAAAATCGCTCTAGCGATCACAATTTTCGATGTTTCACAAAGAAACTCAATATGTCCTATTAAAATAAACCGAGGTAGATATTATCCAAAAGTGAACGAAATTAGAGAATTTGAAGTGGAAATTTACTTGAAATACGAAATTAAAAACTGCCTAAACGACTGGACCGATTTTGATGAAATTTTAATATGATAATTCTATGAAATTCCTTAGTAACTGTGTATTTTGTATGTCATTCGGCCTATAGTGTTTTTAATATTAAATAATCCTTTATAGAAGACATTGAGTTTACAATCGGTAACCATTTATTAACAATTGGAATTCCGGTTTCCCAGGGTAACTAATAAAATTTGTAATCAATCTAGCGCAAATTGCACTGCTATTTTACTTACATACTGATATCAGCATCATATCTTAATTAAGTTACTTTATTTCTTATAATTCGGTCACTTTACGTAGAAATACATTATATAATGGAAATGGACAGCTAATGACAAATGAGGGAAATTTTGAGGAAGTGGCTGAATTCAAATACCTAGGAACAATAATCACAAATAGGAATGAGATGCACAAAGAAATTAAACATAGGCTCAATTTTGGAAATGCGTGCTATTATGCATTGCAGAGACTTTTGATGTTCCAACTCCTTTCAAAAAACGTTAAACTGAAAATATATAAAACTATTATTCTACCAGTTATATTATATGGGTGCGAAACATGCACTCTTACTTTAAGGGAGGAAAGGAGATTACAAGTATTTGAGAATAAAGTACTTAGGAAAATTTTTGGACCAAAGAGAGATGAACAGACAGGTGAATGGAGAAGACTTCATAACAATGAACTACATGGTCTTTATAGGAAGCCAGATATAATAAGAACAGTTAAGTCTCGTAGACTGCGATGGGCAGGACATGTTGCACGTATGGGGAATGAAAGACTTGCATGGAAGCTTCCTGTAGGAAAGCCAGAGGGAAGTCGCCCAGTTGGTAGACCAAGAATGAGGTGGGAGAATAATATTAACTATGATTTGAGGGAAGTAGATTATACAGGGAATGATTGGAAAGGATTAGCTCAGGATAGGGACGTATGGAGAGCTTATGTTCATGCGGCCATGAACCTACGGGTTTGATAGTGCCAGTGAGTAAGTAAGTAGGTAAGTAATTCGGTCACTTTAATTCACAAACCATAGTTCCACCGTGCCATACTAATAATCCTATTAGGTCCATTTGTAGACTATATGATAAGGCTGCGAGAGTTTGATTTTTTCTCTCTGTAAATAACTAAAGGGCATTATGATTGGTTTCTTCATAATTGTTACTTTGACCTAACATAACATTCATGACATCCTTGGGAAATAAGCGTAGGCCCCTAACTAAATTAACTTGGTCTAGTAACTCCTAACAAATGAGAGGCTAAGGTCCAACACTGGGCTGTTACGTCATTGTAGATGTAGAATACACTACAAGCCTGCTGGGATCAGGATTTTTAAACTGACCCAAACTTCTGGCGGCCCATATTACGAACTGTTGGTTTTCTTAGGCTTAAAGGACCTTCGGGACTTGGAATTTTGGTAGCATGAGGTTCTAGCCGAGCGTTAGTATGTGGATGTATTAGTTATAAAGGCATACGTGTTTTTGAACATGAATAAATGGATTCTTGATCTAAATTATTTTATTTCTGTAACTATAATGATTACAATAACCCTAATTATTCTAACCCTAAATAACCAATCTAAGCTTATATTAAGAAACCCTACATTCGAACTTTCTTGAGGTTTGAGAGAGGGAGATGGGGGTTTATAAATCTACCCTAATTTACATTTTAATAATTATCTAATAACTCTACAACCTTAGAAATATAGTATTAAACTATTTAAACTACTTGACTATATTTCTAACTGTCCTAGCAAATTTATTAAGAAAAATGGTATGCAGACTTACCCATCAGAACACTCTTCAACAGACAGATACGAGTCCCCTATTTTGCAGGGGTTATATACTAAGCTTCTGACCTACAGCTATAATTAACTGTATTAAACATTCCATTAGTCTGAATGCAGAAATTTTACAGTTAGCCTTGCAATTTTTGTCCAGCCATAATCAAAACTCTGTCCTGAAATATAGTATGTCTAAGTGCTTTATTTCAACAATTTTTTTTTATTTGGAATAATTAAAGTAATCTATGAAATAATTAAATATCTATGTAAAATACTCTATGTATTCGTAACAGCCCATCGACTTAGCTTCTAACAGAAATAAATACCAGACGCTTGTTATGCAAATCACTAATAGCTAAGGATCCATGCACTTTCATATATATAAATGAATGTATGTGTGTATGTCTGCCCTTTATAGACTTCTAAACAGTTCAACCGATCTTCATGAAAATCTGTACATGCAGGGTTTCAGGTGCGGTGAGTATTTAGCCGTTACCTATTATGTTCTAAAATCATTAGGTGTACTGTAGGAGTTCACCTGAAACGAAAATTTAAAAATCGCTCTAGCAATCGCAATGTTCGATGTCTCACAACAAAACTCAGAATATCCTATTAAAATAAACTGAGGTATCTAATAAAAAAAAATCAGCGAAATCCGACCGTTAGAAATGGGGTTTATTTGAAATCCGAAACTAAAAACTGCCTAAACGACTGCACCGATTTAAATGAAAATTGTTGTGTTTGAGTAGGTCTTTGGATGGTTTAGATTCACAATTGGACCCTCTAAAACCATTAGGTATAGGAATTCACATGAAGTGAATATTAAAAAATCGCTCTAGCGGTCAAAATTGTCGATGTTTCACAACGAAACTAAGTATATTCCATTAAAATAAACCGAGGTAGATATTAACCAAAAAGTGAGCGAAATCAATTAGAAGTGGAAGTTTAGGCCTACTATAAATCCGAAATAAAAAACTGCCTAAACGACTAGACCGATTTTGATGAAATTTTGTGTGTATGTGAGTGGGCCCCTAGATGGTTTAGATTCACACTTGGCCCGGTAGGTGACGCTGCGATCGGGAAGTAGGATTTTTTAAATTTCAGATGTGTAGGCATCTGTATTACCGACATATTCCACGCGACAACAACGTGATGTCATAATGCACGCCTCTTCAGCCACAACAGATGTCAGTGAGGATTTTCTTGCGAACTTATTAATTAGTGATTTTTATGGCAAAAAAAACTTATATTTTTATCGTTTGGCTATGACACGAGAATCGAACGTTCGGGCAAGACAATGTCTGCTGAGTCCGTTAGTTGCACTTATGTTAGAGGAGGCAAATTTGAATTGGAATACATATAAATTGCAATTTTGGGACAAATCGGTTGACATTAAGTGTTTGTCTAAAAATGTGGGAGCCTTATCCTCCTATTACCCCAAGGGCCTCCTGAGGCCTGTAGTGAGATCACTTTACACTTTCATTCTCCAATCGTATTTTTGGTCTATCTATTTGGACTTCTCCCTCTGGATTCCTATATGGAGCTTCCATGTCTCTCTTTCATTCCACATTATTGCCACATGTCCGACTCATCGCACTCTATGAGACTTAACTGTAGGCATACTTATTACCTCTCATCTTCCACAAATGATCATATACCTCACGATAAGCAGTCACATGTCTGTTCGTTTCTCGGTCCAAAAAATTCCTAAGAACTTTATCCTCAGTTACCCGTAATCCCTTCTCCTAACTTAAAGTAGGATACAATGTTTCGCATCTATAGCCTATAACTGGAAGAATAACAATTCTATATATCCTATTTTTGGTTTGACGTTTATTATGAGAAGCTGGGGATAACGAAAGTCTCTGTAATGCATTATGTATTCTTCTTCTTGTTCTTCCTTCCAAGTATTAGGCCAAGGCCTGTTACGATCCTATAGAAAACTTTCCCTCCAGCGTTTCATAGGACAGCCCAGAGATCTTGGTATATGTCTTCATATCATAGAACTAATGGAAAATAATTATTTTTGGGTCGCGAACCACAGTTTTACAAAGTCATACGATCCTGACACTCGTGCTAAGTGGGAGCTATTAGAAATTAAGTACAAAATCACAAGTACAGGCAATATGGCAGACACTGCGCCATATCTTAAGATAGCGACTGTCTGTATCACTGAATGTATATACGTATTATACATACAGCAGGATTGGATCGGATCTAGTAAACTCCGCCCACCACTTCTGTTGCTATAGCAACATCGACAACTTTTTTAGAGATCGAAACTCCGACGTTCACAAAAGAAAACATACATCGAGCCCAAGATACAATTAAATATCCATGCAAACTACTCTTTACTAGACAAAATACATAAACATGTTTGATTTATGTATTTACAGACGCCTTCCTAAATTTGCTTACACTAACTCAATAATAAATTACACAGAAGCATATAATTTTTCTACAGCGATTCCATGTTTATTATCTCACATTGTAACTAACATTTTTTATAAAAATAATGATTATTACATTTAATAGCCCGCGAAGGACAAACCATACCGATTAATGTTCTATTAAATAGAGTATATCTGGCCATGAACATTGCATACGGTTTCCTGGCGCAAGGAAATAAATGTATAGTGGGATGTTGCTAGGTCTAATTAGAAAATGCCACGGAGAGGAAAAGCCGAGCTTCTTCAATAGTCCTGCTTCCTCTGACATTAAATAAAATACACAATCAGCATAGTCCATACCAACAGTTTACTAATATCATTGAGTTGTACGTTACCCATTACTATCCATTAAATGTTATTGCATTTCTAGTACAAAATTGAATAGCAGAGGAGATAGTACATCTATTCGCTTTTCCTAATTACGAATTTCAGAAGTATCTGAAAACTGTTCATCTACCTGCACCCTACTGTTTGTGCCTTTTAGACACATTAAAATAAATACTAATAAATTCATATAAAATTTAAAATTCCGTCCTCAACTGTGTTAAAATATTATATTTAAAATGTTATCTGGAGGCCTGTAGGGAATTAACTTCCATCATCAGCAGGATGAGCTTCTGCTACTAGTTGTTGTTTACGACGATGTAGATTCAAAGTGTCTGTAGCAGATAGAGGCACTTTGAGTCTACATCGTCTCGTAAACAACAATTAGTAGCAGAAGCTCATTCTGCTGATGATGGAAATCAACTTCCGAAAGGTCTCCAGATAACCTTTTAAATATAATATTTTAACACAGTTGAGGACGACGGCACCTGCCAAAAGGTACATATTTTGAGTTTTTGTCTTATGACATTAAAATAAGTATATTTTTTTTAGGAATTCCGAATTTAGAAGAATGCTGTATCAATTCATTCCTCTTAATTGAATCATGCGTTTTTTAGACCTACATATAGGCCTAATTGGTGTACAGTATAATCATATTCCCATTTATTTTCTAGAATTATTATGCTGAAAAATTATCTATTACAGACCTGCAGCACTTCCTTTAAATATATTAAATTCATATTTATTTAGTCAAAATATTATAATTTTAGTATTTTACCGAATTGAGAAGAATAGAGTGGTGAATGGAGGAAGCTACATAACCACGAACTCCATGATTTATAATCTATGGGAAAACAGATACAATAGGAATGGGTAAGTCTCGAAGGCCGAGTTTTGGGGAGAAATGTAGCACGAATTGCAAATTGAAGAGGAACACGGAAACATCTTCTAGTAAAACCAGAGGGAAAGCGCCTAGTATGTGGGCCAAGAATAAGATTGAAGAATAAAATTAACCATGAGTTGAGGGAGTTGAATTATACAGGGAATCGGAAAGTATTACGTATGTGGAGCTGTGTTTGCATGGATTTTAACTTCCGCGTTCGATAACGGCAGCGAAAAGGTTAGTTAGTGAAACAAGTAATCTGACATCAGACCTACATTAATACCAAATATTAGAGCTTTTCACGTATTGCTCTTATGAAGTAATTCTTGCTAGAAAGTATGTCCTATTATGTCAGACTGATTTATTAGTTAATTCATTTTAACTAGTTCATCATCAATGGCAGGCATGGATTAAGCCAATTGGCCTGTTCCGCTTCAGGAAAGAAATTGATCCCTCCATCTCTTCTTAGGTCTTCCTGGGTCTCTTCGCCCTGTGGGTCTGTAGTTCAATAGCTGCAGAGGTAGTCTATTGTTTGGCATCCTCAGAAGGTGTTCATGCCAATTATTTTGATATTTTTGAATGATTTCAGTTATTGCTGGTGTGTTGAGAGCTTTGCGGATATCTTCATTACGTATGTGATCATAAAGCGTATAACCCGCTAAAGGTCTTAATAACTTCATTTCTGCAGCTACTATCCTATTTAATTTACCTGTAGTAAGAGTCCAGGTTTCAGAACCATAAAGTAGAGTTGGAAGAGCCATTGTTTTATAAAATTTTAGAATTGTATCTGGACGTACTTTTCGGAAAAGAATGCTTTTTATTGTTCCTATAAGTTTTTGAAATTTGACCAATTTTATGTCTATGTCTTTACATGTGTCGTACGAAAGATTGCAGCCAAGATAAGTAAAGTTATTAACTTGTTCTATTATATTGTTGTTAATAACAATTTTAGTTATTATCGGTATTTTCCCTTGAAACGCCATAGTTTTTGTCTTACCGAAATTTGTAAATTATAAACTAGTTAATTAAATTAATTAGTTTCACTTATAACTTTGCCAAGGAAGGGGGTGTCCCATATATATATGAAAACATACCATTATGGAACTTATATAGCTAATTATTACACTATCTTTAATAAAGTTAGGGGTGAACTCAGAAGAACAATAAACACAAATAGGAATGAGATGCACAAATAAATTAAACATAGGCTCAATTCTGGAAATGCGTGGTATTATGTAATATAGAGACTCTTGACGTCCCAACTCCTTTAAAAAAAAAATTAACAGAGTGTATATAAAACTATTATTCTACCAGTGTCCACCGCTGTGGTCTCGAGGTAGCGTGCTGCCTTGTCACGCAGCGGGCACGGGTTCATTTCCCGGTCGGAACAGGCTTCTGGGTAGGGTTTTCTTTTCGGGATTTTTCCTCACCTGTAAGACAAATGTCAGGAAGCCTAGGGCCCAAAGGTCCCCGAAAATCATCCGGTCATCATTATTATCCTTATCATTATCTTCATCTTTCACCGGTGTGGAAAGCAACGGGAAGCTATCACACCTATAAATCCCTAGTAAAGCTGCAAAGCATAGCATGAAAATGCAGTGAAAGACCTGCCCTCGGGCAGAATTGCTATGGACGGATGGACTCTACCAGTTACATTATATGGATGCGAAAGATGGACTCTTACTTTAAGGGAGGAAAGGAGATTACGAGTGTTTGAGAACATAGTTCTTAGGGAAATTTTTGGACAAAAGAGAGATGAACAGACATGTGAATGGAGAAGACTACATAGCAGTGAACTACATGGTCTTTACAGGAAGCCAGATATAATAAAAACACGTAGACTTTTACGGCCGGAGTTGCTATGATGATCTTGATGAAGATCATCATAATAAAAACAGTTAGGATAGAGCAAGATTATTTTAATAGTGGGGCTATATGAATAATATTAAGCTTTTGCGCATGTGCAGCGAAGTAACGAAGAAAAATAAGACATTTTGTCAGTGGATGTTGTTAGTGAATGTCTCTTCTATTCAGTGTAGTAGTTTATTTCGATTTTTGTCTACAGAAGTTTAGTCTAGATTGATTTGAAGTATCAAAGGTAAGTGGCTCTGATGTCCTGATTGTTGAGTATGTAAACTGTTCTTGGTGATAGTTAAGTTTTATCTGTGGACAATGAAAAACAGGATGGTAAAAGACATACCGATTTGATTGTTGATCTTTCCTCCAATAATCATCCAGCTCGTTTTGAAATCTAAGCTCTTATTTGGAAACTACGTGGTCATGAAGTGAACATGTCACGAGGGGACTATTTGAATACCTGAGAGCGGGGCTTCTTGAATAGCCAAAATTGTGTTTTTGTATTCGCTTTTCTCTTTCTTCTAAATACATTTTTCACTTTTATTGTAGATACAGTAGAATAACTGCAATGGATGTATGAGATTTAGGACCTAGGCATTATTCTATTATTCGAAAATTTCAAATAATCTTTTAAGAAAGACTATAAAATGTACTGCTCATACATTAATTAAATAATCCGATATTACGCAGTTGGATTAAAATGCGCATTAACAATTTATAGACCTAAGTTTAGAGTATATTATGCAGTTTATAATGCAATTACTATATATTTTATTTTAAACATAACTGAAGTGTAAACTACCACATTAGAGTGAACTGAATATGAATAGTTTAGAAATTAGTCACTGGTATTACGGTAAATTTAATTTGCTTCAGGTGGTGAGAAATTATAAAAGAAAAGGGGGGACGAATGGAGTGGGATGAGGAGTCTATGATGAAGGTTGTCCTTCACGACTCTTTACCACCGATATCAGCTGGAAAAGCACAATATCTCCCAACTAAATATAAAAGTGAGAACTCCAGCGTATACCCTACAATATTTACTGCATATCATAAAAAATATCTAGCTGATCGGATAAAACTATTAAGGAAATTTGATTTCGGACTCACGCCGAATTATGTTCGAATCGCGGCAGTCAATATTGCGATAATCATAAAATAGAACATCCCTGGAAGGACATAGAAGAGAAAGACTGGTGTACTGCATTCTGCAAACAAAATAGCATTTCCTTAAAAAAAAACCAGAAAGATTGTCAAAAGGAAGGGCTACAGCACTAAATAGAGAGACAGTTCAACAACATTTTAGTCTCTTGGACGAGATCTTCACTAACTTACGTTTGCATGATAAGCCAACCCATATCTGCAATGTAGATGAAACAGGACTGCCTCTCAACAACAGACCTCCGAAAATTATGGCAGAATATGACACAAAAGAAGTTCTGGCGTTGACTAGTGCTGAGAGAGGCGAGAATGTGACAGTTATTGCCTGCTCCAACGCTGCACCACTAGTCATCTTCAAGGGTCTGAGGCATAAACCAGAATTCTCCGTTAATTTGCCGCCTGGGTCTATTGCTTGCATGAGTGAGGGTAGGTGGATTAACGAAGAGATATTCTTGAAATGGCTTCGTCTTTTTCAAGAAAATCGTGTACCAGGAAAAGTTCTGATTTTGGATGGCCATCTCAAACATTCATCGCTAGCTGCATTTGCGAATTCGGTCTGTAAAATAATATTGAATGGTTTTGTTTACAGCACAAAACTTTCCATGCTTTACAAACATTAGACAGCGATAGTGTGTTCAAGACCCTCAAGACGGAATATTTTGCGGGGGCAACCAAATGGCAGCAAAACAAAGAACACCTCATGAAAAACCGGCAAAAGTTAATTTCACTGGAAATTTCACTGAAGCGTGGATGGCCACTGCATCTGTTCTGTTGGAAAAGAAGAAGATAAAAGTAAGCCAGGCAGATGATGGGAATGTAAAGAAGAGGTTCATTGTTTCCAAAAGGACAACAAAACGAAAGAAGATGGACATTGACCTAAATTCGGATTCCAGTCTAGATAGCACTGTATCTCTGATTGACTCTGAACATGAAGACGCTGAGTGGAAATTTGGATTATGTCAGGGGAAATGGCCACACATAGCATCTGAGGGAGAATAGAAAGACTTAGATACAGTGCCAAAAATATAAGACATAGTATCACGAATATTGCTTGGGTACGAAAGGTCGCAAACAATTTCATTGTAGACGCTGCAAGTAGATTGCCTGGAATGTGTTTCTCATGTATGTTTTTGTACTTATCTATTGCATTTTTTTTTATATTTATTTTATTTTCTAATAACAGTTTCATGAAAATTGTACATAATCTTGTGTTTTTTTTTTCAGTTATCCAAACAGTCCCATCCATTATTCAAATAGTCCCGCTGATTATTAGATACTTATCATGTGGAGGGTAAATCGAATAATTGCATAACTTGAACAATTTAAAAGTTATTGCACCCAAATTACACAGTGAGGAAGACGATATGTCGGGCAATGTTACTGTATATTTGAGTTCTAAGGATTGTACATATTTTTCCGATTAATTGTCAACAAAGTTGAAATTATTCAAATAGCCCCGCTGTACCCTAAGTCTCGTTGACCGCAATGGGGATAAAAAACGTGCATGGAAGCTTCTTGTAGAAAGACCAGAGGGAAAACGCCCAGTAGGTAGAGCAAGAATGAAGTGGGAGAATAACATTAACTATGATTTGAAGGAAGTAGATTATACAGAAAATGATTGGAAAACATTAGCTCAGGATATGGAGGTATGGAGAGCGTACGGGTTCGATGCTGCCAGTGAGTTAGTTAGTTATAATTAACAAACAATTAGTTAATAAGGTTAGGGGGTGAACTCAATTACTGGAACAGCGGCAAGTGGAGATGCCACTGAAACATCTTTCAACGAAACTTGTTTTGTCATGTACATCTGGGCCCATGCCTCCGCCCCTTGGGATACCTCGGTCAAAGACCATACTCCCAAGTCCCAGTATCCTGTCCTCCCTATCTATTCGCGTCCACGTTCAAGAGTTCTCGGCCTTAAACCAACACCTCAGGGAGAAGGTGTTGGAGTCTCAACTTCAGGGAAATTGCTGAGCTACATAGTACGTCAGGTCGCTCATTCCTGACGACCCCATAGTTGGTCCACGGGCTCCTCGAGCCTAGCCGGGAGGACTGCTGTCGCAGATCCACCGACCGTTCCCCTGTTCTACCTCCAGGGACGCATCCTGCAGCCGTTGTGAGATCGGCTAGGGCTTGAATCCTCAAGCCCCGCAGTGTGAGACTTTAGTACATCCAGGTGCTCATCTCCTGGTGACCTCACAGTTTGTCCACGAGCCCGTAGGCTTAGCCGGGAACCAGCACAGTTGCTCCCCTCTGCACTGGTCCGAGCCGTGCCCTGGTGTGCCCCCAGGGATGTGTCCTGTTGCAGTTGAGCTCGCAAGCCCCAACAGGTGAGCAATAGTACAAGGCGCTCAACTCCTGCCGATCCCACTAATGGTTCACGAGTCCCTTGGACTTGGCCGGGAGGACTGTCTAGCAGATCCACCGACCTTTCCCCCAGTGCACCACCTGGGGACGTGTTTTGTTGCTGAAATGGGTCCAGCCTGAGCATTAGTACGTCAGGTCGCTCAACTCCTGACGACCTCACAGATTGTCCTTGGGTCACTCACTCACGGAGTCGGCGCTAATCTCACACCCAAAAGACCGCGCTTCCTCCTTTTCCGAGCTTACAGACATGGTGGTAATTCCCAACATTACGCCAGGTACTGTCCCAACAAGCCCGTTCGCAAGACTAGGCCTAGTCGTGCCGCTGCTGTGAGTCCAGCCCACTGAGCAATGTAGGCATCCAGGGTGCTCATCGCCCATGGCCATGTACAACTGTGGTAAAAAAATAGTAGTAACAGTAGTAGTGGTAATTCTGGTCACTGCACTGAGAAGCATAGGGCCTTGAAAAAAGCTCGCCAACGAACTCTGTTGTTAGCCAATGCCTTCATTTCATTCCAACTCATCCCTGATCAAAAAAAAAAAAAAAAAAAAGAATAAGCAACTAATATATCACGTGTGGTTTACTCAGCTAGAATGTTCTGAAGTTACTGGCGTTTCTGTGGTTGCAATCTATAACATTTAAAATGTTAATATTGTTCATTAGTAACCACATTAGAATGATCACGATTTAGATTTTATTAGAAGTGAAGGTAATTGTACCGTAAACTTACCATATTTATGCTAGAAGGAGAAATTATATATTTCCATCTCTGTCACTCAGTCTGCGGCGTCAAGTGGCAACAATATTGCCATAACAGCAATAATATTTTCTAGACATTAAAAACCCTATAGTGTATTTTGTAATTTCCATCTAACATATTATTTCGCTTAATAAGCTGTTTTCATGTTGTTTTGGAAAGTGTTTAACTGTGGTTTATCGTAGGCTATAGTCGGCCGAGGTGGACTACTGGTTATGTTCCTTGCCTCGGTTCGAGGATCGCGGGTTCAAACCCGTATCTTTTAGGATGGAAAAAAATTCAAGGAGCAAGTCCTCCGGGAGGTACTTAAGCCGTGGGTCTCGAGTCTGAAGATTTTCAGGCTCGTAAAAAATCCTTAAGCCTAAATAAAAAATCCTCTAAGCAAAATTTACCGACCTCAACGACCTAGTAATACCTTAATTTAAGGTGTCCATTCGTCCCGTTTTTTCCGGGACAGTCCTGTTTTTTATAATGTCCCGCTGTCCCGAAAGTTTTCTTCGAGACGCTCAAATGTCCCGCTTTTGGGATGATGCTTTGTCAATGTATTTATGAATGGCAACTTTCGTTTTATTCTTCACTATGTAATTATAAATATGAATGTTAGAAAGCGCCAGTTGTATGACCACGATGCACGATATACTCTGTTTTTTTTTTTACTCTCATATATTGGTGACTGGTACATTTTTCAAATTGTCAATCCATGGTCAGTGCAGCCAATGTCGGATATTTCCTGCTGATTCTGGCACTTTAGGGGTGAGAAATACAATTTTAACTTGGATGAAAGAGATTCTGTTAGTGGATTTATATAGGCTACCCCTTGCAGGGATAAATAAATATTTTTAAACGTAATAAACAATGACTTTCGTGGTTTTTGATTTGTGAATGGTTGATTCTTATACATTAGTATTGGCAAGAGTGTTGTGGTAAGAAGAAAATAACTATTTTTTTTATATTTTATTAATGTCCCATTTTTTTAGGTGTCCCAGGTTTTTCCTTTAATTTTTTGTAAACGTTCCCTTTTACATTGAAAATATTGTGGACACCCTACCTTAGTTGCCTGTTAGATGTCTCATTGAGTCAGTGTGTTGACCGCATGCCATTCACGACATCTACGTCCAAATAAGGTAACTAAAAAATAACTTGGTCTAGTAATTCCTAACAAAGAAGAGGCTATGGCTCAACAATGGCCTACGTAATTAATAAGTACATACTAGCTTGTGTTAATGATAAAAATATAGACATTGTTGAGGTCATAGTAAACAGGTTAGGAAAGGCTACGATATGAGATTTAAAAATTAATGTAAATTAAGGTAAGATCTAAAACTTGCTACTTACTACATTGGGAAAAGATATGACGTTCTACTGTAACAGGATTGTGTTTATGAGAGATGACAACCGTTAAAGCGTTAACTGCGCTTTTATTAAATCCTCAATTTAATACCTAAGATTTATAAGTTTTCATTCAAATATAATTCTATACAGTAATCTCTTTTAACGCTTCATTCAATGCATTAAGCCAATGCATCTTGGCATCTGCCACCCACCACAATTACTTAACTTTATTACAAAATGATCTACAATTCAGGGGTGGATACGTGGTACCAAATAATTTTTCATGGTGTCCGAAAGTCTTATGAGTACATGTTTCTCACAGAATATCTTAACTGTAATGTTTAAATACAGCTCATAAAATGTATGTTTTCTCAGAGTGTTTTTTTGAGTGTTTATTTTATTATAAATTAATTAATTCACTTTACTGAATGAGAAGTTGTGATAATCAATTCAAATAGTATTGTGATAACTTTTTTATTTGATTGAATATCATTAATGCACTATACCTCCAATGTGAATACAGCTTATAAAGAATATGTTTTATCATTCCATCCATCCATAGTAATTCTGTCCGAGGGCAGGTCTTTCACTGCAATCATAGCATTTTCATGCTATGCTTTGCAGTTTACTAGGGAAGCTACCCGTTGCTTTCCACACCGGTAAAGGATGATAATGATAAGGTTGATGATGATGACCGGATGATTTTCGGGGACATTTGCCTTACAGATGAGGAAAAACCCCGAAAAAAACTTCACCCAGGAGCCTATCCCGACCGGGAATCGAACCCGTGCCCGCTACGTGACAAGGCAGCACGCTACCTCGAGATCACAGTGGTGGACCTTTTGTCATTGAATATCCTATATATGTTAACAAATGTGGGGAATTGTGAAGAAGTGGCAGAATTCAAATGCCTAAACTAATTAGGCCTAACTAACTCACTGGCACTATCGAACCCTTAGGTTCATGGCCGCGCGAACGTAAGCTCTCCATACATCCATATCCTGAGCTAATGTTTTCCAATCATTCCCTGTGTAATCTACCTCCATTAAATCATGATTAATGTTATTCTTTCACCTCATTATTAGTCTACCAACTGGGAGTTTTCCCTCTGGTTTTTCTACAAGAAGCTTCCATGCACGTCTTTCATTCCCCATTCGTGCCACATGTCCTGCCCACCATAGTCAATGAAACTTAACTGTTCTTATTATATCTAGCTTCCTATAAAGACCCTGTAGTTCACTGTTATGTAGCCTTCTTCATTCAGAATTCAAATGCCTCGCAACAATAATTACAAACAGGTAGAGATGCAGGAAGGAGTAAAACATAAACTCAACACTGGAAACGCATACTACTATGCATAATAGGGACTCTTTTCATCCCAAGTCCCTAAGGAAAATACACTAAACCGAGCTATATGATCTTTATGAGGAACCAGAAGTGATAAGAACAGTTAAGTCACATAGACTGCGATGAGCAGGACATGTGGCATGAATAGGGAATGAAAGAGATATGGAAACTTCTTACAGGAAGACCAGAAGGAAAACGTTAAGTAGGCAGACCAAGAATGATCTGGGGGAATAACATTGACCATGATTTGAGGGAGGTGAATTACACAGGGAATGTGTGTGTGTGTGTATATACACTACAGCCACTAGATCTGCGGCTCTGAAGTTTATGTTATACGAGGGGGTAAAGGGAGAAACTCCCCTCTACTGCCAATAAGGAAATGGTTGAATTAAAGAGTGCACGTTTGCTACAACCAATCATTACTCTTGACACAGCTATAGCGCGCTAGTAAGGTTTGAAATTGCTGAGATTTGTTTTTATTTGCAAATGCCCCAGGTTGTCTTTCGACATTCCTGGTGTTCACTCCTGGCATGACCTACTTGTAACCCACTTCTGAGGTTGGGGCGCCTGGAAGGCGGGGTTACGTTGCCCCGATGATATGAGGAGTGATGATGATGATAGTGGTGCGCCAGGAGAGTCCCTAATTCTAAGCTTAAACTAAGATGAATATGAATGATGATGATTGCGATGGCCATATGATTTCGGGGACGTTTGGGTCTTAAAGTTTTCCTGACATTTGTCTTACAGGTGAGGAAAAACCTTGTCATCTGTATTTCTGCTAACCGCATACATAAAGTGGCCGCTCCCACTGAATATCCATATCGGCAACACTATCGTGAAAACGTCAGGGCCGGAGAATCAGTGGCTGAGGGTATATGTGTGTGTGTGTTCTAATGTCACCCACTGCAATGTTTGTGCTTCGAGTTCCACGCTGGACGGACAGATGGCGTTAATATGGTCTATTTTCAATTTTACATAAATAGGGAAAGCTTGGGAAATATTAGGATAGGGATATAGGCCTAGGTCTATGGAGATTTGGAGAGCCTACTTCCGCGCTGACATGAATCTCCGGATTCGATAGAGCCAGTTATAGTGCGTGAGAATTAAGCATGTGATTGAAATACGATGGGGCACGCCGTAGCATAGTGGTTAAGGCACTGCACTACAAGCCAGAAGGTCGAGGGTTCGAGTCCCGGTGGGGTCAGGATTTTTAAACTGACCCAAACCCTCTGGCGGCACCATGACCCTGGGGTCGACTCAGCCTCTAACTGAAATGAGTACCAGACGACTGTTCTGGGGGTAAAGGCGGCCGTCACGCAGGGCTGACATCAAGTGCCGATTGTCCAAAAAAGGTGGGAGCCTTAACCTCCTACTACCCCAAGAGCCTCCTGAGGCCTGTCATGGGATCACATAATACGCACATATGACTGCTGAACAATAAAAGTTTTGTTTTCTGATTCAAGGACTTTTGGCTGAATGTTGGCATCATCACTGTAACAAAACTTGTAATGAGAACTAGGCCTACTTTCGGATATTGAAAGCAAAATGACGGCCAAATAATATTTAGAAATGTTAATCACAGACTTAAATCTCACGCACTATCATTAGCAATAGGTTTATAGCTAAATAACTCACTGGCACTGTCGAACCAGTAGGTTCATGGCCGCGCGAATATAAGCTCTCCATACAACCCAATTCTGAGTTAATGTTTTCCAATCACCCTCTGTATAATCTACTTCCCTCAAATCATGGTTAATGTTATTCTCCCACCTCTTTCTTAGTCTACCAAATGGGCGTTTTCCCTTTTGTTTTCCTACAAGAAGCTTCCACGCACCTCTTTCATTCCCTATTTGTGCCACATGTCCTGCCCATCGCAGTCTACGAGACTTATAAATAAATATCTTCAATTCGTGTCCAACTCAGGATCGGGTCGAGGGATGAGATGAGATGATCCCCCTTTGATGCACCATCACAGGCGTAGATGAATGAAACGAATGAGA